>CM065680.1:12035190-12040190 GCA_017654935.2 Phymorhynchus buccinoides | reverse complement strand
ACATTCTAAAATACCCTAAACATTTTTGTTATATAAGCTACATAAAAAACCCAGCCCAGTTTTGTTTCGTGGTTTCCTGTTTTTAAGCTGCTGATAGATTGACACATTGGTTTATTAAATATATTTTGGTTTGGCTTTGTTGTGTGCTTTAAATTAATTTTAATATGTGGAGCTTATGATAAAATTAATGGAGAAAATCAGAATATTAAGTACTTAGATGAAGACATTAAAAAGCAATGGAAGAGCGAAACACCAGTTTAAATGAGAAAACGACAACAGCAACAACAACGGTGACAACCAACATTCACAAGGGCAACAACAACACCAGCAGCAACAGCAAGAGCAGTGAGATAAGTTCGATGTGCCCCCGTTTTTAGTATGTCCTTGTCTCTGTGTGTCCCCCGTCATTGCGTTCCTATCTCTATATTATTATGCCATCGACTCTATGTGTCCCCGTCTCTATATGTCTGTGTCTCTATGTTTCCACGCCTCTGTAATATGTCCCCGTCAAACTGACCGTACTGATAAAAATATATATTTTAAAAACTTCTGACAATCCTCTTTTTGTTTGTGGCTCAAGCCACAAACCTATAACTCACTTTGTCGGTCGGTCGGTCGGTCTGTCGGTCCAAAATTGTCGCACATTTTGACAAAATTGTCGCACTTCAAATCGAGGCTACACTTCTGGCCGCTCTTTAAAATGATGTATTTTAAAAGCGTACAAAATCATAAACATACGTAATACAGACACTACAACAGACACGACGAGTATGCGGTGCTTCTTTCGATGAGTATAAGTAGGATACATAGTTTTAAATGTTTTCCAAAAGATATAAAAAGTTACGAAATGGTGCAGAGATAACATTCTGGTTTACAGATTAAAATTATTGAAAAGCCAGGGGAGGTAACTCATGATTGGAGTGGTAAAAATAGACCGCGTGCCACAAACTATTGCGATTTCGCGCTTGTTAATGATACAAGAACCATTCTTGTGTATTGTTCCGTTCACGAGTTATTACCCTTTTAACCCTTTGGCCGCCAGCCATTGTTTTGAAAAAATATTCCATTAATCTTACCCAGGTAGAGACAAATCATCTGCAATATTGGAAATTCCTGTGTGACATTTTCAAAGTAAGGCCTATCCGTACCTCCAAAAATTAAGAGAATAGGGTCTTTTAGTGACATGGGTGTTAAATCATTGCAGTGCAAAAATGCGACATTGGCAGTGAAAGGGTTAAGTTAGTGGGGTGTCAGCCATCTTGAGAAAACACAGTTTAAAGTCTAGCCTAGCTGAAGAACATACATTGATTTACTATTTTTAGAACACAGCTAAGATCACCTAGAGACCATATTAACGATTTCCCTTTATAAACATGAAATATAAGATGTTAGAGAACACAAAAATACTCATAACTCAAAATTGACAAAAACCCATGCGCAATCCGTAAATAAGTAAAAGACAGATGGGATCAGATATACGCACGTGTCCGTATTTACCGTAATCCGTTTCCTTCTTTCTTTTACTTATTGATTATTTCCGCGCGGAAAATCCGGATGTACTGTGTACCAGGCCTTAAAATATGCCACCAAATAAGCGTTGCGAATGCTAGCAGCCAAGCGACCTAGGTACGTGGCATTTACACACTTAGGCTGTGTCCACACATAAGCGGATATTCCATGCGGAAACCCGTGCGCAATCCATAAATAAGTGAAACAAAGAAGGGAACAGATTTGCGCACGTGTCCTAATTTCCCCCTATATGCGTACACTTTGATCCTTCATTCTTCTACTTATTTAGGGTTTTCTTCTTCTTCTTCTTCTTCTCCTTAGGCAGCCAACTTCAACACGCTGAAGGTTCTGCTGCACTTTAGGGGGTAGTACGAAAAAGAGACAAATAGCAAGAGATAGAGTACAACGCGAAATAATAACATTATGGGGAAATAGAAAGAAAGAAAGAAATGATTGCAAGACAGTCAGGAAATAACTGAGTATTCACAGATACACAGTTTACCATGTAGAAAGAATTAAGTTAAATATGTGAGGATTTGATTTGGGAAGGGGGGATGGAGGGGGGTTGGGGTGGGTGGGTGTGATAGAGGGAAAGACGAGATAAAGGTCATGCCCGACCGTTAAATGTACCCAGACTGGCCAGGGACACCCGGGCCCCACATGATGCATGTAGAGTGTCATGCATGACCGCTTAGTCCCCCCAGATCAACCGGGGAAACACGGGCCCCACATGATGCATGCACAGGAGTATTTGTATTCAGTTGACAATACATGCATGCAAATAAAGGGGGGGGGGGGGGGGGCATCTGTTTTTGGTTGTTTTGGTGGTGATGTTGTGTGTGTGGGGATGCAGGGGTTGGAGGTGGGGAGGGGAAGGCACTTACGCGTCTAATGTGAACCCGTCCTTATTCTGTAACTTTCTCACTTGTCTACAATGTAGAGCGTCTACAAGTCTATTAAAACTTCGGTCTCATTTCAGATGGCTTTTCAATGTTGTCCTTTTCAGACTGTGCATGGCGGATTGCATTTTGATTGATGAACTATCGAGGTAGAAATTTAACGAGGAGCCAGATACATAGTCGCGTGATTCAGTGCAAATCTAGAACCCACCTTCCACACCTTATTTCACCCTTTTAAAGTACTCTTTAATAACAAAGTGGGTGTGTAAATGTCCGAAAAGGGAGAACCGGGTTTGAGATGGAAGGAGGAAGAAACTCTAGAGGTTCAACATTTGCATAGCAATTAGATTACCTGCGTTGCATTGTTTAGTTGAGAGAGAGAGAGAGAGAGAGAGAGAGAGAGAGAGAGAGAGAGAGAGAGAGAGAGAGAGAGAGAGAGAGAGAGAGAGAGAGAGGGGGGAGAGAGAGGGAGAGAGAGAGAGAGAGAGGGGGGGGGAGAGAGAGAGAGAGAGAGAGAGAGAGAGAGAGAGAGGGAAAGAGAGATAGAGAGAGAGAGAGAGAGAGAGAGAGAGAGAGAGAGAGAGAGAGATAGATAGATAGATAGAGAGATAGATAGATAGATAGAGAGAGAGAGGGGGGGGGGGAGAGAAAGAGAGAGAGAGAGAGAGGGAACGAGAGGGAAAGAGAGATAGATAGATAGAGAGAGAGAGAAAGAGAGAGAGAGAACACTGAACACTGACATGTTTAATGCACATTGGCCATGGGCCACAATACATGTTAGAGGAAGGGGAAGCGGATCGGCTACAATAATCATATTATCAGAGAGAGAGAGAGAGAGAGAGAGAGAGAGAGAGAGAGAGAGAGAGAGAGAGAGAGAGAGAGAGAGAGAGAGAGAGAGAGAGAGAGAGAGAGAGAGAGAGAGAGAGAGAGAGAAACAGACAAACAGACAGACAGAGAGACAGAGAGACAGAGACAAACAGTCAGACAGGCAGATCGACAGACAGATACACGTATACAGACAGACAGACAGACAGACAGAGAGAGATCCAGCCAAGGCAATATAATAATAGCTCAGCCTCAGTAATGAAGCCACACGGAAGACAATTAACGGTTAGTTAACGCTTCAAGCAAAGCACGGCTTCCCTCACATTGCTCATTTCCATGATTCATCAAACAAATCAAATCATTGGTCGTTCACCTCATCACACAATGGGAATTGTTCGGAAATAGTTAAAAGGAGTAGTTTCGTGGTGTGTGGGAGTGATCTCGCCTAATTCAATCGGTCAAACAGGGGAAGTTACTCTACCTTCAGGTAGATCCCCAGCTCTCGCCTCGTGCGTTTGAGTAGACATTATAGCACTTAGAAAACAGTGCGTCATTCTAACTTTGATGTAATGTATAGTTTTACGTCACATTTTGCAAGTTCTATCAGTTTGTGGCTACTGGCAAGTCGCTGACTCGCTTTCACTTTCAAGCTTCGACGCCATGGTTGTTATGGTTTTGACCGAGTAAGTCGAGGTAATTAACTCTAATTTTCACGAAGTGCTCTCCCCTCGTTCCCCCCTCGCCCCACCCCAACCCACCCCGAAAATCGTCTATTGACAGACAATTGTACGTTGTCGTCATGCATGTAGCCTTTCGCGTGTAATAATTGACAATTATGTCTCTTCATTTATATCTCTATCTATCTAGCCTATTCGCAGTCTAACTTTGGGAGAACGATTAATTCTAAGCTGGATAATGGCCGGCATCCAGTGTGGAAGAGATGGCTATTCCAGAATTGGCCTTTTTGCAGCCAATCAAGGAAATGCTCCCTGTAGTCAACACCGAAGTGAAGGCATGAGTGATTTCACAGCGCTACAACGCCATCATCTGGGGGCCGTTTCAACAGGGCTAACGTTACGTAGCGTTCCGCGCAAATCGGCACAAAACGGTACTAAGAAACACCTCTTTCGCCGACGTTTGCCAAAAACGTTTTGTGGCTGTGATCGAGGTCGCAAGCCACAAACTATTTCAAGGATCATGGGAAATATCGATACTTCCGGCTTTTTTTTTTATATCTCGCGTGACGAGACTTGAACTTTAAAAATGGAAGACCAAGACAACAAGCTTGCCACAGCAAATATTCTTTAGTCTATCGTGAAAATATATGGGATGATTTTAGCAAATTAAACAAAGGCGAGTGTTTTGGAGTGCTCTTTCTTAATTTTCATCATGCTAGATGGCATAATATAGTGCAAATTTAATTTTCTGCACACAAATAGACGTGGGTGAATTCGAAAACTTTGTACAAACTGACAGAGAGGTATGATTTATATCCCTTGAAGAGTAAGCTTAAAGAGTTATCTGACCTTAGCAAACGTTTGGGGTGTTTCTTAGGCCCCGTTTGGCGTAAGCGTTATTCGCGCGGCGACCGTTATTATGAAACTAGACCCTGTCGAGATGAAAGGATGCCGCGGATATTCGCAATCTATCTTTGGTAGAATCATTAATTCATAAGAACAGAGCAGCACAAAGAACAGGAATTGTCCTCTATTTCTTCTTTATTGGTTCTATCATTTGCCATTCTCATCATAAAAGCCCTAGGGAAAG
>CM065680.1:12017690-12020190 GCA_017654935.2 Phymorhynchus buccinoides | reverse complement strand
GTGTCCGTCTCTGCTTTTTGTTTATGTCTGTTTTGTGTGTGTGCTAGCTCTTTCATTGTCGCTTTCCGTTGAATTATCTGTCTCTATGTCTCGCTTTGTCTCTCTGTCACTGTATCTGTATCTCTGTCTATTTCTCTCTCTGTGTCTCTCTCTCTGTTTCTTTCTGTGTCCATCTCTCTGTCCCTGTCTCTGTCTGTCTCTGTCTCTCTGTCTCTGTCTCTCTCTGTCTCTCTCTATCTCTATCTCTCTCTCTCTCTCTCTATCTCTCTCTCTCTCTCCCTCTCTCTCTCTCTCTCTCTCTCTCTCTCTATCTCCCTCTCTCTCTCTCTCTCCCTCTCTCCCTCTCTCTCTCTCTCTCCCACTCTCTCTCTCTCTCCCTCTCTCTCCCCCCCTCTCTCTCTCTCCAGCCATTGCAACATACCTTACTCAAAGATGCTGTTCTGTTGTTGTTTTTCTCATATGTCCTGACGCTAACTATTCGTTCTTATGTTTGAATGCATTCTGCTCTTCGTGTGTTCCTTTTCTTTTCTTTCTTTCTTTCTTTTTTTTGTTCGTGTTCTTTCTTTATGTCGTTTGTTTCTTCTGCCTTTCTTTTTTGTTTGTTTACAATTCGTTCTTTCTTTCTTTCCTTCCTTCTTTTTCTTTTATTCCCTCCCGTCTCGTCTTTTCTTTCAGCTTCCAGCCAAATCAGATATTTATGTTGTCTTTCTTCCTTCTCGTTTGTTTGTTGTTTTTAAGCAACAATAAGGAAGCGTGTTTTTACTTTCTCTTTGATGAATCGTTTCTTTTCTTTCTGTGTGCAAATCCCTGACGTTGTAGTCCCCGTGCTTGTCTTGGTCGTTTCTTTGCCCGATGGTTTAGATTAGTTTAACCATTTCACCGCCAAAGTCGCATTTTCGCACCACGGTGATTTAACGCCTATGTCACTAAAAGGCATCACATTGGGGTCCATTATCCAAAGACCCTATTGTCTTAGTTTGGGGAAGTAAGGATAGACCTTATTTGATTTTCCCAGAAAACCCCCCAACTGCAGATGCATTGTGTTCTCTACCCAGGTAATTGAATGGAGATTTTTGGCTGAAATATGGCTGGCGGTTAAAGGTAGACATGAGCATTGTCCTGCATGACTTCTTGTGTGTTCGCAATTTTTCATTGTGTGTATGTTAGTTAGTTAGTCTGTTAAAGTCCCGTCAACAGCTATAGTTATATCAGGACTGTCATCGAGTAAAGTTCGACCACGTATAGCAAAACACACATCAATGGTTCTTAACAACTTCCCCAAACCCGAAAACAACAAAAAACAAATAAACAGTGCAATGCACGACATGACATCTTCATCATTGCACCCTATAGCTCATACTTTCACACAGTGCTGGAAACGTTGAGCCACTCTACTCTACTTATCGGATCCAGTTAAAAAAGAAGAAGAAAAAAACAGTAAAAAAGGATAACAAACACATCCTAGTAAAAACAATATATAAAAAGGCCATTATATACAAATATGCACTGCAGAATGGGCAACATGTGCCCACTCAAGTGCGTAAGGTCTCACGCGTGAAAGCCAGTGAACAATAACAAAACTGGCATGTCATAAATTGTAAACAAGGATGGAAAGAATCAAACATGGGGATGAGGGGGGCTACTCTTAGTCTAAAGCTCCACCACCACGACAAGGTGGAAGCCCGCGGGGGAGTACTTTGTGTCATAATCGTGTCACCACACAAACACAAATGCACACCGAGTGCAAGGGTGACGTCATTTTGTTGACGAGGCAAAACAAAGCATGTAATATGTCATCATGTAATATGTCAACATGTAATATGTCATCATGTACTATGTCAACATGTAATATGTCAACATGTAATGTGTCAACATGTAATATGTCAACATGTAATGTGTCAACATGTAATGTGTCAACATGTAATATGTCATCATGTAATATGTCAACATGTAATATGTCATGTAATATGTCATCATGTAATGTGTCAACATGTGATATGTCATCATGTAATATGTCAACATGTGATATGTCAACATGTAATATGTCAACATGTGATATGTCAACATGTAATATGTCAACATGTGATATGTCAACATGTAATATGTCAACATGTGATATGTCAACATGTGATATGTCAACATGTGATATGTCAACATGTGATATGTCATCATGTAATATGTCAACATGTAATATGTCAACATGTAATATGTCAACATGTAATATGTCAACATGCAATATGTCAACATGCAATATGTCTTTTTTTAAACAACACAGAAAACAAAGCAATACTTCCCCTCTTCACAGTAAGTCTCCAAAATGTCTTAAAATTATGACACCCCCTCTTCCCCCCCCCTCCCTTTCTCTCTATGTCTTTGTCTGTCTGTCTGTCTGTCTCTGTCTGTCTGTCTGTCTGTCTGTCTCTTCTCTCTCTCTCTCTCTCTCTCTCTCTCTCTCTCTCTCTCTCTCTCTCTCTCTCTCTCTCTCTCTCTCTCTGGACTC
>CM065680.1:12000190-12007690 GCA_017654935.2 Phymorhynchus buccinoides | reverse complement strand
CGACACGTGGGTACAAGCCATACAAATCAAACAAAAACAAATAAAAAGTCTTGTATTGCGAACATTTCGTGCAAACGATTTGATCTAATCTCAGGCGGCCATTAGAAAAGAGACGCATACGTCTTCTCTTTGGGTGAACTAATTTGACTTCCAGCACCTCCACCAAGGAGGAATCGCCGATTTGACGGTTTGATTTATTGGAAACCAGAGCAAAGTGAGTGTTGCAATCTCTGTAAAGGGTGTTTTCCTGGTGATCTCGACGTGTTTCTTACAAAAAACACATCCGTCAGGGTGCCCCTTTAAAAGGCGATATGGGATTCTGCATGAGCACGAGATGTCACGCGAACAGGACTTCATTTCAAAGTGTACTTCGGAAGTCTTTTGCAGAATGGATATCAGAGCAGACGTTAAACTGTGTAAATGATTGTCGAGCTAACAGATCCGCCAGGAATACTCTGTTCACCCTGAATGTCCTGTACCACTCTAAAACAGAACAAAAACGCGTCTTAATTTTAACCCTTTCACCGCCAATGTCGCATTTATGCACCACAATGGTTTAACACCCATGCCAGTAACTGAAAAGCATCAAATCAGGGCCTGTTATCCGAAGACCCTATTTTCTTAATATTGAGAGGTAAAGATAGGCCTAATGGTGTCCATGTCACAGAGGAATTCCCAATATTGCCGATTTTTATTTCTCTACCCAGTTAAGTTTAATGGTATTTTTGGGGCTAAAATATCGCTGGCGGCGAAAGGGTTAAACACTGTAACTTCTGGCAGAGTTGCTAAAAGGTGGGAATTAAAAAGTTGGTTAGGGGCACCATTAAATATGAACTGATTCACTCGCGTTGAATAGTTCGCACATGTGGACCAGCCCTATTTCGCTGTGGGGCTTTACAAAGATTGAATTCAAATATATAAAAAAAACCGCGATATATACATTCCTGTTAATCAATTTAATTAGAGTGAATTAGATGGCTAAGGTTGCTATGCTAGCTGCACCTACTTTTAATTAACTTTTTGAACTCATACGCGCAGCCATGAGATATGGAGGCAGACGAGAGAGGTAGATCAACAGACGGGCACACCTCCCCTTCTCTCTCTTTCCCAAGTCTAGCTTTGTCTTTTTGACTTTTTTCTTTCTCTCACACATGCAGAAAGAGAGAGAGAGAGAGAGAGAGAGAGAGAGAGAGAGAGAGAGAGAGAGAGAGAGAGAGAGAGAGAGAGAGAGAGAGAGAGAGTGAGAGAGAGAGGAGAGAGAGAGATGGGGAGAGAGAGAGGAGGAAGAGAGATGAGAGAGAGAGGAGAGAGAGAGAGAGAGAGAGAGGGGAGAGAGAGAGAGAGAGAGAGAGAGGAGCCGAGAGAGTGAGAGAGAGAGAGAGAGAGAGAGAGAGAGAGAGGGAGGAGAGAGAGAGAGAGAGAGAGAGATGAGGGAGAGAGAGAGAGAGAGAGAGAGAGAGAGAGAGAGAGAGAGAGAGAGAGAGAGAGAGAGAGAGAGAGAGAGAGAGGAGAGAGAGAGAGAGAGAGAGGGGAGAGAGAGAGAGAGAGAGAGAGAGAGAGAGAGAGAGAGAGAGAGAGAGAGAGAGAGGTGAGAGAGAGAGAGAGAGAGACAGACAGAGAGAGAGAGAGAGAGCGATGGACACTTGTTTATTGTCATTACCCGGGGGTCATTTAAGATAGAGAGATAGAGAGAGATATAGAGAGAGGGAGACAGCCCACCACCCACCCACCCCTTAATGAACAAGATAATAATTATACTCAATAAAAAAAAGTTAACCGCAGTTCAAAAGTGGGGAAAGATTGACATAGCAACCCAAAACTCATGGAAGATTACGCGTAACCCGAATCCACCCCTCTTGTCTTACAATTATACAGTCATCCTGGGTTGTAAATTCAGTGACGGTAGTGGTTTGGTAGCTTTATTTTTTTGTTGTTTTTTTGTTTGTGGCACAAGCTACAAACCTATAACTCAATTTGTCGGTCTGTCTGTCGGTCGGTCGGTCGGTCCAAAATTGTCGCACATATTGTAAAAGAGAAAAAAAAAATACTTGGGCATAAAGTAACATTTCAGTTGTCATATCTACAGTCCTTAGGTATGAAAAATGAATGCATGAATATTGAGGCTTTACGTCCTCTCGACCTGGGAAGGCACATATGGCACCATCAGTCCTTAGGTATGGAAATAATTGTATACTGAACAGAGCACATGAATCTTCATTTTAAAGCGTACAAAATAATAAACATACGTAATACAGACACTGCAACAGACACGACGAGTATGCGGTGCTTCTTTCGATGAGCATAAGTAGGATAAATAGTTTTAAATGTTTTCCAAAAGATATACAAAAGTTACGAAATGGTGCAGAGATAAACATTCTGGTTTACAGGTTAAAATTATTGAAAAGCCAGGGGAGGAGACTCAGTGTATGTAATGATTGGAGTGGTAAAAATAGACCGCTGCCACAAACGATTGCGAATCCGCGCTTGTTATGTTTATGCCTAGAATATTTTAAACCGGATTTCATTGTAAGGACAATATAAGAAATACAGACCCTTCTCAATCCCTTTGAAACTCATTTCTTCTTCTTTTTGGCCCTAACACAATACATACAGTGGTCGCCGCTTTATAAAACCGCGGTTAATAGAACCAGCCGCTTATTAAAGCCGATTTCTTACGGTCCGGATGTTTCACTATATGTTATGTATTAAAACAAGCCGCTTAATAAAACCACCCCGCTGCTTATTAAAGCCACTTTTCTCAGGGAAATCACATAGTTTGTGACTAAAACTCACACGATTTTGTTATTTTTTCTTTTATTTTCTTCTTTTTTTTTTGGGTGTGGAAAATATATTATGTGCACGCTCACGTGTATCACGAAGTAACTGAGTTTAGAAATGAATGTCAGTCAATAAAAAACGCACGTGTTGATCAATGTAATTAAAACAAAAGTTCAACATCGTTTAAGAGGCCTTGTGAAGTTGTGATTAGATTCAAGCAAGTGTAAATGACGAAAGAAAGTGTGAAAGTGTGACTGACGTAAACAAAAGAGAAGCAAAAAAAAAAAGTGTTCGAAAATGACGTAATCCTGGACCGCCGGTTATTAAATCCGCCGCTTATTAAAGCCATTTTTCGTCGGTCCCAAAATGGCTTTATAAAGCGGCGACCACTGTATTTAAAAACAAGGCGTCACCGTCGTATTTAACGGGGAGGATCCGTTGAGACGAATCCCACTCGGACTACTCTTTTGATCACATCGCTGACAGTCATGGCGGACATACCACGTACCACTGGGACTAATCCCGCGTGGACTAACATTTTATCAGTACCGCTCGGACTACATACGTTTAGTGTAATAAATAATAATAAACAGTAACGTCATTTACAAAGTAAAATAATAATTTTTTTTTTTTTTAAAAGGACACATTTGTCCAGACACAAGCATAATTTATGACTTATGAAAGTTAGTCTTCGACATGTCATTGTAAAGAGTCTAATGCAGTTTGACACTAATTCCCATGGCAAAAGATAAGATAACCCTAACCCTAACCCCTGACCCTAACCCTAAAAGATAAGATGAAAACACGAGGAACGCGAGGGAAAACAAGGAATACCTGGGTACGCAGAAATGCAATGATACAAACGCTCAGCGGACATTAGACCGAATGGGAGAAGCTATGCAAATCAAAGCAATTAGATCGAACGGCATTAGTCCGAATGGGATTTGTCCGAGGGGGATTAGTTCGAGCGGGATTAGTAACTGATCACAAGTTTAAATCAGTAAGGATGTTGTAATGGTTCATCCTTAACAGGCAGTACATGGTTGAGTGTGTCTCTAGACGACGGTCGTCGCGCGCGTAACTGTTACGCCAAAGAAACACTTTGGAAAACGTTTGCAGAAAAATATTACAAGCTCGTGTCTGATTGGTAAAAAATAAAGTATTATTTTAACCAAACTTTAAAGGACCAATCAACGACAAGAAATACAGTCACCCCATGCAAGTCGCGTGATAGTTCGCCAAGATATACTTTGGGAGTAGCCAGCCACAAAACGTGTTCGGCAAACGTCGGCAAAACGTCGGCATACAGCTCTAACATATTATTGTGGCGGTTCCCTAGCCGATGAGGTTTAACCGAGGCGTAGTTACTGCTACACCTATCTGTATTGTTAAAACGCTCGGGACTGTACTGGTGTTGCACTGCCTCCGGGCACTGCCTCCAATATTGTTCCCACCATCTTGTATCTACAAATGTCCCATATGTGTCTGCTTCAGACCGAGAGGACGTAAAACACAATTTTTCGTTCGTGCGGCAAAAGAGGTGTTTCTTACTACCGTTTTTGCCGGTTCGCCCTTGTGAAATGGCCCCCAGATGTTCCAAATGTTCCAGATATTCCTTAGCAACAACATGAAAGAAATAAAAAGATCTCATGCCAGTGAGAAGTGGGAGATAAAGGCGCAACAACAGCCAATGATTCGAGGAAAGTTACGTGACCTGAATCCATCTCCTTTGTCTCACGTAAACCTGATATCCTGGATTGCGAAGAAAATGGCGGTAGCAGTTAAACTAAACAGCTTTGTTTTCTGCTGAAGACTGCTCGGAGCGCAGCATGAAAGACACTGCAGCTTACTCTACACCCATTTTATACTTCTTTGACCGAGTAATGGAGGTATACAACTGTACTTTTTACGAAGTGCTCTCCCCTATTTTGTTTCTTTCGAAAATCATCTATGCCCCCCCCCCCCCCCCCCACCAGCGTGCGCATCTCGACCATTCCAACGGAAGTGTCGCCATCTTAGTCCTTATTTGTGTGTAAACAAAGTGAAAATGTTATCTAAATGTGTAAAGAAAACATCCAGATGTTATAAATACAGTTTAAATAAGTTTCGAATTGGAACAGCCAAATACGCAGCATCGATCTGGCATTTTTCAAACAAAGTTAGTGACTAAGATGGCGGTCTCCCATAATATGGCGCTCCTTGTGGCCGGATATGACGACACGTGGGTACCAGCCATTGTACGTGGAGAATAAAACAAAACCCTGCAACGACGCACTAAGCATTCGTTTTGAATAATAAATTATTGCCATTAATTCTTCGTAACTCTTCAGCCACTATTATGGAACCGCGATCACGATGAGTCCGTCATAAAGAGCTAACACGGGTAATATATGTAGTATGCAAATTAGACTAAACTCCCAAAACGATTGGCAGCTTAGTCTAATTTACACCCGTTTTAACAGTTTAAAGGGGCACCCTGACGGATGAGTTTGTTTTACAAGAAACACGTCGAAATCACCAGGAAAGCACCCTTTACCGAGATCGCAACACTCACTTTGCTCTGGTTTCCTAGAAACCAAACCGTCAAATCGGCGATTCCTCCTTGGCGGAGGTGCTGGAAGTCAAGTTATTTCAGTGAAAGAGAAGGTATGTGAATTCTCATTTCTAATGGCTGCCTGAGTAGCTTAGACCAAAATAATGACGAAATTTTCACAATACAAACCCTTTTTATTTACAGTTTACCAAAAGAAGTTTCGCTCGCAACAAAGGAAATAGCTCCCTTTTTTTTTTACTGCACTACAAAGAAGAAAAAGCTTCAACCACTGTGAGTGTCCTCCATCCACCCGGTCCAAAATGGCTTCTCTCTCCGGCAACTCCGCCAAGGAGGAATCACCGTTGTGACGGTTTGATTTCTAGGAAACCAGAGCAAAGTGAGTGTTCCGATCCTTGAAAAGAGGCTATCTTTCTGGTGATCTCGACGTGTTTCTTGCAAAAAACTCACTCCACCCGGGTGTAAATAGGTACCTGACGTCAGTTGGGGAAAAAAAAGACCTTCGGATGAGACTTTTCAAAAACCGAGGTCCCGTGTGCGAATGCACGCACATGATCTTGCGCACACGTTAAAGCCCACCCAACTAGTCGGTACGAGTAGGCCGCGTGTGCCGGTGGGATGGATGACACGAATTCACATAGCACGCATCCTGCGCGCTATTAATGATCTGAATAAAGACCGGTGAGCGTGGGGTAGGATAAACATCCCCAATTGGAAGAAGAAGAAGAAGAAGAAGAAGAAGAAGAAGAAGAAGAAGAAGAAGAAGAAGAAGAAGAAGAAGAAGAAGAAAAAAAAGAAGAAGAAAAAGAAGAGGAAGAAGAAGAAGAAGAAGAAGAAGAAGCAGAAGAAGAAGAAGAAGAAGAAGAAGAAGAAGAAGAAGAAGAAGAAGAAGAAGAAGCAGAAGAAGAAGAAGAAGAAGAAGAAGAAGAAGAAGAAGAAGAAACAATGATTTGCAGGGATCAAGAATAACAGAAAGAAGAGGGGAAAAAAATTGCCCTGGCTTTTTTGTGTGTAGAACTGCTCATTAACGAATCACACATTCTTCAAAACGAAAAGACAGACCACAATCAGGGGTGTGTGGAGATAACGATGAAATAACCCATTAATTACGCGTAAAAGGTTACGTGCCGCGAATCCATCCCTACTACTGTCTCACAGAGAAACGTGATTGTGACGTCAATGATTCTAGTGGTGTGAATGACCGTTGCTTGCTGTAATGATGACCGATGACACAGAGGTAACGCGTTTGCTTCGTGTCAAGTAAACCCGAGTTCGAACCTGGGTACAGGGGATTTTTCCTCTCACTTTGCACTAGGCCTTACGGTATGAATGTGGAGTCTTTCGGATGAGACGATAAACCGAGGTCCCGTGTGCCCATGCACTTAGCACACGTTAAACCCAGTGGCAACGAAAAAGTTGTCATTTGGTCAAAATTTACCCCTCCCCCCTTTCCTTCCTTATCAATCACACACACACAAATCGCAGGCAAAAAAACAAATGGCTGGCTGCGACGCGCTCTCCAGGTGGGAGCAACCCGATTTTCTCAGAGATGCCTCTGTACCTATATAATAATAATAATAATAATAATAATAATAGAATAACGTGGCAGAAGAAATTTGCCAGAAGGTTTGGTGAGCGCTCCTTTTCCTTTTCGGCCCCATCAGTTTGGAACTCCTTACCACGTGAAGTTCGCCATATCAGGTCTTTGTCATCTTTCAAATCAGCTCTCAAGACCCACCTATTCAAGCTACATCACAATCATCCTTTAGGCCACATTACTTCTCTATTATATCCGCACACTTTCCCCAGTATATTCTAGTATTATATTGATTGTCCTCAGCCACAGTATATGGGCAAGGTATATAGTTACTCTCGCTCTGTCTTTCTTTGTTTTTTGTTTGTGGCTCAAGCCACAAACCTATAACTCACTTTGTCGGTCAGTCGGTCTGTCTGTCTGTCTGTCTGTCGGTCGGTCCAAAATTGTCGCACATTTTGACAAAATTGTCGCACTTCAAATGGAGGCTACACTTCAAATGGAGGCTACACTTCAAATTGAGGCCACTCTTTAAAATGATGTATTTTAAAAGCGTACAAAATAATAAACATACGTAATACAGACACTACAACAGACACGACGAGTATGCGGTGCTTCTTTTGATGAGTATAAGTAG
>CM065680.1:11992690-11995190 GCA_017654935.2 Phymorhynchus buccinoides | reverse complement strand
GCCTGTCGTTACACAATTTCTATCCAGCCTGTCGTTACACAATTTCTCTCCAGCCTGTCATTACACAATTTCTATCCAGCCTGTCGTTACACAATTTCTATCCAGCCTGTCGTTACACAATTTCTATCCAGCCTGTCGTTACACAATTTCTATCCAGCCTGTCGTTACACAATTTCTATCCAGCCTGTCGTTACACAATTTCTATCCAGCCTGTCGTTACACAATTTCTCTCCAGCCTGTCGTTACACAATTTCTCTCCAGCCTGTCGTTACACAATTTCTCTCCAGCCTGTCGTTACACAATTTCTCTCCAGCCTGTCGTTACACAATTTCTCTCCAGCCTGTCGTTACACAATTTCTATCCAGCCTGTCGTTACACAATTTCTATCCAGCCTGTCGTTACACAATTTCTCTCCAGCCTGTCGTTACACAATTTCTCTCCAGCCTGTCGTTACATCATTTCTTTCCAGCCTGTCGTTACATCATTTTCTTTCCAGCCTGTCGTTACATCATTTCTCTCCAGCCTGTCGTTACATAATTAATTTTTTGACCATTGCACAATGTTCCGAGCGTCTACAAAGTAGATCACTTGGCTAGTCCTCGTTTCCCGGGTAACTCGACAAGGCGCTGAATAATGTATGAAGTACCGCAGAGTATTAAGGTTCCCTGTGTCCATCGAAGTAAGCTCCGAAAATAGCACGGCCCGTAAATGTCAACGGTGTATTTTTGAAGACTCATCTTCGTCGTCGTCGTCGTCGTCATCTTCGTCATAATCGTTTATGTTTGCCCCCCCCCCCCCCCCCACCCACACTCCCTTTTAATAGCCCCTTCTCTCCTCATTTGCCCCAACCCCCCTCCCCTCTTCCTCCGCCTCTTTTTTCCCCCCACCCCCCGACTCATACAACCCCATCTTTAGCATCACAATTAACTCCATAGCCCTCAATCATCCTTCTTCGCTGCCTGTTATCACCGTAAACACAGCTGGAGTTAGTGTGTGTGTGTGTGTGTGTGTGTGGGTGGGGGGGTCGCCACTGAAATAGCACTGAACAGATTTGGTTTTGAAATCAAAAGACTTTATAGGCCTACGGCTATTGAGGTCCTCCCCCCCCCCCCCCCCCCCCCCCCCCCCCCCCCCCCAACAACAACAAAAACGAAAGAAAAAAAAAAGAAAAAAAAGTGTTGGTTGGCTCGTAGATTGTTTCTTCATCATACATGATCAAAGGGTAAAGGTTTCGGAGCAGGTGAAATGAATACCAGCTGTGAAATCATTTGATTGGTTTTTGTTTGCCACCCTATCAGCAGCTTTGGTTTTTTGTTGGAATGAGAAGGAAATATATTGGTGTAGAGGGCTTTTGCCAGAAGGTATTATTTGCTTTCGGTAATGTTTATGTACACGTTAACGATATTCACAAAATACCTCTATTTCCCAATGGCAGCACAAAGGTCTGTGAACACGTTAGCCTGTTCACAAAATATCTTTAATGTTATTTTCGCCATGGCAACGCATTGTTAGGCCACTCATTATATGACTTACAACTCACAGTGTTATATTGGGGAATAGTGATATTTCGTGAATATTGCTAACGTGTACACAATCCTTAATAAGACTTGCAACTCACTGTGTTGCCATAGGGAAATAGTGATATTTCGTGAATAGTGTTAACGCGTACACACACATTAATACGACTTACAACTCACTGTGTTGTCGTGGATAATTAGTGATATTTTGCGAATGCGTTGACGTGTACACCGACCTTAAGATGACTTACAACTCGCTGTGTTGCCATAGATAAATAGTGATATTTTGCGAACATTGATAAGGTCCGCGTACACGTTAACATAATTCACAAAATATCTCCATTTCCCCATGGCAACATACTGTTAGGCCACTCATAATATGATTTACACCTCACTGTGTTGCTATAGGAAATAGTGATATTTTGTGAATGATGTTAACGTGTACAGAGACATTGCTGTTGTGTTATTACCTTCGTGTCTATGCTCCTCGACAATGTGAGGGAGACGGTGAGAAGGATAACGAGTGGTGTTTGGGTTGAGTTTGGGTTGTTTAATCATAGGAGTGGAAAGTTTTATAATAATTGCTAGTCTAGAGAGTGGGGGGGGGAGAGAGAGAGAGAGAGAGAGAGAGAGAGAGAGAGAGAGAGAGAGAGAGAGAGAGGAGAGAGAGAGAGAGAGAGAGAGAGAGAGAGAGAGAGAGAGAGAGAGAGAGAGAGAGAGAGAGAGAGAGAGAGAGAATACGAATACAAATACGAATGTTTAATTAGGGTAAACGGATAAGCTCAAGTTTCTTTACACCATGCCCTCGAGGGGAAAAGGAAAAGCCAAATAACAAGAAAAGGAAAACAAAAAGAAAGTATGAAATGCATACAAATAATACACAATAACAACAGGCATGTTCACAGTAAATTGAAGAACATGAGAAAAAAAATCAAGCTCAAATGAACAGCTCGTTTACGTACTCGCATACACAAAACAACTCA
>CM065680.1:11987690-11990190 GCA_017654935.2 Phymorhynchus buccinoides | reverse complement strand
ATAAGTCGATGGCTTAGAGTCAAAACGGACTATCTTTAGATAATCCAATGACTTATTATTGATGTTATTGAACAAACCCTAAGAACTTGTATTCAAAAAGACTGCAAATATTACAACATGGGGATTATTCTTTTTATATTTATGCATTATTTTTTTTTAAATACAAGTTATTAGTTTTTGCAATAGGTTCAATAATACGTCAATGGACTATCAAAATATAGTCCGTTTTGACTCCAAGTCATCGAAGTGACGATGGTTATTCGTTTGAAATCAACCACAGCCATTGCATTTAACAATGAACCGTTCAATTGCTATGAATAGCAACGTCGTTTGATTGGTCCATAAAACGACAGAAATATTTTGGCTTCTCTTGTGAGCGAAAACAACATTTGGTCCACAGACAGTCAGTCAGTCATGGGACATATAATAATAGTCATTTATGAGAGGCATAGAGGAAGCAAATTATGTTGGTGGCGCATTGATTTCTGTCTCTGGCCGGGAGAGTGCTTTGCCGCTTGAGAGAGAGAGAGAGAGAGAGAGAGAGAGAGAAGAGAGAGAGAGAGAGAGAGAGAGAGAGAGAGAGAGAGAGAGAGAGAGAGAGAGACAGAGAGAGACAGAGAGAGGGGGCGGGGGGTGCAGAGAACGGCAGACACATAGAGAAGGGGTGAAAGTGGGGGGGTGTCAGAGAGCGACGAGAGAGAGGGGGGGGGGGAGAGAGAGAGAGAGAGAGAGAGAGAGAGAGAGAGAGAGAGAGAGAGAGAGAGAGACAGAGAGAGAGAGAGAGACAGAGAGAGACAAAGAGAGACAGAGAGAGAGGGTGGGGTGCAGAGAACGGCAGACGCATAGAGAAGGGGGTGAAAGTGGGGGGTGGGTGGGGGCAGAGAGCGACAGAGGGGGAGGGAGAGGAGAGAGAGAGAGAGAGAGAGAGAGAGAGAGAGAGAGAGAGAGAGAGAGAGAGAGAGAGGAGAGAGAAGAGAGAGAGAGAGAATTAATTAATTGAATGAATGAATGAATTCTATTTGTAGAGAGGTCATAGAATAAGCAATGACATGCTTACTTACATCCAGCCCTATGAAGACAGACAATATATATAAAAGGAAAAAGGAAAAAAAGGAAAATGAGCACACACAAAGCAATATAAAGCATGCAAAGTACAAGTCTATCATAGTAATAGAACATCAAACCTAATGTCATCAGCTATACTCATTTTTAACATGCAAACATTTAGAAGAAAGCACAAACGCACGGGAAAATAAAAGCTAATCCTAACTTACATACTCATCTTTAACGTGCACAAATTGAGAAGTGAGAGAGAGAGAGAGAGAGTGAAAGATAGAGAGAGAGAGAGAGAGAGAGAGAGAGAGAGAGAGAGAGAGAGAGAGAGAGAGAGAGAGAGAGAGAGAGAAAGAGAGAGAGAAAGCCATCCCCGAATAATTGAAAGGACAAAACCAAAGCAAACAACTCGCACTCACGCACATACACAAACCACACACACACACACGCGCGCACGCACACACACGCGCGCACACACACACGCACACACACACACACACACACACGCACACACACAACGCGCGCGCGCACACACACGCACGCGCGCACACACGCACGCGCGCACACACACACACGCACACAGCACACACACACACACACACACACACACAACACACACAACACACACACACACACACAACACACACACACACACACCACACACACACACACACACACACACACACACACACACATGCGTGTTCGAGAGAGAAAACCGTGAGGGGGGGGGGGAGGGGGGCGCACGAAGGATGTATGATGAGAAAGAAAAGCCGACACGGTGAGACACAGACAGCAGACGAACACCACTTACTGAAACGTAGTCATGCAAAGAAGGAAGGGCTGGACAAAACAGAAAGACAGACAGACAGGCAAGCAGACGGAGGGCCCAAAGGCTAAAGTCATATTTAAATTCATCAGCACATAATGGCCTCAGACTGTCTTATAGATCAGCAAAGGCAGGAAAAACGGACAGACAGACAGACAGAAAGACAGACACACAGTCACGGGCAGACAGGCAAGTCCTATGCAAATTCATCAGCACATAATGACCTCAGACTGTCTTATAGTCATGCAAAGGGCAGACAAACGGACACACAGAGAGACAAAAAGACAGAGAAACAGACAGGCAAGCAGATGGAGCCCAAAGGCAAGTCATATTCAAATTCATCAGCACGTAATGGCCTCAGACTGTCTTATAGTCATGCAAAGGGCAGACAAACAGACACACAGACAAACATACAGACAGAAAGACACACAGACAGGCAAGCAGACAGGGCCCAAAGGCAAGTCCTATGCAAATCATCAGCACGTAAATGGCCTCAGTCTTACGGGTATTTTATTATGTTAGCCTCAGGATGTCCCCCGTTTGTCTATTATCCTTATTGTGCCTCATCTCATGCTTATCTTCTTCGTCTTCAGTCCCAACAGACACACAGACAGACAGAAA
>CM065680.1:11980190-11982690 GCA_017654935.2 Phymorhynchus buccinoides | reverse complement strand
GCCTAACAGTGGAAACCATTTTAAGAACCAGTGTTTTACTATAAATTCTGCACACAAAATTAATTCCTTCGTAATTATCACTCGTAATTATCATTCGCATTAAAAAAAAAAAAAGATTGAAAAACAGTTTGACCCAAAAGTCATCGAACTACAATGGGTAAAGTACAGACGATAATATAGTAGTACTCTTGGAAATAATGACAGAAAGGCACGTGCACATTTCACCTGAGACTGCTCTACAGGGAGGATGGTAGAAGATCGTGTTCCAGATATCACGTGAGCATTATGCATGCTGTGCTGAATGTTATGGCGCGCCAAAGATACAAAGCTCTATCTAGCTGTTCGATAGAGTTTCGAAACTGTATCTATCAGTTCGATAGAGTTTGAAAACCCTATCTAGCTGTTCGATAGAGTTTTAAAACTCTGTCGAAACAGCTAGATAGGGTTTCCACAAAATAACCCTATCGAGATATAGTTTTTCTACCGCGATTTCTGATTGGTACATGGCTTCAGCGACAAGTTTGTGGCCTTGGCAGGGCAGTGACCCGTGAATTTGAATAAGACGATAGGCCTAGGCCCCTACATGTAGTCAAACAAACATGGCAGCTGAATTTGAAGTCTCAGTTTTCAATTTGTACACCTTTTAAAAGTAAATGAAATCTACTTCAATGATTGAAAACATCAACATTTATTATTATTAGAATGCCACCTATTAGGCTAGGTGTAGGTCACAGTCAAAGATACTAGTCCTATCTACCAATGAAATGCTTCGTTTAAAAAAAGTATCAAAATGGCGCGTTCGATAGAGTTTTAACGACGAGAAATCTATCTAGCTGCTCGACAGAGTTTTTAAACTATCTAACTGCTAGCTATAGTTTAGAAACTGTATCTAACAGTTCGATAGGGTTTTTAAACTCTGTCGAACTGCTAGATAGAGTTTTGTATCTTTGGCGCGCCATAGAATGTGTCCATGTGTAATTGTCACACGAATAGCTACGACGTATATCACCCAAGAGAATAGCCACAAGAATAGTGAATTCAGTGCACACACCCCACCCTCACCCCCACCCCGTACGGATACTGTGGGAGGGGGGTGGGGGGTGTTGGATTTTGTATAAATACCCCCCCTACCTCCTGGATGTTCTGTGCTTGTAACTTCCTATAATTTGTCACCCTCTTTGACTCTGCCTTTTCCCTTACTGTCATTCTATTCCACTTTTTTTCGGTCCATTTAATTATCCTGCCTTTGTTTCTTAGTATCAAGAAACATTAATTAAAAAAAAAAGATTTCCTCCAGCCGAAGTCGGACTTGCTGCCCAGGCCTAACTATTCCTTAGTTAGGAGCGCAACGGCAGCATGGCGCATCTGCGCTCGTAATTGACAGGAAACTGAGCGATCGAAGAAGAGGAAGAATTCAATGAACGTGCGCTCCGAGAACATTGGTAGCTGATGGTCACAATACACGTTGATATGTTTGCTATTTCCACATGGTAAAACACAGTGATATACCAGTCATACCATTACTAACGCATCACTGTTGCCATGAGGAAAGGTCGAAAAATAGCAACGTCTATTTTGACCATACGGTCCCATCCATCATCTTACTGTATGAACGGCGAAGGTCAATGAACAGCGAAAGTGCGATATTTCTGTAAAACTCTTAATTTTGTTAAGCTGTGTGTGTGTGTGTGTGTCAAGTGTGTGTCAGGTCAAGTCAAGTCAAGTCAAAATTATCTTTAATGACGATAAAAGAGTAAGCTATAAACTTTTTTTCATCCTGTCGTCATGAAAAGAAAAAAACCATACTGAATCAATAAAATGTAACGATCAACAATGAAACTTGGCGTACGGAACCAAAGCACAATGTGTGTGTGTGTGTGTGTGTGTGTGTGTGTGTGTGTGTGTGTGTGTGTATGTTTGTGTGTGTGTGTGTGTGTGTGTGTGTGTGTGTGTGTGAGAGATTTAGAGAGAGAGAGAGAGAGAGAGAGAGAGAGAGAGAGAGAGAGAGAGAGACAGAGAGAGAGAGAGAGAGATGAGGGGGGGAGACAAAGCAAGAGAGAGAAAGAGAGACAAAGATAGAGAAACACGGCATAGATAGATAGAGAGTGAAAGAGAGAGAGAGAGAGAGAGAGAGAGAGAGATGAGAGAGAAGAGAGAGAGAGAGAGAGAGAGAGAGAGATAACAGTAACGATAACGATAACGATGATTTATTCAAGTAAAGGCCATAGCTAGCTCATTTGAAGGGGATAGTACAGAGAGAGATACAGATAGAGAGAAGGATGGAGAGAGAGAGAAGGATGGAGAGAGAAACAGAGAGAGAGAGAGAGAGGTAGAGAGAGACGGAGAGAGAGAGAGAGAGAGAGGAGAGGAGGGGAGGAGAGAGAGAGAGAGAGAGATAGGGAGAGAGAGAGGTAGAGAGAGAGAGGAGAGAGGAGAGGGAGAAAGAGAGAGAGGAGAGGAGAGAGAGAGAGAGAGAGAGAGAGAGAAATGAGAAGAAGAA
>CM065680.1:11959805-11979690 GCA_017654935.2 Phymorhynchus buccinoides | reverse complement strand
CCCCACCCCCCCCCCCCCCCCACCCCACCCCCCCCCCCCCCCCCCCCCCCCCCCCCCCCCCCCACCCCCCCCCCCACCCCCCCCCCCCCCCCCCCCCCCCCCCCCCCCCCCCCCCCCCCACCCCCCCCCCCCCCCCCCCCCCCCCACCCCCCCCCCCCCCCCCCCCCCCCCCCCCCCCCCCCACACACACACACACACACAACACACACATATGCACACACACCCGCCCCCCCCCACCCCCACCCACGCACGCCGCGCGCGCACACACACACACAAACACAACACAAAACACACACACACCCCACACACACACACACTAACACACACAACACAACACACACACACACACACACACACACACACACACACACACACACATATGCATGTGCAATTATGTAGTTTGACAAAGTTCAAATAGTTGTTTACTCCCAGATTAAAGAATAGATTGAAATTTCATCTCTGCGATGAAGTTTTTGGTGGCGTTTTTTTTGGCTTCAGCAGATAGTAGGTACGTTGTAGAATCCTCGCAATGTTTCGCATTAGTTTAAGGCGAAGTTTTCACTTTCTGCGAGGTGGGGGTAATTGATGGCACCTGCACCCGGTGGCTTCATTCTGAGTGTTTGTCGTTTTCTGGAACACTTAGCAATAAACTTTACAAATTGATGGTTGGTAGCGCCAAGGGTCAGTTATGTGAAAAGAACCTCTCAAGCAAAATGTAAGCACCACTGAAATGAAACTGTTGCGGCTGAAACTAGTCTGATGTTAGCATCCTCATTCAACACCGGTGTGACTCGTGTTGAGATTACTTTCATTACGTTTTTTGTATTTCGAAAAAACAAACAAAAAATTGACTTTTTTAGAAGTTCGTATAGTTTCGTTATTCGTTCGTGAACAATTATTGTTTCTATGTGAAATGTTGTGTGTTTTCGGTCCCTGCGCTTAAAGGACTCCAGGGATAATCACCAACAAACCGAAGCAATGAACACTATGGTAATCAGCTAGGGTATACATTATACTATGCAAAGGCGAAAGGTGTGAAATAAATCGAGTTGTGTTCTGCTATGACCTCATCGATATTAATGTTATCAAATTGTAAATACCCGCAGGATTAGATTTAAAAACAATGTTATAATATAATCGAGGCTTGGAGTCAAAACGGACTAACTCTAAAAGGCCGTTTACGAGAAAAACGTGCCTAAAGTTTTGCAAAAATGCTGTAAAATTCTAAGCTTCCAAATTACATGAATTTTGGAGTTTTTGTGTCGGGGGTCAAGATATTATTGCAAATTGGGACGTATTTGGAATACAATCAATGGAGTATTTGGTATCTTTGTTAGATAGTCCGTTTGATACGAAAATGGTGGCCTCACCATTTAGGGTCAACTGGACAAACTAAAACTTCGGGCCCTTTTGACTCAAATTGTTTGATATTGCAAGGTCTATAAGTGTGCCGGTTAAAAAACGGGAAACGTTTAGATAAAGGGTTTGATTCACACTCACAACCCGCCCTCTCTCTAGCCGAACACAAACTCTCTTGCGCAGACATACACTCATACACATGCAAGCAGATATACCGGGCCACACAGAACACACACAACACACTAACACACACACACACCTGCTTGGAAGCCCGGCCGTGGGCGCACGCACACTCACATCCGCGCACACGCTCACAAATTACATACATGCACATACACACACATACACACGCCCACAAATTACATACTACTACATACAAAACATAACATTCGCACAATCACAACAATCACACACACACCCACACACACAACACACACACACACACACACACACACACACACACACACACATCGCACACAACATCACACAACACATACGTACACACAGTGTGTGTATTCTGACAATTGCTTTTCTGGACAATTTACCGGGGAAGGAAAAGCTCGCCGCGGGGGTTCTTCTGCTTTCTTTGAACAACCATCATCATCTTTTTTTTTATGGTTCTGTTGTTGTACTAAAGGGGGGACTTCTGTCAGGCAGAGAGACATCAGGCAAAAATGTAGTCGCCCAGATGGTCGGCCTCGATGTAATGGGGGGGGGGGGGGGGTTGCAAGGAGGTGGTTCCGGTTTAGGGAAGTTAAAGCGGTGTTGTGGAGTGGATGGATTTGGGGACATGGGTGGCGAATTGGGGAGGGGGGGGGGGGTGTTTGCTTATTTAAATCCAGGACTTGAAGCCTTCCGCTGATGCTGATGTCACTGCCTCAGGTGGAAGGGAGTTCCAACTTTCTGCAGCTCGTTTTGCAGGAGGGAAGATGGTAGGTTGACTGGTGTGACTGTCTTGTTTGTCTGGCGTTGCTGCTAGTATACAAATAATATATTTATAACACGAAAGCTGTACTATTGATCGTGTAGACTTTGAGTTTTTGACACTAATGGCACCGTAACGAATAAGAATCTCACATAATAAAGCTTAGTCAGGCAGAAAACCTCACAAACAACTCACGCAGTCTCTCTTCTTTCATTAGAGGCGAGATTAAACAATAACTTATTCTCATTCACTCACACAATCTTGCATATAATACAGGTACACTATTAATTTTTAAAAAGACTAAGGGCGACGCGCACAGCACATCAAAGAACACAAAAAATACTCAAATCCGAAGTATGTTATGATAACATATGTTATGACACATTTTGTCGCCGATCACATTTTGTCACCGGCGACAAAATGTGACGTACTACAAGTCACATTTGTCTCCGACATTTTGTCGCCGGCGACAAAATGTGACGTACGATCACTTTTTCAACTTCTTCTGTACGTTAGAAGGGTAAATCTATTGGACTGACCAGTGGTCATTTTGGCCTATTTTCACTGTTTGACTGCAAATTAGTGTATTAGGAGTTCAAATGAACAGATTTTGATGTGGTTGACCAGTGGTCAGTGTCACTTGATGTGGTTGACCAGTGGTCAGTGTCACTGACCAGTGGTCGACCCAGATAACGAAAGCAGTTGTAGAAAGCTGTTCAGATGTCCCTTGTAAAGATTGTATTGTTGATGGACGATCTCCTTCAAAACTCTCCGTTCTGACAAAGGGAGGCCTTCCAGCAAGGTCCTTGTTTATGGGCATAATATAAAACTTGGCCAGGCCTGCCTCAAATCCTTTTGTGCATACTTTATTGCGGATGAGAAATGCTCCAGTTTTATCTTATGCGTTGGCTGATTAAAAGAAACAGTTGGCTATGTGTGTTGGCAATGTGACACGATGACTTTATAACAGAACGATCAAGCATTTAGAGGGAACTCGGGAAACACTACTGAAGGAAGCAGGACACATCGATGGAAGTGTAATACGAATTAACTGAGAGTAAGGACAATGCGGTTGAATAGGGAATTAAACAAAAGAACGAATTATATTTTCTTGACATAAGTACATACATGTAGTTTCGATGCACAAACCTTCAGTTAAGCGGCAAATGTTAAGAAAAGCTCTCTCCTCTGCCCCCTTCAATACGTGGTAAGATTTAACGTGGTAACAGCCCCGACATGGCCTTAGTTGTCGACGGGGCTACTATGTTAATCTTAATCTTAATCTCTGCCCCCTTCTATTCATTTCAGGCTGTTCCGTCGACCGCTGTCGCATTCTCAGATTACTGTGTTCTGAATGTTCGTGCACGTGATCATAATAATATTTGTATTTATTGTGTTTGTGTATTTGACACTAAACTGACCCTAAACCTACCCCTAACCCTAACCAAAATCATATTTCTAACCCTAACCCTAAAGGCCTTGTCCGACGATGCTTCCTCTCGCATGCACCTGGTAGCTCTGTCACGTTGTGAGAATGGGTGAACACTCTTGCGAAAGAGCGAGTGATTGCATCGTTGGACAATGCCGTAAGGGAATGCGACAGTGGTTTCAGGTTAAGGGTTAGGGTTAGGAATAGGGTTAGGGATAGGTTTAGGGTCAGTTTGGTGTCGGCAGTAATCTGAGAATGCGACAGCGGTCGACGGAACAGCCTGAAATGAATGGAAGGGTGCAAAGGAGGGGGGAAATAAATTATTGCATATTAGATGCAAGTTCTAACACCCAGATAAACTGCATTATTACACCTGTGACACCTTTTCCTTATACAGTAGTAGAAGACATGCACTATGGTGGTTGGTTGATGGTTCGTCTCACATGTGCTGCTTGCAGCCGAGCGGACGTTAACCCTCATTTTCAGACATGCACCATTTGCTTACTCTGTTGCCAGGTTTTACGTCCAAGAGTGTTTTGCAGACATAACAAATAAAGAAAACATGTAATAGAGATTATGTTACAGTGTTTTGGCAATGAAGTGTATATCTGCCCAAGTGTATATCTGCCCATCTTAACGGATTTGTGTATGTTTGGGCACAGTATGTTTTTACGTCTGCAGTTCATTTTAGGCTCTGTGTGTGTGTGTGTGTGTGTGTGTGTGTGTGTGTGTGTGTGTGTGTGCGTGTGTGTGCGTGCGTGTGTGCGCGTGCGTGTGCGTGTGCGTGCGCGTGCGTGTGCGTGTGTGTGCGTGTGTGTGTGTGTGTGTGTGGGGGCGTGTGTGTGTGTTGCATAGAAAGAGACTTGACATCTCCCACGACCGTTATCTGAGTGAACGACAGACTCATAGACATCGACACGTGGGAGGAAGTCGCATCCGATCACCATGTCCACAGATTTGTTTCTTTTTTACCGAAACAAATAAAATTCGATTACCATGATATTGATTTTTTTTCTAAATGCAGCAATTGCATTAAACGATGATCCCCCGAAATCGGAGTGTGGCTGCCTTTGTGGCGAGGTAATCAAAAACTGTCACACACGTAATGTTCTCACCCGTAGCTGATGCAACCGTAGTGTTCAGGTGCGCGCGTGTGTGTGTGTGTGCGCGTGTGTGCGCGCGTGTGTGTGTGTGTGTGTGTGTGTGTGCGTGTGCGTGTGCGTGCGTGCATGTGTGTGTGTGTGTGTGTACTTCTCTGTGTGTGTGTGTGTGTCAAATATATCACCAACTACTGTGTAGATTGTTAATGAAATTTGCCATAGATAATAACAAATGTGTCTACATTTGTGTCACTCAATAGTCAAGTGAAGTGATGAGCGTGCAGATCGCCTTGCAAAGGAAGGTGCTGTGTCTGATGTCTCTGTACGTATAAGGTGCTAAGACCCTCATCCGCAGCATGTTCAAAACCGAAATGGCGGCTACCAGACACACAAGTATCCAACTCCACCGAAATGGCGGCTGACACACAAGGATCCAATCCAGACACTGGAGAGGAGAGATCAAACCAATATTTGTTCGCCTGCACAGGATACTGCGGCCTCTAGGTTTTGAGCCAGGGGGGTCCATGTACCATGTGAGCTAACCAGCTCTGTGTATATTCTTTGTGCCCATTGCTCCTAGATTGAAAAAAAGTGTGATGAAAGTCACAGCTTTTTATGTGTTATCACATACTTTATAACGCGCCAACGTACTGAGGGAAGTGTAGTTTGTTAATTGAAATGTTAATGCCACTAAAATCAACCAAACTTTGCTTAAACCATGTGTCTTTCTGTTTGAAATAACAAAAATATAAGTGCTGAACTCAATATGGCGTCAAGCGAAGCCCATCTGTAAGTAAATACATGAGCGTGCAGATCGCCTTGCAAATGTTTATTGAAGGTAGCCAAGCTCATCCAGTCTGACTGTCTCATGCTATGCGTACAACGGAGAGCCTTAAGACGTACGTTGACTCATCCCATCTTGTTGGGCCTGCTTCGAGTCTCGCACCTTGAAATGCCATCCGACTGGCTCCCCTTTGCGTATGACAGAAATTACGGCTACCAGCATACACACAAATGGATCTTCCTCCACTCATCCAGAGACACTTTCAAAGAGGCAACTTCAGAGACTCACAAACCAATATTTGGCCGCATACCTGTTGACCAAACAACTGAGGTAACCGTGCAGGGACCCCAGACAGGTGGTACCACCAGGTTCAGTCTGAAGCCTGGAGCTGTCAGCAATATTACTTCACAGCTGAGCACAGGAGTGGCTTTCTGGCCAAACTCAGGAACATGGTTCAGCACAACAAACGTGGCATTGATCATCCTGATCTCCATATCGACCAGTGACGAAGAGGCAACTGCTGACCAGATCAATCCCTTTCCCACTTGATCAGTGTTTCAACAGGGACTGCCCTCTGTAGGAGGTTGCCGAGGATCAAGAACGCGCGTACAACAGAAACCTGGCCTGGAGGGACAGGACCTCAGAACCACGAACTCTGGGGGACTGCGGACGACCTGATGGCCGGACAGCTCCATGTTTGCGACATCACTCGGTCTGAAAAGGTTTTGATGCGTAGCCTTGTTGAACGCTGAAGAAGAACCAACAAAGGTGGAAGCCCTCCACCCTCACCCCACCACTCTGCCACCGATGGAATGGCCCTTGTCCAGCAGCCAAAAGAGGATAGAAAAAGAGCCAACAGTGAAAATACACCATGTTCATTTTGACACATACCAGAAGCTAAAGTACAATGAAAGGGCCAACAGGGGTGGGATCAGGACTACCTACAGATTGCACCTGGTCAGAAGAAGCAATGGCATTCAAACTGAGTTTTTGGTCCAGGATTGGAGAAGCGAGAATATTCCAGGAAACGTTGTCTCACCTGTGAAGAGAAGTGCTAACGAATTCAGCTGTCGATGTCGTGAAATTCAAGTGGAAGCTGTGGCTGATAGCCGTCTCCTTCTATGCGCTCATGCTGCTGAAGGTGGATTTGAAGCTGTGATGATCAGCTCAAATGACACAGATGTCACGAGCCTTTTGCAATGCTATCAAAGCACCGATGTACCACAAGAGTGGAACAGGCACCCGCACACAGCTGATAGACATTGGCAAAGTTGCATCCTCTCTGGGACCTTCTGTTTGTGCTGCTCTTCCAGGGATGCATGCATACACTGGCTGTGACTCTGTCAGTTCTTTCGCAGGAAAGGGAAAACTGGCAGCACTGAATATGTTGAAGTCCAACAGGTGCAGCACTTTCCACCTTGGCAAACACTGGGAACACACACTATTCGAGAAATTGGAAAACACTTGCCAGCACACCAAAGCACAACACAACACAGATACAGTTGTTCTGTGCGAAGAAAGATATTGAAACCAGCTGCCTCCCTACAATTCGATCACGCAGAGAAACTCAACATTAAAAAACAAGTCTCCTGAACAAGTGGGTGTCTGCTTTCTAGCGGTAAATGTTTCCAGATGAAGCTTGCTGTGTCTTCTACACTGACTGGTTTCCAGAATGCTCATCACAGAATCCTTCTTCAAAGCCACCAGCAGAATCCAGATTCTCTGCAGTGCAGAATCGAATCTAACGTGTTCTTGTATTTGGATCCCAGCGAATAATAGATGAAGAAATTGAACGTAGCATTCACGTACAGAGGCCAACTCCATCATGTCAATAAAGAGATCATGGTGAGGTTGTAATACCGTCCGCTGAAGTTTGCTGAATCTCCTACCTGGTATGAACAGGAATGATACCGATGCCTAGGCTGATGGTGGGGATGGAGCACACTATGTACAAAATAGACACTGCAATGAGCATGCGCGTCAGCGCCACCTCACGCGACGAAATCGTGCCTGAAGAAGATTGCTCGCGCCAGGCCATCATTTTCCTCAGCTTCACCGCCATGATGGTTGTGGTGGTGATGATGACGGTTTGGTAAGTGGCGGGCTGAATCGTACTCCACAAACAAATGTTTGCGACATCAAAGGCTTTGATGCGTCAAGGTGTTTTCTGTTGCTGGCGTAGAACTGGCTGGTCATCAACCTCTGGGAAGTGGTGTTGGTCACCGGATCCCACACGCAGGGCAAGCTCCAGCGAAATCCGTAGACAATAAATCCCGTCACGCAGAACACCGTGGCCAAGGCCAGGATCAGCGCCATCGTTCTGGTGGTCAGCACGGTCTGCGAACGGAGAGGACTGACCACGCAGAAACACCTATCGCACGCGATCACCGTGGAAACGAAGCCGGACAACCAGAATAGGCTGCGGAAACCCAGCAGCTTGTAGTCGACGATAAACTGAAACACGGGACCGAACTCTTCCACTTCCGGTAATAAAGGGAGGTAAAACCTGTCCACGTTGCAGAAGAAGGCGTGGAGCATGTGGACGAAGTCGACGAGGGAGAGGTAGAAGAGGCAGATGTTGTTTCTCTCCTGGAGGCCCTGCCTGCTGAACACCGCCATGCTGAGGATGTTGGTGGTGGCTGAAATGGGGAAGAGGACGGGCAGGCAGATGACGCCCACCACCATGTCCGTGACCTTGGGCACATTCTGGTTGATCAGGTTGTCCGGGTTGTCCCAGGGAATGACGTCTGCGGGCTTGGAGGGCAGGACCAGGCACCCTTCTCTTGCCCTGAACCCTTCCTGGAGCGTTGTCTCAGAGGGGCTCATGTTGGCCTCGTCCATGATGGTGTTTGTAAAACTTAACTCTGCTAACATGGTCAGGATTTTGTTCTCCTGCTAAAGAAACTCGATCTAGTCTTTGTCTATGTTGTGTCGTTTTGAGTAAGGTTAGATGTTTCGTAAGACAAGGCAAGTTGGATTTATATTTCGGACTGTCTGGAAGCCATGTGTTCGGATAGCTTTGAAAAATGAAATTGAGTTTGTCTATTCTGCTGGAGATTTGTACAGTGCCAGTATTTCAGATTTTAGAATGACGGTGTTGCTGTTGTGATTAAGTTTAACGTCTTTCACTTTAAAGTGTTTTCAGTTGCGCATGTGTGTGTGTGTATGTGTGTGTGTGTTTGGGGAGGGGGGGTGCGCGTGTGCTGTACGCGCATGCCTATGCTTCTATACATCTACCTGTGTGTTTGTGCCTAGGCATCCTTTGGCAGAGTTTTCAGTATTTCAGTGCATTCGAGTGGGATTTTATTTCATTCATTGATCACTGTTTACTTCTTTTACTCTGCATACCCCGCTCTAAATAATGGAAATTATCATCAATGTTCATTGTTTTGAGAATAAACGTCAATGTTTATATTCGTTACACACGTTTCTTTATTCGTAACACACGTTTCTTTGAGGCAAGCGGAGAAGCAGGGAAAGGGTGGGCTGACTGTTCTCAACAAATCCACACTAAAGCTAAGAACTTTGTTTCTTTTCTTGTTGGCAAAGCTAAGACTCTTTGCTTACACTGCCAAGATCTCTGAGGCCAAATACAGCACATAACTCTATCATATTACTAACAACCTGTCTGCTCGCACAAAATCTTCCCAACTGCCCACTATCTATCCTCATTCCACTGTGCCTAACATTTTTTCTGATTTATTTTGCAAGAAAGTTGAAACAATCAGAAATGAACTTGATAAACAGCTGACATATTCCCAACCACTAGGCAAACCTTTCACTGGCAATTCACTCTCTCACTTCTCTCCTGTCACTGAAGAAGATGTGTTGAAGATCTGGAAAAAGTCTGCACCCAAAGCATATTACCTTGACCCCATTCCCACTTCTCTGCTGTATGAATGTTTGGATGTTGTGTTACCTGTACTAACCAAACTAATCAATGATTCACTGTCTTCTGGTTTCTTTCCTGATGTCTACACAACTGCCATTGTCAAACCTCTACTCAAAAAGCCCTCACTAGACCACAATGATTTAAAACGTTTCAGACCTGTCTCAAATTGATCCTCTGTATCAAAGATCATGGAAAAGATTGTTATATCACAGCTTTCTGACCATCTCAATTGTAATGATTTATTCAATCCTTTTTAGTCAGCTTACAGACCAGGTCACAGTACTAAAACTGCATTAGTAAAGGTTGTTAATGATCTTCTTCTTTTTCTTAATGAAGGAAAACTCTCAGTTCTGACTCTTTTGGACCTTTCAGCTGCGTTTGATACCATTGACCACAACACTCTTCTTTCTCGTTTGGAATCTGTCTTCGGCATTAGTGGTACAGTTCTCCAGTGGTTCACCTCTTATCTTTCTAACCGTACCCAGATTGTTTCCTTTCATGACACCAACCCTGCCTCAGCCTCTGTTTCCTGTGGTGTGCCACAGGGATCAGTTCTGGGACCTGTTATATTTGTTCTCTACACTTCTCCTCTTTCAGACGTCATGTCCTAGCATTCAGCTCTCCATCACTCATTCGCTGATGATACCCATCTGCAGAAGTCTTCTAAGCCTAATGAAATTGATGATCTAGTTTTGTCCATGCAGGATACTGTTTCAGATGTCAAGTCATGGATGACCTCCAATAAATTGAAACTAAATGATGATAAGAGTGAGGCAATGATCGTTTCCACTCAGAGAAGGTCCACCTCTGTTCAGTTTCCTGACTCTCTTGTCATTGGCGATGCTACTGTCCCTTTCTGTCAATCAGCTAAACACCTTGGTGTAACCAGAGAGAGAGAGAGAGAGAGAGAGAGAGAGAGAGAGAGAGAGAGAGAGAGAGAGAGAGAGAGAGAGAGAGAGAGAGAGAGAGAGAGAGAAGAGGGGGGCGCATGAAATGTTGGGAACGGGAAGGGACCAAAAATATGTGAAAGCTTGGAGTGACTTGGAGAGGGGGCGGGTTTGGGGTAGATGGGGGTGAACAAATGAATGCGATAATAGAAATGGTGGGAAAGAGGGCTGTTGTTAATGTTTTGATAGTCGCTTCTATCGACCCTAACTATGTTCAAATGTTTTTGCGAAGCATGATTTGTCATTCATTTTTCCTTAGTTGTGTTTTCAGTTTCCATGCATGCAAATGTGTTTCTTTGATTGTATTGTGCTTGTACGAGACCACTATGTAATTTCAGCTAACGTGATAATAAAGTATGTTTGACTTTGACTTTGACTTTGACTTGACTGTCAGCTGACTATGGTCATTCATGTCATGACTCTGATTCGCAATGTGAATTTTGAACTCCGTCGTATTAGTGCCATTCGTCACTATCTCACAGTTGAAGCCACCAAGACTCTAGTGTTAGCGTTTGTATTGTCTCGCATCGATTATTGCAATTCATTACTTGTAGACTGTCCTCAAACCCTCCTCATCAAACTTCAGAAAGTTAAAAAAAATGCAGCTCGGTTAATCATTAAAGTCCCTCGTACAGACCGCATCAAACCCCACCTGAATACCTTACACTGGCTTCCAGTCGAGTCAAGAATAAAGTATAAAATTGCTTGCCTCTGTTTCAGTGCTGTCCATTCATCTGGTCCTGCCTACCTCTCTGATCTTGTTCACCTGTACTCACCCTCCAGGTCTCCCCGTTCCTCTTCTGACAAACTTATCCTTTCTATTCCTCGTACAAACACTAAGACATAATAATTTTATATTGTGAACGTTCATTTTCTTTCAGTGCCCCTTCTGTCTGGAACACCTTACCATATGAACTTCGTTCTGCTAAATCTGTTGAATCTTCAAAACCACTCTTAAAACTCACCTCTTCCGGCAATACCTCTGATTTCTTCCTTGTCCTGTTTCTTGCCTTAAAAATATGTTCCCCGCATTGTGTGTGTGTGTGTGTGTGTGCTTACGCGTGTGGGTATGTGCGTGCGTGTGCGTGTGTGTGTGCGTGCGTGTTGTGGCTATGTGCATTTTTTTGATAGTTAATATTGTAGTAGCTTATGATCTATGCATGTATTTAAATAATTGTGAAGAGCCGTGAGTTCATGAGAGAAAGGGCGCTCTATAAATATTAATTATTATTATTATTATATCTGTTGCCCTCGTTTCGTTGGATTTGTTCTATTCTAAATGCCCTTGCTCCAGGCTGTGCATCATCATATAATAAAAAGGCAAGTGTGTGTGAGTGTGTGTATGTGAAACACAAAACGGGCCTTATAACTCCGCCGTTTTTCGACCAAATCGTTTCCAATTTGCTATGAGCCCTAACTGGGCGATGACAATGGCAACCGAGGCGGCCGTGTCATTTGCGCGGTTTGGCAAATGCGCGAAACGCGTATCCACCGGCCTCTCGGCGCCCGTATCTCTGGTATTTCTGGATGGATTGCCTTCGCATTTGGCGGGTAGACGCCTGGGGCCGGTGACTATCTGTGTACCAAACCGGAAGCGAATCGAGTCATAATTAACTCCGCCGTTTCTTAAACGAATCGCTTCAGATTTGCTGGCAGGCTTGCTGTGGCCGGGGTGAAGCCTGGCAGCAAATCTGAAGAGAATCAGGAGAGTGCGTCACTCTCAAATTTGCTGTACTCAGCGCTACCAGTACTTGGCGTTACCGTTACTAGGCGTTACCGTTACTAGGCGTTGCCGGTACTCAGCGTTGCGCTAGTTTACATTAAACTCAAACATTCCCCATCCCATTCAACAAGCTGGCAAGGAAGACATTTGGCTGTAGTTTAGTTTAAAATGCAGGTCGATATGAACGAGAGTAAGTGCCATCTTCCTAATTGGCATAATTGGTGATCTTTCTTAGCAGTCAAGCGGAGGGTTAGTAGGGTCATGACTATTTTAGTCACCATGCATGAGGCAAATGAACTTTGCCTTCTTCCAAGTATTCGACAAGCATAATGCAGAGCAATGAAAAGTAATGAAACAAGGACTAACATAAAATGTCAGGCTATTCATATATTCATATAGATAATAATAAAAAGAGGAAGTCTGATCATTTATGGTTGTGGGTGTGGGTGATACAGAACGAACGAACGAAACTCGTTTTATGTATACAAGGTAATGAGATAAGTATACATACTTTTTTACACCCAGCCCTGAGAGAGATAGAGACAGATAGAGAGAGACTCAATGACACAATGATTCAATGAGGTTTATTGCTAAAGCGTGAGCTCCATCAGCTAATCGGCATGATAAACGATAAATAGATAAACAATGAAAACAATATCGATAGCAGCGTAAGAGTCCAACATGGAAACCATGGCAAACAGTTGTCTCTTTCTTCATTTTTCTTTCTTTCTTTTCACGACAGTCATTTTCACGAGACACCTACACGAATGTCAACAGGAATAGCAGTGGAGCAGCACCCGTCAACCCAGTAAGTGTTGCACGCAGCGGGCGTCATCCCAAGAGAGAGAGAGAGAGAGAGAGAGAGAGAGAGAGAGAGAGAGAGAGAGAGAGAGAGAGAGAGAGAGAGAGAGAGAGAGAGAGAGAGTACGAATACGAATGCGAATACGAATACGAATGTTTTTATTGAGGGTAAAACAGATAAGCTGGGTAGCTTTTTTACACCATTGCCCTCAAGCAAATAAACAACAATTGATGAAGAAAATGATTAACAGAAAAATAATTGGCAACAATAGTAATAAAAATATACAAAGTAATATAATACAACAAGGCAAAAATGGACACACAACAGCAATTCAAGATTAAAGAAAGACCAAAAACAAAAAACAAAAAAAAACAAAAAAGCTCCCAGTTCCCCGCCCCCCCCCCCCCCCCCCCCCCCCCACATACCCCACCCCCACCCACCTATACACACACACATACACACATACAATTCTTATGCTATGTACATGTACATGTATATCAGTTCACATACATTTTAAATGTATCTCTACACCTTCTCATATCATTGGAATGTAAATGTTCTCTACACCTTGGTCCGGGAATATTCCATTTCCCAAGAGTAGCTGTGTATATAAACACAATTAAACATGTATTGTGAACATATGTATGGTAATTCGTAAGGTAAAATAAGACAAACAAATTTATAATTGGTCCATCAAGTATTTATTATATGCCTTTCTGAAAGATGACAAGCTTGGTTTTTGTTTTATGTGGTTAGGCATATCGTTCCACAATTTTAATCCTGAGTGGACTAATGAGGACATGAATAGATTTGTTCTAGGTCTAGGGGTACGAATAATCGACTTCCCACGAATGTTATTTACTGGGAAATTTTTTGTACAGATAATATGGTGTTAATTTATTCACAATTTTAAACATAAACTCAGCTTTGTTATATTTACATTTGAGATGAAAAGGCAGAATATATAATTTCTTATAGTCACATGAATCAAAGGAGGATGGGTTTTTTTTTTTTTTTTTTTTTAAAGCCGGAGATCAGAACTGTATGTTTCCTTTAGTGTAGGAAATTCATTTTTGGGAATCTTGTTTCCTACTTTCATTCACTTCCTCTCCTTTACATTGACCTTTGCATGCATTATCTCTCTCTCTCTCTCTCTCTCTCTCTCTCTCTCTCTCTCTCTCTCTCTCTCTCTCTCTCTCTCTCTCTCTCTCTCTCTCTCTCTCTCTCTCTCTCTCGTGTGCTGGGAGGTCAGCCTGCGGTTATCCATCCTTCGCTGCTGTTTATGGTGTGATAGGCCTAGTTGCCGTCCTGCAGCCTGCAATAAGAAGAAATGTTCAATGGTCTTTTTCTGTTTCATAGTCCGTTCAGTTGCACCTTGGTTGGGCTCCATTAGAAAGACTGGCGTTCACTGGCTCGCGTGCAGCTTCTGTGGTGCTGTGTGCGTGGTCCCTCGCTTGGTAGGCCTGTGGGTTGTCAGTAGGCTGTATGCTGTAGGCTGAGTGGTTTAGTAGCCTTCCTTTCCTCCTTGGGGGCTGCCCGCTCTTCCTTTCGCTGATAAGTTGGTTTCTACATGCACACTTTCACACTAATCAAACATTCTTTTACTTCTTTTTTTAAAACAAGACTTCCCATTTTTCATCATTTCTCCATTGGCTTTTTCCTTCTTTTTTTCTTCTCTTTTTGTAGTTTTCGTCTTTTATTTTCAAAGATAAATGTCTTCCAAATCAACAAACCCACTGCTTTTATGTATGATAATTTCAAAGTTCAAAGCAAGCATGCATCATTTCCATCTGCTTAAGTATTCTAAACTAACTATGCAGAAACAGACTAATACCAAAACAATGTAGACACTTTCACGTATTACACACTGTAAACTGAGAAAATAATAAACCTATGCATATTTTAATGTCTGGTCGGATATCATGAGTGACAAGTGGACGCATGGTGGTGGGGGAGGGAGTGGGGTTGTGAAGGGGAAAGGAAGGGATAAAGAGAAGCACGGAGAGAGAAAGAAGGCAGTCACTCATCGTTGTATTCTCAGTTTCATTTCTGCAGTAAAAATAGATTCTAGATGCTTGAGGTTTCCGTATTTAAATTTAGAAATGGATACTTTAGCGATCAGGAGTACATGATTAATTTCATTTATAACACCATGTTTTTTATTCTTAGGGTTAGTTGCGCCTAATTCTTCTTTCCATTCTGGTGGTATAGCATTAATTAGAGCGTTGTGTTCAAATAAGAGGCTAGGGTGATAACCTACTCTTTCTGTTATCTGAGCGTAGTTCATGATATGTCCGTTAAGCAGGAGGTCTTGCATATAATGTAAACCTGCTTTTGCCCATTTTTTGTAGTATAGGGGTACCCCTTTGTATTTAATGTTCTGATTGTTCCAGATAGGCTCCGTGTGTATGTTTATCACTGGTCTGTCTGTAGTAAGCATTGTCACAGTTCTTAATACTTCCTTCCAAAACTCTGAGTGGACGACCTCTATACCTTGCATTTTGCTTGGCGCTACTTTGGCATTAAAAGCACAGTGTATATTTGTGAAGGGAAAAAGTAATTCTCTGGCTTGGAGTGTCCAGTACTCATTATCTGCGTTTTTCTTTAGTAGCCGTACGGCCCATTTGACTAAGAACATTTTTTGCTGATGTTCAATGTTAATCATTTTGAGGCCGCCATCTTTTATATCTAGACTCAAGACGTTCCTCTTAATTTTCTCAAAAGCTTTCTTGTTGTTCGTTTTTCTTTTCCATAAAAATCTGTAAATAATTGTGTTGATCTGGGCTAGCACTGTTTGGGGAAGAGCAAGCGATTGTATAATGTAGGAGAATTGAGAGAGAAGCAGAGTTTTGGCTAAAATAATTTTACCATACAGTGATGGGTTTCGATTTTCCCAAGATTTTATAGTTCTCTTTATTGTATCTAATTTACTTGTCCAGTTCTCTTGAATTAACGATGCCTGAGTTTCTGCAGAAAAATAAATACCTAAAATTTTGATCTTCATTTTTAACATGGGGATTTCTTGAACTGTTCCAATTTCGTTTTGTCTTCTTCCCAACCATATCCCTTGACATTTAGATTTGTGCAGTTTCAGTCCCGAGTGCTCTTCAAATTTTTCCACAATTAAAATTGCTAACTCTATGTCGTTTTCGTTTCTCATCGTCAGTGTTGTATCATCTGCATACTGTTTGATTTTAGTTGTTGCCGTTTGTCGTCCATTTTGAATTTCAATCCCATGTATATCTTTATTGTTTCTTATTTTGATGGCAAGAATTTCTACCGCAATTACAAAAAGTAAAGGGCTTAAGGGGCAACCTTGCCTGATTCCTCTTTCTGTTAGGAACCAATCTGACAGCCATCCTCCGTTGTGAATGCAGCTCTCAGTATCTTTCATTGCTGTTTCAACCAATTGGATGAAGTTGGGGCCAAAGTTGAAAATATCCAGTGCTTGAGCGATACATGTTTTGGAGATTGTATCAAAGGCTTTTGTGAAATCTAGAGCTACAATTGCGCCTGTTTTATTGGTTTGCTTAAGATATGCTGTAAGATCATCTATGAGTCTTAAATGTGTAGTTATATTCCTGCCTTTTATGAAGCCAACTTGGTCGGTATGTATGATTTGTGTGATAACACTTTGAAGTCTATTGGCTACAGCTTTTGTGTAAATTTTATAGTCTGTGTTTGTTAGAGTAATGGGCTGATAATTGGATAAGTTAAGTTTGTCTGTTCCGTTGTCTTTGTGTAATAAAGTAATAACTCCTCTTCTTAAAGATTTTGGTAATTGACCCTTTTGGATGGATGCACAAATGCATTCAAAAAAGGGATTTTTCAGCTTGTCCCAGAAATGAAGATAAAAGTCGGGAGTTAACCCATCTATGCCTGGGGAAGAGTCTTTATTTAAATCTTTAAGAGCCTGTGTAAGTTCATCTACCGATATATTATTTTCACATTGTTCTCTGTCCATGTGGCAAAGGGTAGGGACAGGGTCATTTTCTAGGAAGTGTTCCTTTATGGTTCTATCACCTTGTTGGCTGTTCTGTTTATATAGTTGCTGATAGAATGTTTTGATTTCGTTTTTCCAGGGTTGTCTGTACTTTCGTTTTGTATTTTTAACGTTGAAATCATACAAGCAGCGTTTCGTCTTTTTTCTAAGTTTAGGAAATATTTTGTGGTTTTTTCTCCTTCATTGATCCATTTTTCCCTTGATCTGATTTGAGCTCCTCTTGTTTTGTGAAATTCTTGTAATTCGATCTCCTTTTTTAGTTGATAAACTTGGGTTTGGATTTCTGTATTCTGGGGATCTTTGCATAATTGGTTTTCTTTGTATGTTAAATCAGTGAGTTTTTCTTTTAAAATTGCTCTATAGTTTTTTGACTTAGAGCTAGAGAACTGTATGTAGGATGGTTTTAATTGCATGAGATTAAGGGAACGTCTATGAATACTGTGGAGTGGATTTAAACAATTTTCACTTGCTAAGTCCCAACATGTTGACACATAGTCAATGTCTGATTGAATATATGCATGAAAAAAGAGAGTCCGGGAATGTTGGTCTAGAAAGTGCTTACTTCGAATCAATTGAAATGCTTTTTGTGTAGTTTCTTGGACAGAAGTGAAATATGCTTTGACCACGAGAGATTGTTATCAATAGTAAGACCTAACAGCTTATAGAAATTTACTTCTTCCAATTCCTTATTTAATATATTTAACTTACATAAATTAGTCTTTATATTTTGGCGTTTTTGCCTAGTTGTAAAGAGAGAGAGAGAGAGAGAGAGAGAGAGAGAGAGAGAGAGAGAGAGAGAGAGAGAGAGAGAGAGAGAGAGAGAGAGAGAGAGAGAGAGAGAGAGAGAGAGAGAGGCTATGAATTAAGGCTATGAATTAATCGTAAGCATTACTTAAAATAATCAAATGTATATGAAAAGAACGTTTGGCCACCATCGCCATGCTTTCCCATCGAATGAAGTGAGTGTATGGGCAAGTGGCAGACTCCTTCCTTTCTCCACGCCCCTTCTTCGAATCTTTTTCGAACACACATAATATTCAAAGCAGAGAGCAACATTATCAGTTATTATGATTTCCGAGTGTGATATTGCTTTTATCCTATCTCGAATGGCTTGCTGTTTATCACACAATTTGTTTTTCAATGTAAAATGTTCATCAGAAACAACCTTTTGCATTTATCGGGTTAAGGCATAGGGTTAGGAGTATGTTTGAGCTTTTTGTTTTACTAAACGTCACTTGATGCAAATAAAGAAAATATGGCTTGAGTACTGCAGATAGTCGCATGCGAGTGTACCTTGATGTGTGAGAATGATAATGATATGTCAAGATAAATAACTGTGACGTCAAGTTTCTAATAGCAACGGTGTATTCTTACACGCGTTTACACTAAGCCTATGGGTTAATATACGCAAATGATATGTCAAGACATTGTTTTATATCACACGCTTCCAGGCCTCTTTAGCACTACTTGAAGATCGGTATATAGACTGTTATGCTAAATGTGTAAAATGAACTTCTTTTTTGATTCTTTCAGAAATGTAGCTTGTAACCATTAGGCTATTTTTTTCAAGCGGAGAAAATCGTCTTCATAATTATTACTATAAGAAGGTCGTTGGAGGGCATGCATAGAGACAGAGAACAGAGTGATAGACGAACGAAGAGAGATACGGCCACGCAGAAAAGAGAGACAAGGAGGAAAATAGAGAGACACGAAAAGTCAAAACGATGTTGATTTTTGACGATGATTGCTCGTTTCACTAAAACTAATAATCTTTCACGTACTATTGTCATTTGTTTTTAGTGAAACGAGGACAATGCTTAAGTTAAATGGATTTTCCACCTAAAGCCTGAACCTGCAGCCACGCACTTGTTTGCCGTTTCCACTAAGCTCACGGTATCTGAACCTGTACACTCCGACAGGTTCGTTTATCTTGTCATGGGTGTGAAACAATATGATCACATACTTTAGTTTACACCCTGTTTGTGCATCTCGCACTATGCACAGTAGTGGATCTATGATATTTTTGCCTTGCCCAATGGTCAACTTAGGACGCCCATTTCACCGCCAGGTGGCAATCAAACCAGTAGGGGCTTTCTTTCTCTCTTTCTCTATACCTCCAACTAAGAATATCACGCGATAAGGCCCTACTGGTTTGATTGCCACTTGGCGGTGAAATGAGCGTCCTAAGTTGCTCATTGTGTTTTTGGCGGTCTTTTTTCTGAATCACTATTACCGATTTTTGTCTTTACCGGCCATTCGGCTTTCTTTCGTAGGCCTACGATAACCCGTTCTCTGTCCCCCCCCCCCCCCCCCCCTCCCTCTGCATTTCACACTAAGGGCGTCTTCTTCTTTTCTTTTTTTAAAGAAGAGAGAAGTCAGGATTTAATGGTTGGTTGTTTCCCACATCAGCGCCAAAAGTGTTAAAATGTTGCCATAAGATGCATACTGGTCACTGAGAAGATTTTATAGCTGTTGGCTGTACTCCCGAACACCCCTGCACGCACACGTTTGCGTGGAGAGTACACACGTAAGCCTACCTACACATGCGCGCGTACAGATGTAAACTCATGAATGCTTGCGCGTGCACAGCATTTGAAAAAACCCAGAATAATCCATAAGCGCCGACCATAGTCAAAATGATCATTATTGACGAAAAAGGAATAAGATAAACGTGTGTGTGTGTGTAATTGTGTGTATGTGTGTGTGTGTATGCGCGTGTGCGTGTGTGCGCGCACACACACGCACGCACACACACACGCACACACACACACACACACACACACACACACACACACACACACACACACACACACACACACACACACACACACACACACACACTAGCTATTTGTACTCACATGCGTGTATGCATAGGAGTGCAATTAAACGAATACGCAAAATGTCAAACATTCGATTATACA
>CM065680.1:11949805-11954805 GCA_017654935.2 Phymorhynchus buccinoides | reverse complement strand
AGAGATTGACAGGAAATAGACCGGCGAAAATAAAATTGAACTCAGCTGAGCTAAATGCAAGAGTGCGTGCAACACGAAGTTCACCTATATCCCGCATTGCACGGACCGTGACGCAGCACCTTTTAACAGCGGGGCCTCTAACAAAAAGGAAAGCCATACAAATTATCTGGAAGTGATTACATGTAGTTTCGATGCACAAACTTTCAGTTAAGCGGCAAATGTTAAGAAAAGCTCTCTCCTCTGTCCCCTTCAATACGTTGTAAGATTTATTGTGGCAACAGCCCTGACATGGCCTTAGTTGTCGACGGGGCTACTATTTTAATCTTAAACTTAACCTCTGCCCCCTTCTATTCATGTCAGACTGTTCCGTCGACCGCTGTCGCATTCTCAGATTACTGTGTTCTGAATGTTCGTGCACATCAACTTTTATTTTGTTTGTGTATTTGACACTAAACTGACCCTAAACCCTATTTCTAGCCATAAACCCTAAAGGCTTTGCTTCCTCTCGCATGCACCTGGTTGCTCTGTCACGTTGTGAGAATGGGTGAACACTTTTCTCGCGAAAGAGCAAGAGATTGCATCGTTGGACAAGGCCTTATGTGAATGCGACAGCGGTTTCAGGTTAAGGGTTAGGGTTATGAATAGGGTAAGGGATAGGCTGAGGGTCATTGTGGTGTCGGCGGTAATCTGAGAATGCGACAGCGGTCGACGGAACAGCTTGAAATGAATGGAAGGGTGCAGAGGAGGAGGCTTTTCTTAACATTTGCCAGTTAATCATTTTAAACCATTAGAACCTGCAAATACATTTTAACTGAAGACTAAAGGAACAAAAATATATTGCATAATTATTATATGGAAGTTCTAACACCCAGATAAACTGCATTATTACAAATGTGACACATTTTCTTTATAGTAGAAGACATGCACTATGGCTGTTGGTTGATGGTTCGTCTCACATGTGCTGCTTGCAGCCGAGCGGACTTTAACCCCCATTTTAAGACATGCACCATTAACTTACTCTGTTACAACATGGCGAGAGTGCTGCCAGCGTTTATTTTAAACAGTCAATTACCGGGCTTTGATGACAAACCATTCACGACGGCAGAAATTTGTTCCGCCGTAGAAAAGACGAGCGGTTTTGAGTCGGTGGAGGGAGCACAGAGAATAGAGGGGTTATGGAGGATTTATCCGTGCACGGCAGAAGCAAGGAATAAGGTTCTGCTCCAGGGGTTCGCTATTCGGGGGGTACTGGTGGAGGTGAAGGACAGGAATCCTTTCGTGGTTTCCTCCCCTGATGGAGAGGAGCGAGAGGTGCCAGCGACGAAAGTCACCATCAGTAATGTGCCCCTCTCCTTTTCCGACGTGGACATACTGCACTCAGTTAAAAATCTGAAAGTAAACGTCCGCTCAAAAATTATCGCTGAGAGAGATCGAGACTCCAACGGAAAGCCTACTCGTTGGAAAACGGGTAGGCGTTTCCTCTACACAGATATCCCAACAGTACCCCTCCCAAGATTTCTGGAGGTAGGGCCTTTCAAAGCTTCTATCTTCCACAAAGAGCAACGAGCAACCGTTCCGGCTGAAAAAGAATGCACAAAATGCTTGGGCAAGGGGCACAACGCATCAGCATGTGACCACCCAATTAAGTGTCGCCAATGCCTGAAGGACGGCCACAGAGCGGGTGACCAGCAGTGTATCATGACGCCTGTCATGGAAAGGGAGAGCAGCATGCAGAGGAAGACCTCTCAGCACAACAACAACGACAACGACAAGGACAACAACAACGGGGAGAACAACGGGGAGAACAAAAAGCACACCAAGAAAGACAACAACAAGGACAAACAGGCAAATGAGAGTGTCAGCCGCAGGAAAGGATCCAGGGACACCAGTACCAGCCAGAGTCCATCACGGCAGACGGCCAGCGGGCACTCGTCTCACAGCTCGAGGTCTCCCAGTGTGTCCACTGTTTCTAGCGCCCCTGCCAAACCAGCCTCAGCGAAGCCGAAGAGGAACAGCAGGGGCAGAGCGCATACAAGATCCAACAACTCAGCTAAAGAAACCCTGAAGGGCCAGTCTGTGCTGAATTTTCCCTCTGACACTTCATGGTCTGCCTCGACCAAGCGTCGCCTTCCTGATGATGCAACACCCCCACATCAGCCAGACAAAAGTCGACGTCAGAAGGACAAGGACTAGGCGGAAGAGGAGGAAGAATGGAGTGACATGTTGCCAGCTCCTCAGTGGGAAACTGGACGGAAACGAATACGGCATTTTCTTATGGACAATGGCTTTGGTTATACGGATAATGTTGGTATGCATGATTTTCATAAGCCTCTTTCTTGCAGGTTTATATCTTTGGCTATATATGATGTTTATAATGTTTATGATAATTTCTCCTTCAGTTATGACGGATACGGACAAGGCAAATGTTTATGGTCATTGGTCTTTGATTGTGATGTTGCAGTTTATGTCGGTACACATAGACAGGAAAAGGGTAGGTGGAGGAAAAACAACAACCGAGAGAACTATAACCAAAACAGTAAAATTTAAAAATGGATAGACTTCGTATAATGTCTTTGAACACACGTGGATTGAAAACAAAACGTAAAAGAACTGCTATGTTTTCTTTATTTAAACAACAAAAGCTAGACGTCATTTGTCTGCAAGAAACACACATAAGTAATAACGATGCTGAGATCTGGGAAAAACAGTGGGGAGGTAAGTTATTTTATTACAGTGGAACAGCACACAGTAAGGGACAAGTAATACTTATTTCAAAACAGCTGAAAGGAAATGTTCAACTGGAAAGAAAGCTAGATAGGATTATTGTAGTGTCAGTAAAAACAGAAGAAAAAGAAATAGTTATAGTTAATGTTTACGCCCCAAACGAAGTAAATGAGAAATGCGCTTTTTTAAAAACGTTGGAAGGCGTTCTGTCATCATATAAATCAAAGAAAATAATTTGTATGGGAGATTTTAATTCGGTTTTAAGTAATAATCTTGACATAATTTCGGGAGGTCCACACGGTGAAAAAGAGATAAAGAAATTTAACGAACTGGTTATTAATAGAGAGTTGTTAGATGTTTGGAGAGTATTTCACGGAGAAGAAAAAGCTTACACTTGGTGCAGGCAGAACCCCTTTACAGCTCGTCGTATTGACTTTTGTTTTGTTAATCAAGGAGCTGTGGAGACATGTGTGTCATGCGATATACTGTCCGTAGCAAATACAGACCATAGAGCGGTTATTATGGAAATGAATAACTGCGAATTTGTAAGAGGGCTGGGTTACTGAAGATTTAATAATAGTCACCTTAGAGATACAACATTTACCAACAAAATGAATGAGTTATTAGGAATTTGGGTTAATGAAAGCAAACTGATGTTTACAAATCATCGAGAGCAATGGGATTGGTGTAAAATGAAAATTATAAATTATTGCATAGATTTTGGAAAACATAAAGCGCACAGTAAACGAAATGAGCTCTTAGAATTACAAAATAGTCTCCAGACATTGGAACAACAATGCGCAAATGATCCTAATAATGAACATTTACTTACTCAAATGATAGGAATTAAGAAAAAGCTTGAAATAATGTCACTAGAGAAAGCAAGGGGAGCACAAACTAGGGCAAGAATAAAATGGGTGGAGGAGGGGGAAAAGAACACAAAATATTTTATAAATTTAGAAAAGTACAGGGGCAAGAAGAACACAATAACACAACTAGAAAAAGAAAACGGAGAGATTATAACAAATCAATCAGACGTGTTAAAAGAACAAACAAATTTTTACTCAACATTATACTCTAGGGTAATTGATGAAGAAAATATGACTTCAAAGGTTGATAATTTTCTTAGAGGAGAACACTTTGTTAAGCTGGATGATGATGAATCAGCACTTTGCGAAGGCATGATGAGTGAAACTGAAACAGGTGAAGCACTACGTCAGATGAAAAATGGCTCAGCTCCGGGTAATGATGGATTAACAATAGAATTTATGAAATGCTTTTGGTCACACATAAAAACACTTGTTACAGAATGTTTTAACGAAGCATTTATGAACGGTGAAATGTCTTATAGTCAGAGACAAGGTGTCATTACTTTAATTCACAAAGATACTAATCTTCCCAGAAACAAATTAAATAACTGGCGACCCATTACACTTACTAACACAGATTACAAGATACTAGCAAAAGCATTGGCGTTAAGACTTAATATGGTAATTGGAAAAGTAATAAACCAAGATCAAGTGGGTTACTTAAAAGGTCGAAATATTTCAACAGTTATTCGCACAATAGATGACGTTATTAACTATTTAAATGAAACGAAGAAATGCGGATATTTGCTTGCAATAGACTACCAAAAAGCGTTCGATTCTATTTCCAAACCCTTTATGTTGCATGCTTTTGAGGTATTTGGCTTTGGGGAACAGTTCAGAAAAATGGGTAAATGTCATTACAATAAATACAATGAGCTGTATAAATCATGGAGGGTGGCTCTCAGAAGCATTCCATATTATATGCGGTATCAGGCAAGGCTGCCCATTTTTACCACTAGCGTTTGTTCTTGCAGTCGAGCTACTTGCAATAAAAATTCGTAATAGTAACATACAAGGAATTGCACTTCCATCCCAAGACAACGAACCAACCAAGCTTAAAATTAAACAATATGCAGATGATACTACAATGTTTTTAAAAAATAAAACAGACATGATAAAAGCAAGGGATATCGTGAATGAATTTTCAAGTTTCTCTTGTCTTAAACTTAATATACAAAAAACAAAAGCAATGAAACTAGGAACTCAAATACATGAAAACAGTTTTCCGTTCATGTTGACAGAACAAATTAAGATATTAGGAATACACTTTAGAAATGACAGAGCAGCAGTAGAGATAGAAGAAAACTGGTCCAAAAGAATGGAAGTTATGAACAATTTAATTAATATATGGAGTAAAAGAGATCTTGGAATATATGGTAAAATAATAATTGTCAAATGCTTCTTGTT
>CM065680.1:11920947-11949305 GCA_017654935.2 Phymorhynchus buccinoides | reverse complement strand
AGAACTGGGAACGATTTTAATGTACATCGACCATGGGTCACAATACATTGCTATGGGAAAGAGAGAGAGAGAGAGAGAGAGAGAGAGAAGAGAGAGAGAGAGAGAGAGAGAGAGAGAGAGAGAGAGAGAGAGAAGTGAATTGAATTGAATTGAATTGAATGAATTTTTATTTATAGAGGGTAATAGAATAAGCAATAACATGCTTTTTTACATCCAGCCCTCTGAAAAAAAAAACAAATAAAAAAGTTGAAATGGAAAAATGAAAATGAGCACAGACGCAATATAAGAATGCAAAATACAACCCTATACTAGCACAACAATAACAAAATCAAACCTAATATTATTAACTATACTCATTTTGAACGTGCATAAATTAAGAGTATGCCTAAGCACATACTCACGGAGAACAAAACCAAAATAATCCTACGTACGTTTCATACTCATCTTTAACATGGACAAACCTAGAAGTGCACAAACACATATTAAAACCAATCCTAATCATACTTTAATAATTTATACTGTAAAAATGGAGTTTAGTCTGACACAATTTCGCTTTAGTGGTGAGTAATTTCAACAGACTCAAGTATTGTGAACGTCATGTACAGTAACAGGGTGATGGAGGGGGATGGAGGGAGGGACAACAGAGAGAGAGAGAGAGAGAAGAGGAGAGAGAGATAGAGAGAGAGAGAGAGAGAGAGACAGAGACAGAGAGACAGAGAGACAGAGAGACAGAGAAAGATACTAGCTAACTGACTGACAAACATAAAATTATACACAAGTCCCCAGTGACTGTGAAGTTTATCTCTCATTCTACTTAAAGACCCCCCACGTGTCACATTCCCTCTTTATGCTAGGAAGATTTCAAATGTATTATCAGCTATAAGAGGGAAAACACGCGAAAAACCGTTGATTTTGACACGTGACGTGGTTGGTCTTTAAAGCTGCTTTATTTTGTGCTTTCATTTTTTTAGGATAGGGAGACACGCGAAGATTGCGTAAAAATTGTATACTAAAAAAAAAAGCAGTGTATTTGCAAATTTAATGAGAACTTACCTGTGTGCTTTCCATTAGCAGTCGTAGGCTTACGTCGGACCCCTAACGCCGAACTTTCGAGGCGTCTCTGTCGTTCTCCTCATGTTTTATTCATATCTAAGCATAACAAAAATATCATGTTTAAAGTCCCACCAGACCACGTGTCAAAATCACGGGTTTCACATGCTTTCCCTCTAAAAGCTGGTAAGAAATATGTTGGGGGTTTTACCGTCCATGAGGGTATCTGACCAATTGTACGCTATTCTCGCTAATGTTTTGACCAGGTTTGACTCCCATACAAATGTCCCCCAAATTAAAAACGAAACATCAATTTTAAAGAGCAGCCTCAATTTCAAGTTGGGGGCATTTGTATGTGGGTCACAGCTACCCAGAAAAATCGTGGTGGGTCAGTGTGTCTTTAAAAAATCGAAAATATTTGTGTGGGATTTTGAATGTTTTGGGTAATTTTAAAAACTTTCGTACAAACTGTTTCCGCCATTCTATTGTTACGTTTGCAACTAGTCTAGTATGCTACGAGTATCTTCAGAATTGAAACATGTCCGTGGGTTTTTTTCAAGATACATGATACTCTAACACTATTATCTCATTTAGATAAATTTACATCACCCAATGTCCTGATGTTGAGCTTCATTTATGTCTTTATATAGTTTTATGATACTCGCCAATTCACAGAGCAAACGACAGAGCAAACGACAATAGTTAAAAATCACAGAGGCGTCTCTGTGAAATTCGGGTTGCTCCCACCTGGAGAGGGCGTCGCAGCCAGAGGCGCGCCACCCATTTTTTTTTTTTGTGCATGCAATTTATGTGTGACTGATGAGGAAGGAAGGGGGGGGGGGTGGGGGAAAAAATTTTGACCAAATGACAGACAACTTTTTCGTTACCACTGGGATTAACGTGTGCTAAATTAAGTTGCATGGGCACCTGGGAGGGGGGGGGGTTTATTATTTATCGTCTCTTCCGAAACACTCCACGTTATCTTCTTCGACTTCTCTTCGAGTTCTCCCTCTCACGTCCAGCCCCTGTATGTCATGAGTGGCGTCTTGGACCGTCAACACGGGTATATTGTGTAAATTGGGCTAAGCAGCCAATCGTTTTGGGAGGTTAGTCTATTTTACGTAATTATTATTCCACGTGTTGACTGTCGCATTCCCACTCATGACTACAGGGCCAGACGGGTTGCCTCTTTTCCTCTTTCCCTGCAGACTGTCTCCGGACATTTCGCTATTCTTCAGCACGTCTGACCCGACCCCTACACCCAGTAAATTTTGATATCACTAATAATAATGTATGATAATGAATAATAATAATAATAATAATAATAATATAATAATAAAAATAATCATACATGAAACTAATATCAAGCGGTGTGCAATGGCATGCCATCCTCAGCGTTTTACAAAGATTTAGAAAAATAAAACAAAAAAACTGTTACACCGACTCATACATACCCAATCCCCACGGGGCGTATAAACTTGAATGTGTATTAGACAGTCAGCGCGGGTAGCCAATCTTGGGAGTTTAGTCTAATTTACATACGCACCTTACTACCCGTGTTGACTGTCTAAGTCACACTCATGAATAGAGGCCCAGCAGTGTTCCTGAGGTACTGTTTTCTCTTATTCGTCCATTTTTGGGGTCTTTTTTTCCTTAGCGCAATAAGACGCGTAGGCAATGAATCTATACTAATGGAACATTAGGGAGTGATCATTATTATAAAGACTCAAATAATTATGTTGGTGAGGTACGCATATGTCCGGTTTTCAGTTTTCACTGGTATCACAGAAGCTGCGTTCCAAAGCAGACACATTCCGATTTCGGAGGAAGCTCAACTGGAAGGGCCTGTCTACACACATACGATTCGAATCTGAATGCGAATGCGATTTTGAGAGATGAGAGAGAGGGATTCACAGTGAGAATAGCATGTATTGGGTCAACTTGGAGAAGTATAGTGAGAGAAAATGGCGAGAATGACTGCGAGTGCGTGCACGTGAACGCATTATGTGCCAACACAGACCACTATGAGATGTATGAGAGAATGTGTTGGTGATTGATTTATGTCACTATCTTTTAATACAGACTTTTATTGCGGTTCACACAATACAGTATGTTGAAATGTTATTATTTTTTCAGACATTTTACATTTATGTGAATATATCTCTTGGAATCCTGTATTTTATTAAAATCTCAAGACCTATTCAGGAGACGTAGTGTACTGTTATGGGCCAATATGCTTGTGTGAGATCGCAAAGAAAATAACAAAAATTTGCTTCTCCGGGTATGTGCATGCATGTGTATACCGTCTCACTCTTCCCCGTCCCTCTCTCGCTCTCTCTCTCTCTCTCTCTCTCTCTCTCTCTCTCTCTCTCTCTCTCTCTCTCTCTCTCTCTCTCTCTCTCTCTCTCTCTCTCTCTCTCCCTCCCTCCCCTTCTGTATGCGTACGAAAATGCGCGTGTGGGAGTGAGCACACGCATCGTGTGTGTTTGTTTGTGTGTGTGTGTGTGTGTGTGTGTGTGTGTGTGTGTGTGTGTGTGTGTGTGTGTGTGTGTGTGTGTGTGTGTGTGTGTGTGTGTGTGTGTGTGTGTGTGTGTGTGTGTGTGTGTGTGTGTGTGCATGTGTGTGTGTGTGCGTATGTGTGTGTAGGGGGGGAGTGCATGTGAATGTGTACGTGCATGCATGTAAGCTTACGTATGGTTACGTGTGGTCATGAAATATAACTGGAGCATACATGCACCACACACAGACACACACACACACACACACACACACACACACACACACACACACACACACACACACACACACACACACACACACACACACACACACACACACACACACACACACACACACACACACACACACACACACACACACACATTTTTGCCTTTAGACTATGACTCAAGATCAATGTTTCCAATTAAGCTTACTAATTCGATTAGTTTGGGTTATTTTGGTTTTTCCAATTTTTCTCATAAATGGTTCATTATGTATAATCGACTGTATGACATGTTGCGTATTCGTTTATTTGTACTCCTATGCATTCATGCATGTGACTACAAATAGCTAGTATGTGTGTGTGTGTGTGTGTGTGTGTGTGTGTGTGTGTGTGTGTGTGTGTGTGTGTGTGTGTGTGTGTGTGTGTGTGTGTGTGTGTGTGTGTGTGTGTGTGTGTGTGTGTGTGTGTGTGTGTGTGTGTGTGTGTGTGTGTGTGTGTGTGCTCCTGTTATATTTCATTAACACACGTAGCCCTACGTACGTTCATACACGTACACATTTACATGCACCCCCCCCCCCCCCACACACACACACACACATGACTACAGGATGGAAAAAAACTTGGATTAACATATTCCTTCTTTGCGATCTCACACAAGCATATTGGCCCATAACAATACACTACGTCTCCTGAACAGTTCTTGAGATTTTAATAAAATACAGGATTCCAAGAGATATATTCACATAAATGTAAAACGTATGAAAAACAAAAACATTGCAACATACTATAATGTGTGAACCGCAATAAAATTCTGTATTAAAAGATAGTGACATAAATCAATCACCAACACATTCTCTCATACATCTCATAGTGGTCTGTGTTGGCACATAATGCGTTCACGTGCACGCACTCGCAGTCATGTACAGTTAAGCTGTGGGCAAACGCACAATTCCTGAGTTAACATCTGTACGCGCGAATGTGTAGGTAGGCCTACGTGTATACTCTCCACGCAAACGTGTGCGTGCTGGGGTGTTCGGGAGTACAGCCAACAGCTATAAAACCTCAGTGACCAGTATACATCTTATGGGAACATTTTAACACTTTTGGCGCTGATGTGGGAAACAACCAACCATTAAATCCTGACTTATCTCTTCTTTAAAAAAAGAGAAAAAAGAAGTGGCGGGGGGGGTGTGGGGGGGGGGGGGGGGGGGGTAGGGACAGAAAAGGGGTTACCGTAGGCGTACGAAAGAAAGCCGAATGGCCGGTAAAGACAAAAATCGGTAATAGTGATTCATAAAAAAGACCCCAAAACAGAATGAGCAACTTAGGACGCTCATTGCATCGCCAGGTGGCAATCAAACCAGTAGGGGCTTAGCGCGTGATATTTTGAGTTGGGGGTAGAGAGAAAGATGGAAAGAAAGCCCCTACTGGTTTTATTGCCACCTGGCGGTAAAATGGGCGTCCTAAGTTGACCATTGGGCAAGGCACAAATATCCTAGATGTACTACTGTGCATAGTCCGAGATGCACAAACAGGGTGTAAACTAAAGTATGTGATCATATTGTTTCACACCCATGACAAGATAAACGAACCTGTCGGAGTGCACAGGTTCAGATACCGTGAGCTTAGTGGAAACGGCAAACAAGTGCGTGGCTGCAGGTTCAGACTTTAGGGGGAAACTCATTTAACTTTTAAAAGCATTGTCCTCGTTTCACTAAGACATAATAATAGTACGTGAAAGATTATTACGTTTAGCAAAACGAGAAATTATCGTCAAAAATCAACATCGTTTTGACTTTTCGTGTCTCTCTATTTTCCTCCTTGTCTCTCTTTTCTGCGTGGCCGTATCTCTCTTCGTTCTTCTGTCACTCTGTTCTCTGTCTCTATGCATGCCCTCCAACGACCTTCTTATAGCAACATGAATACTATTTTCTCCACTAAAAAAAATGGCACAATGGTTACAAGCTGCATTTCTGAAAAAATCAGAAAAGAAGTTCATTTTACACAGTTAGCATACACGTCTATATACCGATCTTCAAGTAGTGCTAAAGAGGCCTGGAAGCGTGTGATATAAAACAATGTAGACATATCATTTACGTATACATTCATAGGCTTAGTTAAACGATGAGAAAACATGGCGTGTAAGAATACACCGTTGCTATTATAAACACGTCACAGTTATTTATCTTGACATATCATTATCATTCTCACACATCAAGGTACACTCGCATGCGACTATCTGCAGTACTCAAGCCATATTTTCTTTATTTGCATCAAGTGACGTTTAGTAAAACAAAAAGCTCAAACATACTCCTAACGCTATGCCTTAACCCGATAAATGCAAAAGGTTGTTTCTGATGAACATTTTACATTGAAAAACAAATTGTGTGATAAAACAGCAAGCCATTCGAGATAGGATAAAAGCAATATCACACTCGGAAATCATAATAACTGATAATGTTGCTCTCTGCTTTGAATATTATGTGTGTTCGAAAAAGATTCGAAGAAGGGGCGTGGAGAAAGGAAGGAGTCTGCCACTTGCCCATACACTCACTTCATTCGATGGGAAAGCATGGCGATGGTGGCCAAACGTTCTTTTCAATATACATTTGATTATTTTAAGTAATGCTTACGATTAATTCATAGCCTTAATTCATAGCCTCTCTCTCTCTCTCTCTCTCTCTCTCTCTCTCTCTCTCTCTCTCTCTCTCTCTCTCTCTCTCTCTCTCTCTCTCTCTCTCTCTCTCTCTCTCTTTACAACTAGGCAAAACGCCAAAATATAAAGACTAATTTATGTAAGTTAAATATATTAAATAAGGAATTGGAAGAAGTAAATTTCTATAAGCTGTTAGGTCTTACTATTGATAACAATCTCTCGTGGTCAAAGCATATTTCACTTCTGTCCAAGAAACTACACAAAAAGCATTTCAATTGACTCGAAGTAAGCACTTTCTAGACCAACATTCCCGGACTCTCTTTTTTCATGCATATATTCAATCAGACATTGACTATGTGTCAACATGTTGGGACTTAGCAAGTGAAAATTGTTTAAATCCACTCCACAGTATTCATAGACGTTCCCTTAATCTCATGCAATTAAAACCATCCTACATACAGTTCTCTAGCTCTAAGTCAAAAAACTATAGAGCAATTTTAAAAGAAAAACTCACTGATTTAACATACAAAGAAAACCAATTATGCAAAGATCCCCAGAATACAGAAATCCAAACCCAAGTTTATCAACTAAAAAAGGAGATAGAATTACAAGAATTTCACAAAGCAAGAGGAGCTCAAATCAGATCAAGGGAAAAATGGATCAATGAAGGAGAAAAAACCCACAAAATATTTCCTAAACTTAGAAAAAAGACGAAACGCTGCTTGTATGATTTCAACGTTAAAAATACAAAACGAAAGTACAGACAACCCTGGAAAAACGAAATCAAAACATTCTATCAGCAACTATATAAACAGAACAGCCAACAAGGTGATAGAACCATAAAGGAACACTTCCTAGAAAATGACCCTGTCCCTACCCTTTGCCACATGGACAGAGAACAATGTGAAAATAATATATCGGTAGATGAACTTACACAGGCTCTTAAAGATTTAAATAAAGACTCTTCCCCAGGCATAGATGGGTTAACTCCCGACTTTTATCTTCATTTCTGGGACAAGCTGAAAAATCCGTTTTTTGAATGCATTTGTGCATCCATCCAAAAGGGTCAATTACCAAAATCTTTAAGAAGAGGAGTTATTACTTTATTACACAAAGACAACGGAACAGACAAACTTAACTTATCCAATTATCAGCCCATTACTCTAACAAACACAGACTATAAAATTTACACAAAAGCTGTAGCCAATAGACTTCAAAGTGTTATCACACAAATCATACATACCGACCAAGTTGGCTTCATAAAAGGCAGGAATATAACTACACATTTAAGACTCATAGATGATCTTACAGCATATCTTAAACAAACCAATAAAACAGGCGCAATTGTAGCTCTAGATTTCACAAAAGCCTTTGATACAATCTCCAAAACATGTATCTCTCAAGCACTGGATATTTTCAACTTTGGCCCCAACTTCATCCAATTGGTTGAAACAGCAATGAAAGATACTGAGAGCTGCATTCACAACGGAGGATGGCTGTCAGATTGGTTCCTAACAGAAAGAGGAATCAGGCAAGGTTGCCCCTTAAGCCCTTTACTTTTTGTAATTGCGGTAGAAATTCTTGCCATCAAAATAAGAAACAATAAAGATATACATGGGATTGAAATTCAAAATGGACGACAAACGGCAACAACTAAAATCAAACAGTATGCAGATGATACAACACTGACGATGAGAAACGAAAACGACATAGAGTTAGCCATTTCAATTGTGGAAAAATTTGAAGACCACTCGGGACTGAAACTGCACAAATCTAAATGTCAAGGGATATGGTTGGGAAGAAGACAAAACGAAATTGGAACAGTTCAAGAAATCCCCATGTTAAAAATGAAGATCAAAATTTTAGGTATTTATTTTTCTGCAGAAACTCAGGCATCGTTAATTCAAGAGAACTGGACAAGTAAATTAGATACAATAAAGAGAACTATAAAATCTTGGGAAAATCGAAACCCATCACTGTATGGTAAAATTATTTTAGCCAAAACTCTGCTTCTCTCTCAATTCTCCTACATTATACAATCGCTTGCTCTTCCCCAAACAGTGCTAGCCCAGATCAACACAATTATTTACAGATTTTTATGGAAAAGAAAAACGAACAACAAGAAAGCTTTTGAGAAAATTAAGAGGAACGTCTTGAGTCTAGATATAAAAGATGGCGGCCTCAAAATGATTAACATTGAACATCAGCAAAAAATGTTCTTAGTCAAATGGGCCGTACGGCTACTAAAGAAAAACGCAGATAATGAGTACTGGACACTCCAAGCCAGAGAATTACTTTTTCCCTTCACAAATATACACTGTGCTTTTAATGCCAAAGTAGCGCCAAGCAAAATGCAAGGTATAGAGGTCGTCCACTCAGAGTTTTGGAAGGAAGTATTAAGAACTGTGACAATGCTTACTACAGACAGACCAGTGATAAACATACACACGGAGCCTATCTGGAACAATCAGAACATTAAATACAAAGGGGTACCCCTATACTACAAAAAATGGGCAAAAGCAGGTTTACATTATATGCAAGACCTCCTGCTTAACGGACATATCATGAACTACGCTCAGATAACAGAAAGAGTAGGTTATCACCCTAGCCTCTTATTTGAACACAACGCTCTAATTAATGCTATACCACCAGAATGGAAAGAAGAATTAGGCGCAACTAACCCTAAGAATAAAAAACATGGTGTTATAAATGAAATTAATCATGTACTCCTGATCGCTAAAGTATCCATTTCTAAATTTAAATACGGAAACCTCAAGCATCTAGAATCTATTTTTACTGCAGAAATGAAACTGAGAATACAACGATGAGTGACTGCCTTCTTTCTCTCTCCGTGCTTCTCTTTATCCCTTCCTTTCCCCTTCACAACCCCACTCCCTCCCCCACCACCATGCGTCCACTTGTCACTCATGATATCCGACCAGACATTAAAATATGCATAGGTTTATTATTTTCTCAGTTTACAGTGTGTAATACGTGAAAGTGTCTACATTGTTTTGGTATTAGTCTGTTTCTGCATAGTTAGTTTAGAATACTTAAGCAGATGGAAATGATGCATGCTTGCTTTGAACTTTGAAATTATCATACATAAAAGCAGTGGGTTTGTTGATTTGGAAGACATTTATCTTTGAAAATAAAAGACGAAAACTACAAAAAGAGAAGAAAAAAAGAAGGAAAAAGCCAATGGAGAAATGATGAAAAATGGGAAGTCTTGTTTAAAAAAAAGAAGTAAAAGAATGTTTGATTAGTGTGAAAGTGTGCATGTAGAAACCAACTTATCAGCGAAAGGAAGAGCGGGCAGCCCCCAAGGAGGAAAGGAAGGCTACTAAACCACTCAGCCTACAGCATACAGCCTACTGACAACCCACAGGCCTACCAAGCGAGGGACCACGCACACAGCACCACAGAAGCTGCACGCGAGCCAGTGAACGCCAGTCTTTCTAATGGAGCCCAACCAAGGTGCAACTGAACGGACTATGAAACAGAAAAAGACCATTGAACATTTCTTCTTATTGCAGGCTGCAGGACGGCAACTAGGCCTATCACACCATAAACAGCAGCGAAGGATGGATAACCGCAGGCTGACCTCCCAGCACACGAGAGAGAGAGAGAGAGAGAGAGAGAGAGAGAGAGAGAGAGAGAGAGAGAGAGAGAGAGAGAGAGAGAGAGAGAGAGAGAGAGAGAGAGAGAGAGAGATAATGCATGCAAAGGTCAATGTAAAGGAGAGGAAGTGAATGAAAGTAGGAAACAAGATTCCCAAAAATGAATTTCCTACACTAAAGGAAACATACAGTTCTGATCTCCGGCTTTAAAAAAAAAAAAAAAAAACCCATCCTCCTTTGATTCATGTGACTATAAGAAATTATATATTCTGCCTTTTCATCTCAAATGTAAATATAACAAAGCTGAGTTTAGGTTTAAAATTGTGAATAAATTAACACCATATTATCTGTACAAAATATTCCCAGCAAATAAAATTCGTAGGAAGTCGATTATTCGCACCCCTAGACCTAGAACAAATCTATTCATGTCCTCATTAGTACACTCAGGATTAAAATTGTGGATCGACATGCCTAGCCACATAAAACAAAAACCAAGCTTGTCATCTTTCAGAAAGGCATATTATAAATACTTGATGGACCAATTATAAATTTGTTTGTTTTATTTCACCTTACGAATTACCATACATATGTTCACAATACAAGTTTAATTGTGTTTATATACACATTCCAATGCTATGACAAGGTGTAGAGAACATTTAAAACATATATGAACTGATATACATGTACATGTACATAGCATAAGAACTTGTATGCATGCATGTGTGTGTGTATAGGTTTGTGGGGGGTGGGGGTGGGTGAGTGGGGGGGGGGGGGGGGGGGCGGGACTGGGAGCTTTTTTGTTTGTTTTTTGTTTTTGTTTTTGGGTTTTTGGGGGGGGTTCTTTAATCTTGAATTGCTGCTGTGTGTCCATTTTTGCCTTGTATTATATTACTTTGTATATTTGTATTACTATTGTTGCCAATTATTTTTCTGTTAATCATTTTCTTCATCAATTGTTGTTTATTTGCTTGAGGGCAGTGGTGTAAAAAAGCTACCCAGCTTATCTGCTTTACCCTCAATAAAAACATTCGTATTCGTACTCTCTCTCTCTCTCTCTCTCTCTCTCTCTCTCTCTCTCTCTCTCTCTCTCTCTCTCTCTCTCTCTCTACTTGGGATGACGGCCGCTGTGTGCAACACTCACTGGGTTGACGGGTGCTGCTCCACTGTTATTCCTGTTAACATTCGTGTAGCTGTCTCATGAAAATGACTGTCGTGAAAAGTAAGAAACAAAAAGAAAGAGACAACTGTTTGCCATGGTTTCCATGTCTTACGCTGCTATCGATATTGTGTTCGTTGTTTATCTATTGATCGTTTATCATGCCGATTTGCCTATGGAGCTCACGCTTTATAGCAATAAAACTCATTGAGTCATTGAGTCATTGAGTCTCTCTCTATCTCTCTCTATCTCTCTCAGGGCTGGGTGTAAAAAAAGTATGTATGCTTATCTCATTACCTTGTTGTATACATAAAACGAGTTTCGTTCGTTCGTTCTGTATCACCCACACCCACAACCATAAATGATCAGACTTCCTCTTTTTATTATTATCTATATGAATATATGAATAGCCTGACATTTCATGTTAGTCCTTGTTTCATTAGTTTTCATTGCTCTGCATTATGCTTGTCGAATACTTGTAAGAAGGCAAAGTTCATTTGCCTCATGCATGGTGACTAAAATAGTCATGACCCTGCTAACCCTCCGCTTGACTGCTAAGAAAGGTCGCCAATTATGCCAATTAGGAAGATGGCACTTATTCTCGTTCATATCGACCTGCATTTTAAGCTAAGCTACAGCCACATGTCTTTCTTACCAGCTTGTTGAATGGGGTGGGGGAAGTTTGTGCTTAATGTCTATGCACAGCCTGGAGCAAGGGCATTTAGAATAGAACAAATCCAACGAAACGAGGGCAACAGATAAAGAAACGTGCGTGACGGATATAAACTTTGACGTTTATTCTCGAAACAATGAACGTTGATGATAATTTCCACAAAATATAAATTGAAGTTCATTTGCAAAACTAAAATATCAAATCTTCAAAAACAAAACTTTCATCAATTACTCACCCAGCCCATTGTCTCTAGGATTGTCAAAAAGGCTAAGGAATGTAAATAAGTATTCGATGAGAAAACTGTCCACACCATCATTGTTTACGTCAGCGTTACTCCCATAATATTACCATGGTGATAGCGAGGACGTATGCATTGCAAGGTGCAATTGCCCTCCCCTCTCCCCTCCCCTCCCCCCTGCCTCCACCAACACGTTTCAGCAAAAAGACAAACAAACAAAAACAACCAACGTTGGCCTCGATCTCTACATAGTGAACATGGTTTTACCTTTTCAAATGACGATAAATGATTGTGGGCCAGTCCATGTTCATTAGGTTTCATCTACCATTCCACGACACCACATAGAGGGGGCGGGGAAGGAGGGGGTATGCAGAGTAAAAGAAGTAAACGGTGATAAATGAATGAAAGAAAATCCAACTCGAATGCACTGAAATAGTGAAAACTCCACCAAAGGATGCATAGACACAAACACACAGGTAGATGTATGGATGCATAGGCACGCGCGTACAGCACATATATATATATATATATATATATATATATATATATATATACAGAAAAAGATAACAGCCGCACAAGCAAGCTTCCCACTCCACACAACTCTGTAGGACTAAAAAGTTGCATTTGAAATGCCGAATTGATGAAACTTTTATGTATCTAATGTATGAATTTGTGAACTTCAGAAACCAGTTAACGTTATAAAATATTCTGTGTTCCTTTTTTAAAAATAAAAATAATAAAATGTGCTGATTTACTTTTTCTCCCAATGGGGGAGGGACAGTGCCCGATGCAAAGACAGCTGTTTCGTCTTTGAGAAAGACTCTTCAGTCTGCATATCGGCCTGCAAAGAATGTCCACAGTGAACATTCAAACTGAGCTAGAAGACCTTCCCCAAGAGAAAGGTTGTCCTCTTTGCACCAGATCGAAAGTCCACAATAAAAGCAAACCAGCACAAAGTTAAACCAGAAAAAGTAAAAAGCTTATGTAAAATGAACAAAATAATAATGTTCTGAAATTTTAATTTCAAAAAACCTAATAGACCTGACTAAAGAGGGCAAACTACTGAGGTGATATCCAAATTAAGGATAAAAATAGTAGTATGTTATGGTGGAGGCAAAACGTTGGAAGCCATCCTAGGGATCTGCCAGTCAGGATGTCCTCTAAGAGGAAAAATATAGTTAAGAAATAAATCCTATAGACCAACGATCACCATCAGATGGTGAGCTGTGCAGGACAGATGAATCAAATAATACAGAAAAAGATAACAGCCGCACAAGCCAAGCTTCCCACTCCACACAACTCTGTAGGACTAAAAAGTTGCATTTGAAATGCCAAATATATATATAGAGAGAGATTTGAAATAAAATCTCAGTATACTGCTGTGCACCATGCCTCTGATCTAAAGGACTTGAAAGTGGGAGCATTTGAAATGCACAAGTAGTAAAATTTGATAAAACTTTTTTGTCCAAATGTCTTCTTAACAAACAAACAAACCAAAAAAAAAAAAAAAAAACACACACAAAAATCTTGAACATATATATATATATATATATGTAATTTTAGGACATTATTATTTTTGTTATTTTACATAAGATTTTCACCATTTCTGTTGAATTAAGTGCTGGTTTGCTTTTATTGTGGACTTTCAATCTGGTGCTAAGAGGACAAACTTTCTCATGTAGAAAGTCTTCTGGCTCAGCTTGAACATTCACTGTGGACAACTTTGCAGGCCGACATGCAGACTGAAGAGTCTTTCACGAAGACGAAACAGCTGTCTTTGCATAGGCATTGTCTATATCCCCCATTGGAAGAAAAGGTAAATCAGCACATTTTCTTTTCTTCTTTTCAGAACACAAATCATAAAGTTAAAGTTAAAGTAATTGAGTTTATTTCTTAGGTTCTCAAAACATACATTGGATACCATGGGGTTTTTTTCTTATCAAAGCAAATTATATACATAAGAGGAAAGTTTAATGGTGTGTTTGTTTTTTCTTCTTCAATTTTTGATCGTTTATATTATCTTACCGAAGAAGGAAAGCGCAACAGTCTACCTGATCCAAGCACACCTCTCTACACTCCTCCTCACCTGGTGTCTGTTGGGGTTAACTACGATTTCTGTGACCTCCCTTTTTGAATCCTTCATTGGATCCACCAACATGGCATTCCATCTCTTCTAATCTCTTCGAGGGATTGTAATTTTAGGACATTATTATTTTTGTTATTTTACATAAGATTTTCACCATTTCTGTTGAATTAAGTGCTGGTTTGCTTTTATAGTGGACTTTCAATCTGGTGCAAAGAGGACAACCTTTCTTTTGGAGAAGGTTTTCTAGCTCAGTTTGAATGTTCACTGTGGACATTCTTTGCAGGCCGATATGCAGACTGAAGAGTCTTCCTCAAAGACGAAACAGCTGTCTTTGCATCGGGCACTGTCCCATCCCCATTGGGAGAAAAAGTAAATCAGCACATTTTCTTTTCTTCTTTTCAGAACACAAATCATAAAGTTAAAGTAATTGAGTTTGTTTCTTAGGTTCTCAAAACATACATTGGATACCAATTATTTTTTTTCTTATCAAAGCAAATTATATACATAAGAGGAAAGTTTAATGGTGTGTTTGTTTTTTCTTCTTCAATTTTTGATCGTTTATATATATATAATTTATGAACTTCAGAAGCAAGTTAACGTTATAAAATATTCTGTGTTACTTTAAAAAAAAAAAAATTAAAAAAATTATTAATATAATTTATTAATAATAAAATGTGCTGATTTACTTTTTTAACGTTTTCCTCCACCATAGCATACTACTGTTTTTATCCTTAATTTGGATATCACCTCAGTAGTTTGCCCTCTTTACTCAGGTCTATTAGTTTTTTTTAAAATTAAAATTTCAGAACATTATTATTTTGTTCATTTTACATAAGCTTTTTACTTTTTCTGGCTTAACTTTGTGCTGGTTTGCTTTTATTGTAGACTTTCAATCTGGTGCAAAGAGGACAACCTTTCTTTTGGAGGTTTTCTAGCTCAGTTTGAATGTTCACTGTGGACATTCTTTGCAGGCCAATATGCAGACTGAAGAGTCTTCCTCAAAGACGAAACAGCTGTCTTTGCATCGGGCACTGTCCCTCCCCCATTGGGAGAAAAAGTAAATCAGCACATTTTATTATTAATAAATTATATTAATAATTTTTTTTTTTTTTTATTTTTATTTTAAAGTAACACAGAATATTTTATAACGTTAACTTGCTTCTGAAGTTCATAAATTCATACATTAGATACAGAAAAGTTTCATCAATTCGGCATTTCAAATGCAACAACTTTTTAGTCCTACAGAGTTGTGTGGAGTGGGAAGTTTGGCTTGTGCGGCTGTTATCTTTTTCTATATTATTTGATTCATCTGTCCTGCACAGCTCACCATCTGATGGTGATCGTTGGTCTATAGGATTTATTTCTTAACTATATATATATATATATATATATAAATATATATATATATAAACGATCAAAAATTAAAGAAGAAAAAACAAACACACCATTAAACTTTCCTCTTATGTATATAATTTGCTTTGATAAGAAAAATAAACTGGTATCCAATGTATATATATACACACACGCGCGTGCACGTGCGCTCGCATCGTCAGAAAACACATTAAAGTGAAAGACGCTAAACTTAATCACAACAGCAACAATAACACATAGACACAGACAAACACACTGCTCCCATACATAATTATGTTCATTTAAATTCAATCACATATCGCCAAAATCATTTTAGTGGAAAGATGTCAAGCCGAAGAACACACACACACACACACACACACACACACACACACATTCAATACTTTTTTTCTTTCTTTTTTTACCGTGAACAGAATCAGGCCTGGTGTGCACAACCAACAGAACATTGTCTTACCATCATTCTAAATCTGAAATACTGGCACTGTACAAATCTCCAGCAGAATAGACAACTCAATTTCATTTTTCAAAGCTATCCGAACACATGGCTTCCAGACAGTCCGAAATATAAATCCAACTTGCCCCGTCTTACGAAACATCTAACTTTACTCAAAACGACACAACATAGACGAAAGCTAGATCGAGTTTCTTTAGCAGGAGAACAAAATCCTGACCATGTTAGCGGAGTTAAATTTTACAAACACCATCATGGACGATGCCAACATAAGCCCCTCTGGGACAACGTTCCAGGAAGGGGTCAAGGCAAGAGAAGGGTGTCTAATCCTGGCTTCCAAGCCCGCAGACTTCATTCCCTGGGACAACCCGGACAACCTGATCAGCCAGAAGGTGCCCAAGGTCACGGACATGGTGGTGGGCGTCATCTGCCTGCCCGTCCTCTTCCTCATCTCAGCCACCACCAACATCCTCAGCATGGCGGTGTTCACCAGGCAGAGCCTCCGGGAGAGAATCAACCTCTGCCTCTTCTACCTCTCCCTCGTCGACTTCGTCCACATGCTCCACGCCTTCTTCTGCAACGTGGACAGGTTTTACCTCCCTTTATTACCGGAAGTGGCAGAGTTCGGTCCCGTGCTTCATTTCATCGTCGAGTACAAGCTGCTGGGTTTCCGCAGTCTATCCTGGTTGTCCGGCTTCGTTTCCAAAGTCATCGCGTGCGAGAGGTGTTTCTGCGTGGTCAGTCCTCTCCGTTCGCAGACCGTGCTGACCACCAGGACCATGGCGCTGATCCTGGCCTTTGCCACGGTGTTCTGTGTGACGGGAATTATGGTCAACGGATCTCGCTGGAGCTTGCCCTGCGTGTGGGATCCGGTGACCAGCACCAATTCACATAGGTTGATGACCAGCCAGTTCTACACCAGCAACAGAAAACACCTTGACGCCCTTTCTTTGTTTGTGGCTACGATTCAGCCCGCCACTTACCAAACCGTCATCATCACCACCACAACCATCATGGCAGTGAAGCTAAGGAAAATGATGGCCTGGCGCAAGCAATCTTCTTCAGGCACGATTTCGTCGCGTGAGGTGGCGCTGACGCGCATGCTCATTGCAGTGTCTATTTTGTACATGGTGTGCTCCATCCCCACCATCAGCCTAGGCATCGGTATCATGTTCATACCAGGGTTCAACTTCAGCGGACGGTATTACAACCTCACCATGTTCTTTATTGACGTGATGGAGTTGGCCTCTTATGTGAACGCTACGTTCAATTTCTTCATCTATTATTCGCTGGGATCCAAATACAAGAACACGTTAGATTCGCTTCTGCACTGCAGACATCTGGATTCTGCTGTTTTGAAGAAGGATTCCAAGATCAGCATGAAACCATCAGTGTAGAAGACACAGCACGCTTAATCTGGAAACATTTAGAAAGCAGACAGTTGTTCATTTGTTTTTTATGTTGAGTTTGGCGAGATCGAATTGTAACTATTTTTTATTTTATTAGTGTGTGTGTGTGTGTGTGTGTGTGTGTGTGTGTGTGTGTGTGTGTGTGTGTGTGTGTGTGTGTGTGTGTGTGTGTGTGTGTGTGTGTGTGTGTGTGTGTGTGTGTGCGTGCGTGCGTGTGCGTGTGTGCGTGCGTGTGTGTGTGTGTGTGTGTGTGTGTGTGTGTGTGTGTGTGTGTGTGTGTGTGTATGTGTGTGTGTGTGTGTGTGTGTGTGTGCATGTGTGCGTGTGTGCGTGCGTGTGTGTGTGTATGTGTGTGTGTGTGTGCAGTGTGATGGTGTGTGTGTGTATGTATGTGTGTGTGTGTGTGTGTGTGTGTGTTGTTTAGGAACGATATATATCCACAACTTGAATTTTCGCTAACAGGTTGATTAAGGTTAGTCCGTTTCCTGGAATTTCAATAAAACAAACTCAGTTGAATGTTTTATTCTTCTATTCATCTGTAGCACGATCTGTGCTCTTTATTCTTTAGCTGTGAAAATGAACATGTGTATTTTAGTTCTCTTTTTCTATCCGTTTTTGTGGTGGTGGTGGGGGAGGGGGGAGGGCTTCGCCTTCGTCTTCTTCTTCAGCGTTCAACTGGCTACGCATCACAACCTCAGACCGAGTGATGTCGCAAACATGGATGTCCGGCGGAAGTCGTCCGCAGTCCCCCAGAGTTTGGTTCTGAGGTCCGTCCCTCCAGGCCAGGTCTGTTGCCGCATCCTGTCGTACAGAGGGCAGTCCTGAAGGATGTGGGAAGGGGTCTGGTCAGCTTGTCCGCACTGGCATAAGGACAAGTCTGCGATCCCAATGCTTCGTAGGTGTGCGCGGAGGCCGCAGTGTCCTGTGCGCAGGCGGAAAAAACATTGATTTGATCTCTCCTCTCCAGTGTCTGGATTGGATCCTTGTGTGTCTGGTAGCCGCCATTTCGGTGGAGCCAGTTGGTTTTGAACATGCTGCGGATGAGGGTCTTGGCTTCCTCATACGCAGCAGAGACATCAGACTGGATGAGCTGGCTACCTACCTTTGCAAGGCGATCTGCACGCTCATTTGGGGATTCGCTTGACCATTGAGTTACTTTATTTTGTCTTTCAAATTTAGACACATTTTAACATCTCTGGCAAATTTAATTAACATGTACCCAGTAGTTGTTGATATATTTGACTTTCACACACACAGAAACACACACGCACATACACACACACACACACACACACACACACACACACACACACACACACACACGCGCGCGCGCACATGAGCACACGCACATGCATGCGCACATACACACACACATACGCGCGCGCCACTGATTGCAATGTTCTCTGTGCTTCGCTCGAGAACAATAATATAACATTTCTACAAACAAATAGGCCCATGGTTTAATGTTATTGTCGTTGTTATCGTACGCTGGCTAAAAGACTCCAGGGATCATCCCAATAGCAGAAGCCCTGAACATTACGGTTGCATCAGCTGCGGATGAGAACATTACATGTGTGACAGTTTGTGATTACCTCGCCACATAGGCAGCCACACTCCAACATCGGGGGATCATCGTTTAATTAAATTACTGCATTTAAAAAAATCAATATCATGGTAATCGAATTTAATTTGTTTTCGTTGAGAAAAAAAAATCCGTGCACATGGTGATCGGATGCGACTTCCTCCCACGTGTCGATGTCTATGAGTCTGTCGTTCTCTCAGATAACGCGCGTGGGAGATGTCAAGTCTCTTTCTATGCAACACACACACACACGCACGCACGCACGCACACGCACGCACACGCACACGCACACGCACACGCACACACACACACACACACACACACACACACACACACAGCCTAAACGGAACTGCAGACGTATAAGCATACTGTGCCCAAACATACACAAATATGTTAAGATGGGCAGATATACACTTCATTGCCAAAACACTGTAACATAATCTCTATTACATATTTTCTTTATGTTTTTCTGTCTGCAAAACACTCTTGGACGTAAAACCTGGCAACAGAGTAAGTTAATGGTGCATGTCTGAAAATGAGGGTTAACGTCCGCTCGGCTGCAAGCAGCACATGTGAGACGAACTATCAACCAACCACCATAGTGCATGTCTTCTACTATAAGGAAAAGGTATCACAGGTGTAATAATGCAGTTTATCTGGGTGTTAGAACTTGCATCTAATATGCAACAATTTATTTTTCCCCTCCGTTGCACCCTTCCATTCATTTCAGGCTGTTCCGTCGACCGCTGTCGCATTCTCAGATTACCGCCGACACCAAACTGACCCTAAACCTATCCCTAACCCTATTACTAACCTTAACCCTTAAACTGAAACCGCTGTCGCATTCGCTTTAGGCCTTGCCCAACGATGCAATCACCCGCTCTTTCGCAAGTGTTCACCCATTCTCACAACGTGACAGAGCTACCAGGTGCATGCGAGAGGAAGCATCGTCGGACAAGGCCTTTAGGGTTAGGGCTAGAAATAGGCTTAGGGGTATGTTTAGGGTCAGATTAGTGTCAAATACACAAACAAAATAAAAGTTGATGGCACGTTATGATCACGTGCACGTACATTCAGATAACAGTAATCTGAGAATGCGACAGCGGTCGACGGAACATGAACAGCCTGAAATGAATAGAAGGCGGCAGAGATTAAGATTAAGATTAAAATAGTAGCCCCGTCGACAACTAAAGCCATGTCGGGGCTGTTACCACGTTAAATATTACCACGTATTAAATGGGACAGAGGAGAGGTTCTCTTCTTTAATTCCCCAATCAACCGCATTGGTTTTACTCTCAGTTAAGTCGTATTACACTTCCATCGATGTGTCCTGCTTCCTTTCCGAGTTCCCTCTAAATGCTTTATCGTTCTGTTATAAAGTCATCGTGTCACATTGCCAACACACATAGCCAACTGTTTCTTTTAATTAGCCAACGCATAAGATAAAACTGGAGCATTTCTCATCCGCAATAAAGTATGCACAAAAGGATTTGAGGCAGGCCTGGCCAAGTATTAGATTATGCCCATAAACAAGGACCTTGCTGGAAGGCCTCCCTTTGTCAGAACGGAGAGTTCAGAAGGAGATCGTCCATCAACAATACAAACTTTACTAGGGACATCTGAACAGCTTTCTACAACTGCTTTCGTTATCTGGGTCTAGAGGAAATACACAATAAGAGTGGGGCACTGGAACAGCCGCAATAGAAGATCTGTGTAAGAACGGAAGCTGGCAGTGAATCAGTGAGATGGTGTGAGGTGTAGTTGGGGAGAGTGGGGGTGACTGTGTTCTGTGGCTCAGGCAAGGCCTTTGCTTCCTCACTGGGTCAGTTCCACACCTTCACACAGACCACCAGTGAGGTCATGACTGTACACATCTCCTCTCTTCTTTCCTCTTGGGTCAAATATGGTGTGCCTGTGATGACAGTCATCACATTGAAGCATTTTATTATTCTTATAATCACTTCCAGATAATTTGTATGGCTTTCCTTTTTGTTAGAGGCTCCAGTGTTAAAAAGTGCTGCGTCACGGTCCGTGCAATGCGGGATATAGGTGAACTTCGTGTTGCACGCACTCTTGCATTTAGCTCAGCTGAGTTCAATTTTATTTTCGCTGGTCTATTTCCTATCAATCTCTCACTTTGCTTTCTACTTTCTTCATTGGTTTTTGCTCTGTTGCATTAGTGCAGAGAGCACCCAGCCTATGCGCCCGGGAGGCAGCAAGGGAGACTGAAGCTGGTGGCGCCCACGTGTTGTGGTGGAGCGGCCTGAGGAAGACCTGGCATCCTGCCAAGTCATTGTGCCCAGAATTGAAACGAGCGAGACTCAAAGAGGTCGTTGACTCTAGTGAAGAAGATGGAGATTAAAGAAGTTATCAACGGTTTCAAGTGAAACGTGCTTCGGAATTGACTGAGTATTTTTTGTGTTCTGTTATGTGTTGTGCGTGTCGCCCTTGGTCATATTATTTTTATATTGTACCTGTATATATGCATGAGTGTGTGAGTGAATGAGAATAAATTATTGTTTAATCTCGCCTCTGTATGTAATGAAAGAAGAGAAGAGAGACTGTGACATGGGAGCATGCACTTTTGAATGAGTCAGATGCGTAAGTTGTTTGTGACGTTTTCTGCCTGACTAAACTTTATTATGTGAGATTCTCATTCGTTACGGTGCCATTAGTGTCAAAAACTCAAAGTCTACACGATCAATAGTACAGCTTTCGTGTTATAAATATATTATTTGTATACTAGCAGCAACGCCAGACAAACAAGACAGTCACACCAGTCAACCTACCATCTTCCCTCCTGCAAAACGAGCTGCAGAAAGTTGGAACTCCCTTCCACCTGAGGCAGTGACATCAGCCTCAGTGGAAGGCTTCACGTCCCGGATTTAAATAGGCAAACGCCCCCCTCCCCCTCCCCAATTCGCACCCATTTCCCCAATCACTCCCTCCACAACCCCGCTTACCCTTCCCAACCCCGGACCCACCTCCTTGCATCCCCCCCCCCCCCCCCCCCAATTACATCGAGGCCGACCATCCGGGCGGCTACATTTTTGCCTGCAGTCTCTCTGACTGACAGAAGTCCCCATTTAGTACAACAGAACCATAAAAAAAGTTGACGGTGATTGTTCAAAGAAAGCAGAAGAACCCCCGCGGCAGCTTTTCCCCGGTAATTGTCCAGAAAAGCAATTGTCAGAATAACACATGTGTGTACGTATGTGTGTGTGTGATTGTGCGATGTGTGTGTGTGTGTGTGTGTGTGTGTGTGTGTGTGTGTGTGTGTGTGTGTGTGTGTGTGTGTGTGTGATTGTGTGTGATTGTGCGATGTATGTTTGTATGTATGTAGTATGTAATTTGTGGTGCGTGTATGTGTGTATGCATGTATGTAATCTGTGAGCGTGTGCGCGAGTGTGAGTGTGCGTGCGCCCACGGCCGCGTTTCCGAGAAGGTGTGTGCATGTGTTGTGTGTGTTCTGTGTGGGTATATGTGTTTGCATGTGTATGAGTGTATGTCTGCGCAAGAGAGTTTGTGTTCGGCTAGAGAGAGGGCGGGGTGTGAGTGTGAATCAAACCCATTTATCTAAACGTTATCCCGTTTTTACCCACACTTATAGACCTTGCAATATCAAAACAATTTGAGTCAAAAGGGCCCAAGTTTTAGTTTGTCCAGTTGACCCTAAATGTTGAGGCCACCAATTTCGTATCAAAACGGACTATCTAACAAATATATCAAATACTCCATTGATTGTATTCCAAATACGTCCCGAATTTGCAATAATATCTTGACCCCACTACACAACACTCCAAAATTCATGTAATTTGGAAGCTTAGAATGTTTACAGGCATTTTTGCAAAACTTTAGCAGCGTTTTTCTCGAAACAGGCCTTTTAGAGTTAGTCCGTTTTGACTCCAAGCCATCGAATTATATGATAACATTTTTTTAAATCTAATCTGCGGTATTTACAATTTGATAACATTAATATCGTATGAGGTCATATCAGACAAAACGCGATTTTATTTCACCCTTTCGCCTTTGCATAAGTATAATGTATCCCCTAGCTGATACCATAGTGTTCAGTTGCTTCGGTTGTTGGGATGATCCCTGGAGTCTTTAAGCCAGGGACCGACAACAACAACAACATTTCACATAAAACAATAATTGTTCAAGAAACGAAATACTAAACTATCGAACTTCTAAAAAAAAGTCAATTTTTGTTGTTTTCGAAAATACAAAAAAACGTAATGAAAGTAATCTCAATCACGATTACACAGTGTTGAATGAGGATGCTAACATCAGAAATAGTTCAGCCAACAGTTTCATTTCAAGTGGTGCTTACATTTTGCTGAGAGGTTCTTTTTACATTACTGACCCTTGCGCTACCACACATCATTTGTAAAGTTTATTGCTAAGGGTTCCAGAAAACGACAACACCAGAATGAAGCCACACGGGTGCAGGTGCCATCAAATTACCCCTCACCTCGCAGAATGTGAAAACTTCGCCTTAAACTAATGCGAAAACATTGCGAGGATTCTTACAACGTACCTACTCTGCTGAAGCCAAAAAAAACCCACCAAACTTCATCGCAGAGATGAAATTTCAATCTATTCTAATCTGGGAGTAAGACAACTATTTGAACTTTGCAAACTAATAATTGCACATTGCAATAGTGTGTGTGTGTGTGTGTGTGTGTGTGTGTGTGTGTGTGTGTGTGTGTGTGTGTGTGTGTGTGTGTGTGTGTGTGTGTGTGTGTGTGTGTGTGTGTGTGTGTGTGTGTGTGTGTGTGTGTGCGCGCGCGCGTGCGGGGGTGGGGGGGGGGGGGGCGGGTGTGTGTGTGCATATGTGTGTGTGTGTGTGTGTGTGTGTGTGGGGGGGGGGGGGGACACACACACGCAGATGCACACACACATACGTCAAGAAACACAAACGCACACTACCCATACATAGGTGTCTTTTTGCGTACACAAACACACAAACACACACGCGCATACACACACCCACACACACACATACACACACGCGCACGTGCGCACACGCACACACGCACACGCACACACACACACACACACACACCTTTTAAGTGATTTTAGGAATGCTTGTTTGCTTTGTTTGACAGAGACTTGGTTCAGTGAAAAAGTGACGGATGAAAGTGTTGCGATTGATGGATTTGGAATGCCGTATCGAGTGGACAGAGAGTGCGAGAAAGTGGGAAAGAAAATGGGTGGTGGCGTGTGCCGGTACGTGAATGAACGTTGGTGTGATAGCGCAAATGTGTCAGTGAAGAAGCGAGTGTGCACGGACGATGTTGAACTGATATCAGTGTCCCTGAGACCCAGATACCTTCCTCGTGAATTCGGCCGTGTTTTCGTGACAGTTGTCTACGCCCCCGTGTTTAACCAGGCCGCTGCTGCACGTGCGGGAAGGAGATTGCTGCTGCTGTGCGAGAACTTCAACTTTTATCTGCTGATGCACCCTGCTTTATAGTCGGTGATTTTAATCAATGTGATTTACGTAAAGCCCTGCCTTATTTTAACCCTTTCACCGCCAGTCATATTTCAGCCAAAAATGTCCATTAAATGTACCTGGATAGAGAACAAAATCCATCTGCAGTATCGGGGATTCTCCAGTGACATATATAAAATAAGGTCTATCCTTACTTCCCCAAACTAAGACGATAGGGTCTTTGGATAATAGACCCCAAATTGATGCCTTTTGGTAACATAGGTGTTAAATCATTGTGGTGCTAAAATGCAACTTTGGCGGCGAAAGGGTTAAACAATATGTAACGTGCAATACCAGACAAAACAAAACAATTGATTTGTGTTATGGCAACATTCCTCATGCATACCGTTCTGTCTGTCTCCCCCCTGTTGGTGCTTCTGACCACAATACAATACATCTGATTCCCGCTTACAGACCCAAAATCCAAACTGAACCCATTGTGAAATAGAGTGTGAAAGTGTGGACGACTGAGAGTGTGGATGAGTTGAAAAGTTGCTTTGATTGTACTGATTGGAGTGTTCTGACTGATTCCTGTGAGAGTGTCCATGAAGCTGCTGATGTGGTAACGTCTTACATTTGTTTCTGTGAAAACATGATTATTCCATCTAAAACAGTCAAGATTTTTCCGAATAATAAACCATGCATTTCAGCATCTATCAAGTCTGTCTTAAACGAGAAAAAGATAGCTTTTCAGACCGGGGATAAAAAAGAAAGAAAACACGTTCACTGTAGACTTAGAGGGGAATTAAGGAAGGGGCAAAGGGCGTTTAAAACTAAGGTAGAACAGCAGTTTCAGACAGGCAGAATGGCCGACGCATGGGATGGGATTCGAACCCTCACTGGTCAAAATAAGAAAAGAACAACGGCTTGTCATATGACCGAGGAGGAACAGAGAGATTTTTCTTTTAAGTTAAACGAGTTTTACTGTAGATTTGAGAGAGCAGATTTAGAGGGGGAGTTGGACAGTGTGACTTCACAGTTACATGAGAAAATAAAGGATGTAAGAGGGGAACAAGAGTTTGAAATTGAAGAGAAAGATGTTGAACGTTTGTTTTTGAAGTTGAATGTAAGGAAAGCTGTGGGACCAGATCATGTATGTGGAAGACTGTTGAAAGCATGTGGATCTCAATGGTGTGGTGTGTTTTGTTCGCTTTTTAATTGGTCTTTACGTGATTGTTCTGTGCCATGTATCTGGAAAAACTCTACTATCACTCCTGTTACCAAGCAAAAGAATCCTGTCATACTAAACGATTACCGTCCTGTTGCTCTAACCTCCATAGTCATGAAATGTTTCGAAAAAATTGTTCTCCAACGCCTCCTTAGTTTCACTAACCATCACTTTGACTCTTTTCAGTTCGCCTACAAACCCTGCAGGGGGACAGACGATGCCATTCTAACACTTCTGAACAACGCCTTTCTGCGCCTGAATAGCCCTAATTCTTTTGTTCGTATTTTGTTCATTGACTTCTCCTCTGCTTTCAATACTATACAACCTCGTCTCTTGGCTCTGCAAATGTTACGTTTAGATGTTGATCCCAAGCTCATTCTCTGGATCGTCAATTTTCTGCTCCACAGAACACAGTCTGTTCGTTTTTATTCTGTTGTTTCCTCTGAAAGGTCGACTTCTACTGGTGCTCCCCAAGGTACAGTTATATCCCCTATTCTGTTCACATTGTATACTAACGACTGCACAGGTACAAATGAAACACCCGTCGTCAAATATTCTGATGACTCTGCAATCCAAGATCTATCAAATTCAGATTCAGTTTATTTTAGTGAAGTTCAAAAATGTTGTTCTTGGTGTAAATACAACTATTTGGATTTGAATGTAGTAAAAACAAAAGAAATGCTGATTGATTTTCGCAAAAAAAACACTGCCTGTCCGGATGCTTGTGATTAACGGTGAGACTATACATATCTTGGTACAGTACTAGACAGCAAGCTCACTTTCGATAAAAATGTTGATTATGTTCATAAGAAATGCCAGCCAAGAATGTTTTGTTTACAGAAATTGAGAAACATCGGTGTTCATTCTGACATTCTGCATTCTTATTACCGGTGTTGTATCGAGTCAGTTCTCACTGTTTCATTTGTATGTTGGTATGGAAGTTTAAGTGTAAGAAGCAAGCGTGTGCTGAGTGATATGGTGAATGTGTGCAGTAAGATTGTGGGTGTGAGGCAGAATGAATTACAAGATTTATTTGATGAAAGAGCAGTACAAAAGGCCAGGAAAGTAATTAATGATGACAGCCATGTTTTAGCCAGATATTATGAACTTTTACCATCGGGTCGCCGTTACAGGACGTTGAAACTGAAAGCTAGAGCACAGAAAACGTTTGTCCCCAGATCAATCAAGCTTTTAAATTCATGATTTATTCTGTGAAATGGTTCTCTGATGAAATGCAGCATGTCCGTCCATTGGAAGTGAACGTGCATGTGTGTGTGTGTGTGTGTGTGTGTGTGTGTGTGTGTGTGTGTGTGTGTGTGTGTGTGTGTGTGTGTGTGTGTGTGTGTGGGGGGGGGGTGTATGGGTGGGTGTGTAGGGGGGGTGGGTGTGTGTGTGTGTGGGGGTGTTAGTGTTTGTGGGGGTGTGTGTGAATTATGTACTGTACTGCTGTTCTTTATCAGCATCGTGTATTTTTTTGTATTTGTTTTATATTATTCTTTTTATGAATTATTTTAGGTCGTTCTTAATCAGTATTATGTATCTTCTTTTTTAAAAGAAAGTAATGTTTTATTAATTACAAAATGATTCAAGATGTATATCTTCTTAATTAGCATGTTATTAATGAGTATTATATAATTATGTTTATTAACTTTAAACTTAATCTGCTCTTAATGTACCTTCTCTTAAAAGAAAGTAATGTGTTTGTGAATCCTAAAATGATTTACTATTTAATGTATATTCCTACCTGGTATATAAGCCATTTTGTGTGTGCAATATGGTTTGAGTGTTTGTTGGTGCAATGCGATCCTAGTATATGAATTGTTAACTTTGTGGCAATATGGTTGACGTATTAGTTCTTGTGACTGTGTTTAAGCCCTTAAATAATATGTTGTGTTCTATTTTTGTAATTCTGTGTTTGCACCCGAATGCAATTTCTCTGTATAGAGATAATGAAGATTTATTGACTTGACTTGACTTGACTACGCACACACATACACACAAACACACATGGCACGCACCCTCTCCCCCCACCCCCACACTCACAAATCAAACTATGCCCCCATTTAAGCAAAGGAAGGAAGGAAGAAAGGAAGGAAGGAAGGAAGAAAAAAAGAAAGAAAGAAACCAAATATAAACTTATCCTGAATCAGACCATTGATTGTGCCACTCCTCATGCAAAGCATGTATGCTACAAGAGACCTTCAGCATGCAATTGCAGGAGTTGAGAGTTGTTGTGGAACAGCCTCCCAGTAACCACTCCAACATAGAGTGTGCCTGCATGCACAATAGGCCCCGGCAGACCCCGGCAGACCCCGGCAGACCCCAGCATCCAATTGCCGGGGGTGAGATGCGTTGTAGATCAACCTCCCAATAACCACTCCACCATAGAGTGGTGTCTGCGTGTAGTTTGTAAATCATATAATTATGTGCGCGCATGCTATGATATGCGCATGAGTGTGAGTGCACACATGTTATATTTTTGTTTATATCTGGGGGATGTGTGTATGTGTGTGTGTGTGTGTGTGTGTGTGTGTGTGTGTGTGTGTGTGTGTGTGCGTGCGCGTGCGTGCGTGTGCGTGCGCGTGCGCGCGCGCGTGTGTGTGTGTGTGTGTGTGTGTGTGTGCGTGCGTGTGCGTGCGTGCGTGTGTGTGTATGTGTGTGTGTCTCTCTCTCTCTCTG
>CM065680.1:11898447-11910947 GCA_017654935.2 Phymorhynchus buccinoides | reverse complement strand
CACCCAGGTACAAGATCAAGAAGGAAACATTTACAAACCGATTGAGCTTTGAAAGTAGTGAGTCTTGAGATTAGCTTTGAAAGTAGAGATAGTTGGTTCATGGCGGAGATCGACTGGGAGGGAATTCCAAACAGCAGAGGCACTGAAACTGAAACTGCGGTCACCAAATGATTTTATATTTTGTTTTTGGAACTTTCAGAAGTTTTGTGTTTGAGGACCTGAGTGAGACCAATTGACATAAGCTAGAACACCAAGGCTTCATAAACAAAAATGTTGTTACGTTCTGCATAGTTATGTGGGGATTGTCTTTAGCCATGGCAAGCTCCCAGCACAACGGCATCAGTCCAAAATCATCCGAAGTCGGAGTGTGGCTGCCCATGTGGCGGGGTAATACAAAGCAACTGTCACACACGTAATGTTCGCATCCCTAGCTGCTGCATTTGTACCATAGTTAGTGTTCAAGTGCTTCGGCTGTTGGGATGATCCCTGGAGTCTTTAAGCCAGGTACGACAACAGCAACAACAACAACAACAACAACAACAACAACAACAACAACAACAACAACAACAACAACAACAACTCACCTATCCCAGAAGCGACGAACACAATGACAGCCAGCAGCATTCGGCAAAAAGACTCCATCCCTCGCCGAGGACCGAAGCGACCATCCCCCATCCTTCTCCTCCTCCTCCTCCTCCTCCTTCTTCTTCTTCCTCCTACTCCTTTACTATCTTCTCACTGTTTCCCCCCCTCCTTCCTGGTGCAGAGAGCCCCGGGTATCACCGACTTCCGATCATTTCGTGCATAACCACACCTTTCGGAGAAAAAAAAACTAGGGGAGAGCACTTCGTGAAAATTAGAGTTGTTTACCTCCATTACTCGGTCAAATACCATAGCAACAATGCAACAATGTCGTCGAAGATTGGAACCGCAGGATGCGATTCAGCGACTTGCAAACTTTTTTTTTTTTTTTAATTAGGGGTGGCCAGTGGCCACAAACTGACAAAACTTGCAAAATGTGACGTAAAAATAGAAATGACATACATTTTGTTTTTAGAAACGCACGGTGTTCTAAGTGCTGTATGTCTGCTCAAACACACACGAGTCGAGAGCTGATGGTAGAGTAACTTCCCCTTTTTGACCGATTGAATTGGGCAAGATCACTCCCACATACCATGACATTACTCCCCTTAATCATATCCGAACAATTGTTATTGACGCCACTAATGCGGTTCAGAAATGATTCCGTGCTCGTGCCATCCCACCATGAGGGAAGGAAAAGACGTGGTGGTGGGTGTTTGGTTAATTTCGTGATGGGAGGTGATGAGACCACGTGGCGCCAAGACAGGCAAGGTGGTGACCGTTGATGGGAAGCTTTCTGTCCTAGTAGCAACCTGCAAACAAAGAAATTAGGTCAAATTAGGCCAAGAGAGGTCAACAGCTTTCTATCCTACTTATACTACGCCCTGCGACGAAACAATTGGCTTAATAGACGATTTTTGTGTCTCTAGGAAATAACTAGGGGAGAGCACTTCGTGAAAATTATAAGTGTTTATCTCCATTACTCGGTCAGATACCATAGCAACAATGCAACAATGGTTTCGAAGCTTGAAACCGCGGGATGCGAGTAAGCGACCAGTATCCACAAACTGAGAGAACTTGCAAAATGTGACGTAAAACTATAAATGACATCAATTTTAAAACGACGCACGGTGTTCTAAGTGATGAAAGTGTTACTTTAAAACGGAAGTATTTCACGAGAATTTTGCTTCACAGACAGTCGGATCGCAGTTGGATAGAAATCGCAGGTCCCTTAAATAGCTAGCCTCACAGCATACGATTCGACCCCAGTACGATACGATCGTGACGTTGTCTGTGAGTCATGATTCACGTGAATTACTTCCGTCTAAAGAAATCACTGTGCTATTTTCGTTCACTATACCCATGTAGACCGCAATACACGAATCAAGTCAAATGTCCGATACACAAAATAAGATATTTTATCAGATTCGTGTACGGAAGATTACAAATAATTATAGTGAATCTAATAAGATTTCATCAGATTCATCAGGATTAAAGTAGGATTTCATCAGATTAATTTAGACAGTACAATTTTACGTCGATCATGCCTCACAAATTTCAAAATCGGATCGTGGTCAAACGAATCGTATGCAGTGTGACTAGACCTTTAAAGACCCACCAGATCACGTGTCAAAATCACGGGTTTCACGTATTTTCCCTCTTATAGCTGGTAGGAAATCTTGTTTTGATCAGGTTTTACTCCCATACAAATGCTCCCAAAATTGAAAACGAGACATCATTTTAAAGAGCAGTCTCAATTTAAAGTTGGGCGCATTTGTATGTGGGTCACATCTACCCAGAAAAAAACACAAGGGACTTAATCGTGGTGGGTCAGTGGGTCTTTAAGCATGGATTGTGTGACCCTGAGGAATGTACATTGGACATACGTTGCGTGTGATCTGGCAGGCGACATTGCCCTGCTGGAAGTCTCCGCGTGTTTACACACACACACACACACACACACACACACACACACACACACACACACACACACACACACACACACACATTCATTACATTTTCTAATTTCTTGGCTTATATAGCATTTGATTGTCTCAAATGGTTATTTCAGCAAATATGCAAATTTCCTGGACCTCCAAATCAGGACATTTGCAAATTTCCTGATAATGTTAGGAAATTTGCAAAATCCCTGAGCAAAACAGGAAATTTGCAAATTCCCAGCAAATTTTAGGACATTTGCAAATTTCCTGTTTTTTGTAAACTTACTCTTGCTATCTAGAACTTCGAAGAATTAGTTCCATCCACCGTTTCCTCTCTCAAGATGCCCTGAAGACTCTAGTATGTGCTTTTGTTCTGTCTCGCCTTGACTACTGTAACTCACTTCTTGCTGGCTGTCCATCAACTCTCATCTCTAAGCTCCAACGGGTCCAGAATAATGCTGCTCGTCTCATTTCTCGCTCCCCTAAGTACGATCATATCACTCCGGTTCTTCGTTCCCTACATAGGCTCCCAGTTCAATCACGTATTGACTACACAATTCTCCTCATCGTCTTCAAGTCACTGAATGATCAAGCTCCCTTATATCTCTCTGATCTTCTTCATCTCTATGTCCCAGCTCGCCATCTGCGTTCGTCTTCTGATTCTCGTCTCCTTTCCCGTCCCTCCATCCGTCTCAAATCTGCTGGCCAAAGTTCTTTTTCCTGTCAAGCACCATGTCTTTGGAATTCTCTGCCTTCTCCTCTCCGACACTCCAACTCAGTCTCCTCATTCAAAACCTCTCTTAAAACCCATATTTTTCCTGCTGCACCCTAAATATGTGACCAGTTGTCTATCGTTGTGTGCACGTGAGGGAAGATTGAATAAGAGGTTTGTACTGTATTTTGTTGTGTGTGTGTGAGTGTGTGTGTGTGTGTGTGTGTGTGTGTGTGTGTGTGTGTGTGTGTGTGTGTGTGTGTGTGTGTGTGTGTGTGTGTGTGTGTGTGTGTGTGTGTGTTGTGTGTGAGCATGCATGTGTGCATGCATGTGTGCTTGTGTGTGTTTTGGTTGTGTCGGGTTGTGTGTGCACGCATGTATGTGTGTGTGTCTGTGTGCGTGTGTGTGTGTCTGTCTGCGTGCGTACGTTGTGTGTGAGGGTGTTTGTGTATGTGTGTTGGTGTATGTGGTCAGTCCGTGCGGCTCGGTTGCTGTGGCTTACTGAATGGTGTATGAACTAGTTGGCGTCGATACGTCATGTGTGTGTGTGTGTGTGTGTGTGTATGTGTGTGTGTGTGTGTGTGTGTGTGTGTGTGTGTGTGTGTGTGTGTGTGTGTGTGTGTGTGTGTGTGTGTGTGTGTGTGTGAGAGAGAGATAGAGAGAGAGAGAGAGAGAGAGAGAGAGAGAGAGAGAGAGAGAGAGAGAGAGAGAGAGAGAGAGAGAGAGAGAGAGAGAGAGAGAGAGAGAGAGAGAGAGAGAGAGAGAGAGAGAGAGAGAGAGTTGCTTTGTATATGCGTTGTTGCTGGTTGGTGTCATTCTTGAATGCTGTTTTTGTTGTCTATTTGTTGATGAATATTTGATTGATGATAACATTACACTGATGGTAAGGGGGGGGGGGGAGAGAGAGAGAGAGAGAGAGAGAGAGAGAGAGAGAGAGAGAGAGAGAGAGAGAGAGAGAGAGAGAGAGAGAGAGAGAGAGAGAGAGTGGAACGGGTCATCTGTCCATGCCAAATGGAAAAGTGGGAAGGGGGGAAATTCACAGAGAGAGAGAGAGAGAGAGAGAGAGAGAGAGAGAGAGAGAGAGAGAGAGAGAGAGAGAGAGAGAGAGAGAGAGAGAGAGAGAGAGAGAGAGAGAGAGAGAGAGAGAGAGAGAGAGAGAGAGAGAGAGAGAGAGAGAGAGAGAGAGAGAGAGAGAGAGAGAGAGAGAGAGAGAGAGAGAGAGAGAGAGAGGAGAGAGAGAGAGAGAGAGAGAGAGAGAGAGAGAGAGAGAGAGAGAGAGAGAGAGAGAGAGAGAGAGAGAACCTGAAAACCTTACCAGCATCTCACTACGGCAATCCCTGTCGCTATGCAATTCATTGGCCTTTGCCCTTCGCACCCTGACCACACCATACTGCACTCGCGTTGTCTTTATCTATTAACACTCGCACATTCTCATGACGCGGTTATCACGTGCAATTACGCCATAATAGGGATACACTTACACACATTTCTTTGACATTTTGCACCCACACGCACCCTTTATTAATGATACTTATTCCGTTTGCTTTGGGCATGGTTTGTCATGCAAAAACAATTGTTAGCCAAGAGATAGAAAAACAAAGAACTAGTCTTCCGGCGGGCCGGGCTACAATTTGTTTATAGCTGAGAAGCCTTGCCCAGGGTACTTCCCCACTCTCTCGGCCAAAGGGATTCGAGGACGAGAGTTGGCATTGAGGAAGGTCCCCAAAGGCCAACCAATCCCATTGGCTGCAGCACTAGAGCCAGTGCAAATACCCCCCTAGTTAGAGAGTCATAGTCTTCAACGAAAGACTAAGCTGTACCATGATATTCATATACTGTATAAAATCAAAAAGTACAGCTCTCATTTACATTGGCCCTAAGGAAAATCGTTACTGCGCTAAAAGCAAGCATGTCATGAAGAGTAATTTCATGAGACGCTTTTAAATAAAGGGGGGGGGGACGTTGATGTTTGCTGCACCAGTACTTTATCAACTAGAAATGTACTGCGACAGTGAACCCGGCCACACTTATGTTTATTATGTTGCAACTAACCAGTCATATACATTATGTTATATTGTTAAAGGGATAATATTCTTGCATTACTCCTTGCTCAATAGCTAGAGTGGTTAGTTTCCGTTGACCAGTCAACGCTGACCACATTTGAATGCTTAGTGCCTGGACCCAAAATAATCATTACAAACAATCAATAAAAATCATCTGCAAAGTCATGATTATCGTCCAGAACCTTCCCTTTGAAAATGCCTACCCTTCTACAAAATGTGATTAAAATCCGTCCAGTTGTTTTGCTCAGAATATCGATACGCAGACAGACATACATAAGGATAGATAGACCAAAATCAATACCCGTCGTGGACTTTGTCTGGCCGGGTGAAAAATAGTCCCAAACACCTGTAGGTGCTTCGATTATTGTACAAACAGGATCACAATGATTCCCCCATCTCTTCCTTTCGACATCCTCATCTCTCATTCTAGATCACCACCGCAGCATCGTTGAGGGTTCAGTGCCGGTCAGTGCCCGCTAAATGGAGGATGAATTGAGCTGATCCGGGGTCTATTTATGGATCCAGGGTGGCTAGCAAATTTAGCCATGATTTCCTTCACAATTACTCCCACCGCAATCCGTCATTCAATTTAGAGATTGTAAACGAGACTAGTAGGCCTTCGTGATTATTTAATTGTAGGTTTTCCCTCTCTAGGTCCAGTCCGTTTTAGTTTCCCCAACTTTGTTAACGATCCTAGTAAGCCATACAGTTCCTCAGTCTTATTTATTGGGTTAATGCAACTCTCAAAATCGCAGTTTTTGTGTGATTACCATTTTGATTGTTCAGGTTTATGAAGATTTGATGCATAAAGGGTGACAACAGTTGGTTTAGTTTTCCCAAGACAACTTCAAATACTCCATTTTCAGAAGAAGAAGAAAACGTGTGTTTGTGTAAACGCACTATCAACCAAATAATTACGAACTCAACGGCACACGTAGGGTATTTACGGGTTTGTGTGTGTGTGTGTAATCAGGGATGCGAATCTACTTTATACATGCACTAGCCATCAGTCCTTTCGGGACGGAGATGCATCACCAAAAGATAAAAACGAAGTTGCAAGAAGAATCGACAACGAGAGAAAAAGTAAAGAAAAGGAGGCAGGTATGACCACTGTGCCATTATCACAAACAGACCTAATAACTCCCATCAATCTTTAGCCTGGATCAAACGGGATTACAAAGATTATCCTTCGTCTGTGTACCCCCATTTCTTATTCAAGATCAATGCGACGTCCTTGAGAGTTCAGTGACCGCACAAAACTGAGCGACGATGCAGAAAGGAGTCTAGTGGGTTGGGGGATATGTTCACAGTGGTTAGAGAACCGATATAACGATTTACATCACAATTGCTCCCCCCACCGCTTTCCATCATTCAATTTACAGTTTCTAAATGAGAGTGGATAGGCTTCGTGACTATTTAATCGTAGATTTCCCCCCTGCCTGTCGAATTCGTTTTGCGCTTTCTCTTGCATTAGTAACTTTAGAAATAAGGCAGACAATTGATTGGTACTTACCTAGTATAGCAGCATAAACGTGTTTGGCAGTAAGATCGAAGCGTCAAATAACCAGTTTGAACTTCAAAGAATGAAATAGTGAGGCCAAGAGAGGAGATGACGACATTGAACAAAGGGTAATTACTCTCACGCACTGCTAGGTGAATGGTATCGTAATCAACTTTGGTGGAGGGGAGTTAATTAGAAAAAGAGAGTAATTACCCTTATGTTCAATTTCGTCAGTATGAACTTCATTTGATCATAAGCAGTGGAATTTGCAGTTGTTGTTGTTGTGTCGTTGTTGTTGGAAAAACCAATTCAAATTACGGTTTGTAAAGCAGAAAGTACTATTATTCATTATTCCGCTTTCTGTAGCAGATTCGTCTCTGTTTAGTCAGGGCCTAGGGATGAGTACCCTACTCGTTCTATCCGCCAGCATATTTCAAAACTTAGATAAACCACCGACGCCCAGGCAGTCCGATTGGCAGTTTAGACTCATTTGCATTTTCCATCCCGGATTAGTTATCTTAGCCGCACGCATGACTACAGGCCCTCGTTCCAAACTAGCAGATTCGTCTCTGTTTAGTCAGAGGTGAGTACCCCAATCGTTCAATCCCCCAGTCCATTTCAAAACTCAAATATATCACCGAAAGATACAAACAGGTCTGCGTGCATGCCGAACCAAAGATGAGAGAGCGAAAGTAGGTCTAAAGAGAAAATAAGAAAACACTAGTCTGGATAGATAGTAACGTCATTGGTAGTTGAGTTAAAACCCAACTCATGGCATCCCATGCTTTTTGCGACGTCCTTCTCTTTCCAGGCAATTGGTAGTTGAGGGGTGTGGGGGGGGGGTGGAGGGAGGGGGGCGGCAGGGTTGCGTGCAGCATACATAATCAAAGATGAGAGAGCAAAAGTAAAGAGAGCCAAAGTAAAGAGAAACTAGAGCGTTAAGACGCTAAATCACCACCCGTGCGGCAGGGTTATTCGGCTCCAGTGACCTTGCCCTTTGACCCATAACCTTCATTATCGAACTTGGCCTAGATCTTCATACTACCTACCCGCATGCAAAATGTGAGCACCCTAAGTCCATCCGTTCAAACGCTAGAGAGGATACATACAAACATACAAACATACAAACAAACATACAAATATACAAACTCCACCTCAGACACGAGTGAAAACATTACCAATCCGCTCTCTACGATCACGGTTGGTAAAAAATAAGACTAGTCTGGATAGATAGCCGAGTCATTGGTAGCCGAGAGAAAAAGAAAGAAAAAAACACCTTATCCCGTCCCATGCTTTTTACGACATCCTTCCCTTTCCAGGCATCAGTTTGGTTCCAAAGTGGACGTCGATAACTCCTCTTGATGCGTTAGGTTAGACGGCAAAGCGGGCGATTTATTCGCCGTCTTCCGTGGGCTAAAATGGCCCATCGGCCTTCAGAAGCGATGGGGAAATACGGGGTTTTGATCCTCTAGGGTCAGACGATCGATGGGTGTACAGATAGTAAAAGACTTTCTGTAGCTACCTACAAACGTTTTCTGAAGTGCAGTCACGTATTGTCGTTTTATGTAGACTGTCGTGATCTCGTGATCTATGCAAGTCTTCCTTGTGACTTTATTTAGCGCTGTGTTAAGTACACAAAGTATATATATACTTGCTTCTATAGTGGAAGTTCTCGGTTGCTTGGTCATATTTATCAGTATGCATTTCAGTATAAGTGTGTGTGAGTTGTTGTTGTTGTTCTTTAATATAACGTCTTTTCACTTAAAAGTGATATTAGACATGAAAGTGTGTGTGTGAGTGTGTGCGCGCGGATATGTGCATGTGTATCTGTGTGTGCTTAAGGTACATATTTGTATGTAACATTAGGGGATATATGCTAAATTAAAACAGTTAAAAAAACCCACAAAAAACCCATTACCATCGCTCACACACATGCAAATAAGCATACACATACATCCAATGTTTTTTTCTTCTTATCTTGGTGTGTGTGGGGGGGGGGGGGCGTGCGCGTGCGCGCGCACATGCACGTGTGTACGTGCGCATGCGTGTACGTGCATGTGTATGTTCAGTGTTGTTGTTGCTGTTTGATAATAAATAATAAATAACGTAATTCGAACTAACTTTTGGGATGGAATCTAAATTGGCTCCATGTGAATTTACCCCTTTCAAACGACCCGGTGGAACTGCCATTTCCATTATAATGGATTATCCGCAAGTAAACTTACACATTTGGCACCCGTGTATATTTCCATTGATCGGAGTATGGTTGTGTCCTAAAAGAGGAACTGACGACGCTAAACTTATTAGGAACAGCAACAAAACGTCAGTGAAATTAAAACAACTCGTATTTCGATTTTATTTTTTTTAGTTAGATACATAGTCAGCTCTCTACTTTTCCCCGCCACATTCCACCAAAAGCTCCTATCTCTAACGACTTTCTATATGGGGTAAATGAGGTTGTGAAAATAGGGGGGAAAACTCGTAAATCCCAAATTCAGATCTGGTTAAGGACAAAAACCTCGTATCTTCATTCTTTTCAAGTCTAAAACAAAATATTTTTACGTAATTTTAACGAAATGCAGGACTAAACTCGCGATGTCTTAAACAACATAATTATTCATCATAGTTAATCAATTGTGGTCAACGCGGTTAATTTTTTTAAAGTTTTTAAAAAAAAATGTTCTCAAAACTTCCAAAATTGAGATACGAGGTTTTTGAATTTCACTGACGAAAAATTGAAGCGATCTGACGCGCGCGCGCACACATACACAATCATACAGAAAGAAAGAGAGGAGAGGGAGAGACAGAGAGAGACACAATTCACACAATTAACAAAGTTTACTGATCCAGGCCTTCTGCCCACGTCAGAGGGGAGGGGGTTACAAAAAGAAAAACAACAATGACAACAAATCATCAGCTAAGAACTCCATTATAAGCGAACATACACACAGAAAGCAACAATGACAACAAATCATCAGCTAAGAACTCCATTATAAGCGAACATACACACAGAAAGCAACAATGACAACAAATCATCAGCTAAGAACTCCATTATAAACGAACATATGAACAAAAAGCAGCATTGAAAACAAATCAACATCGCCCAAAACTGGATTATATAGAGAGGCACAGAGAGAGAGAGAGGGGAGAGGGAGAGAGAGAGAGAGAGAGAGAGAGAGAGAGAGAGAGAGAGAGAGAGAGAGAGAGAGAGAGAGAGAGAGAGAGAGAGAGAGAGAGAGAGAGAGAGAGAGAGAGAGAGAGAGAGAGAGAGAGAGAGAGAGAGAGAGAGAGAGAGAGAGCACACATACAAAACAACGAAAATGAAATAAAGAAAACTAAGCCAAGATGTCAACTAATAACATTATCCTCACAGAAACGTGAAGAAATTATGAAAAAATTATACCACAAAGAAAACTAAGCCAAGATGTCAACTAATAACATTATCCTCACAGAAACGTGAAGAAATTATGAAAAAATTATACCACAAAACACTACCAACCCTCCATGCACTGTACAAATGTGGCTTGAAAACGCTTTATAGCTTAAAATGCCACTGTTAATAGTGGTGGATCCATAAAGGATGCCAGTGGTTCTACCCGTAATGGAGATAATATTTGATCAAAGAAACCACAAACACCACTATAAGGACACAAAATATCCTGAACGTGAAGAAAGGGGGAAATGTCAATTCCCTAATCAAAGTTCTCCAGTAAACAGATTTGCGTCCCCAATAAGCCAAAGAACGTCTAACTCTCTAAACCACACACAATACCAAGCTAATTCCCCTCCACACACACAACGGTTACTTTGAAGGCTTCTCTCAGACGACTGCGCAAACATGATAACGAGGGCTATGTGTGAAACTGTACTGTCATTCTGTTATAGTGAATCCCAGAAGGTACTATCATTATGTTATAGTGAAGCCCAGAAGGTACTATCATTATGTTATAGTGAAAGCCAGAAGGTACTATCATTATGTTATAGTGAAAGCCAGAAGGTACTATCATTCTTTGGATAGTGAAAGCCGGAAGATGCTATCATTCTTTGGATAGTGAAAGCCGGAAGATGCTATCATTCTTTTATAATGAAAGCCAGAAGGCACTATCATTCTTTGGATAGTGAAAGCCATAAGGTACTATCATCATTGTAATAGTGAAAGCCATAAGGTACTATCATTCTTTTCATAGTGAAAGCCATAAGGTACTATCATTATTTTAATAGTGAAAGCCATAAGATACTATCATTCATGCATAATAAAAGCCATAAAGTATTATCATTCTTTTACAGTGAAAGCCAGAAGGTACTTGCATGAAAGCCAGAAGGTACTATCATTATTTTTTATAGTGAAAGCCAGAAAGTACTAGCATGAAAGCCAGAAGTTAGGCCTACTACCACAAACGAAAATCTGAAAACAACTTCTGAATCTCAACGGTATCATCCATCCCTTGAGGTAACGCGTTCGCCTCGTATGCAATTCCAGTAAGTAAACCCGGCTTCGCCAGGACTGTAGTAGGTCCATTTACGTTCGAGTGGGTGTAGCCGTGTGAGGTGACCCTAAAGATATCCGGCCATTTAGCCAACGGCCATTTAGCCAACGGACACTCTCTCCCATTTAAGACCTCATTTTGGATGAATTTTGAAGGTCTTATGAAGGAGGGTCCACTGTATGGAACATTACATTGTGATCATCACATTAACTTAACCCTTTCGCTGCCAAAGTCGCATTTTAGCACCACAGCGATTCAACACCTATGTTACTAAAAGGCATGAAATTGATGTCTATTATCCAAAGACCCAATTGTCTCAGTTTTGGGAAGCAAGGATAGACCTTATTTTATAGATGTCACATAAGAATCCCCCAATACTGCTGACAGATTTTGTTCTCTACCCATGTAAATTGAATGGACATATCTGGCTGAAATGTGGCTGGCGGTGAAAGGATTAATATGTTTTCAATGTTGGCTAAATGTGACCCAGCACCACGAAAGAGACATTAAGTGTCAAACTGACCATTCTGAGATAAGTATGCAGTTGAAAACTTCAGACGAGTCCCTTTCTAATGATACACGAACCATTCTTGTATATTTTTCCGTTCCACAGTTATGAGCATTTAAAGTTAGTAGGGTGAGCGTCGGCCATTTTGAGAAAACACGGTCTAAAATCTAGCTTAGTTGAAGAAAATGCACTGACCTACTCGTTTTGAAGCACTTAAAAGACCATTTAGAGACCATATTAAAGGTTATCCTTTATGGATATGAAAGATAAGATGTTGGAGAACACACAAACACCCATAACTCAAAATGGACAACAAGTGATATGTTTGACTTTGCAAGCCTGTTGTGAGAAACTAGCCCAGCGACTTAATGCCCCTTTCGTGGTGCTGGGTCACAAATGTCCCCCCTGCAAATGTTGGCTAAATGGCCGTTGGCTAATTGTCCCGGATTCGACCCGAAGCCATCCCCACACGAAGAGTCAGTAAATCACACACTAAATGCACACACATAAACCCACGCTCGAATGTCTATGCATATGTTTTTAATTGTGTTTCATGTTTAGCGAGTAAACACGCCTTTGGCCAACACCCCCCAAAAAAACACACAAAAAAATTAAAAAAAATTGCGAGCAAGTCCAACGCCCTAAACAAATGAGCTATGACAGCGCCTTGAGAAATAGAGTAAAACAAATATCCTCTTGAAAGGGAG
>CM065680.1:11885947-11893447 GCA_017654935.2 Phymorhynchus buccinoides | reverse complement strand
TGGAACAGGCAATCTCCGTACGTACGTTCTACATTATACCGCTTGCTAAAAGTTGCAAAACTGTAAAATGCTATCTATATAATTTATGCTACTCAACAAAAGTTTAAGTACCACTTTTTTTTCACCAGCGCACAACAGAAAGATGGCTTAATCAAATCATCTCAAATTGTGCAGGTACGTAAGTCAATCACGTGTGTACTACAATCTCAAATTTCATTGTATTCGCGTTATTACTTTAGTATCTGTGGCTCAAAAACAACGCAACTCCCCAAAACATTTGAAAGTCACAAAAGTATGATACTCAAAACGGGTAACAATTGGGCGTGTCCACTGTTTTGGGCAAGGCAAACAATTTACACGATGTCAAATGAACCCCCTAACTTGTCAAGGAAGCCCGGGGGAATATGAGGATGCTGCAGTGTTGCGATAGTTGTTCTTATTGTTCAGTTGTTTCTTTGCTTGTTTGCTGTTTTTATTATGCTTTTATGCGTTATTTCTTCTTATATATTTGTACCATTCTTCCTCATTCCAGGAACGTAACGTTCTTCAAATAATAATAGGATATAGTTATGCACAAATGACTAACGTGTGCATTTGTTCATTTGTTGTTGCTTTCCGTTTTATGTTATTACAGTTAGGTTGTTTGTTGATCGTAAAAAGAGGAAAACTGAAGGAATATGATGCGCTCTGCAGGTGGGAGCAACCCGAATTTCACAGAGACGCCTCTGTGACTATAAAGTACCCAATGCCTATTACCTAATATTAGGTAATAATAATACCTAATGATCTGACTGACTGAAGAAGAAACACTAGAAAAACAAAAATAAACTTTATACCCAATTAATACCCGCACCAATAATGCGATTTGCTAGTCATCCCTAATTAACACAAAACACACCTAGCTGTAATCGCCTTAAAATAGACACAGCGGATTGAATCCATTCCTCAGACGACAGCACAAACAGAGGGGAAGATGGATTGCCTGAAGACGGTATCAAGACCCATGGGTTCAGTTTTGATTCCAATTGAATAAATCGTTATTAGAAGTCCCATGACTGCCCACAGACAAGCGATTGACAGTCCGGTCATCATTTCAAGAGAAATTAGGAAAGGATTGGTGGAGAGTAAGGGTGGTTGCTAAAGAATAATCTCTGTCTGTCTGTGTGTCTGTCTGCCTGTCTGTCTGTCTGTCTGTCTCTCTCTCTCTCTCTCTCTCTCTCTCTCTCTCTCTCTCTCTCTCTCTCTCTCTCTCTCTCTCTCTCTCTCTCTCTCTCTCTCTCTCTCTCTGTCTGTCTGCCTGCCTCTCTCTCTCTCTCTCTCTCTCTCTCTCTCTCTCTCTCTCTCTCTCTCTCTCTCCTCTCTCTCTCTCTCTCTCTCTCTCTCTCTCTCCTCTCTCTCTCTCTCTCTGTCTGTCTGCCTCTCTGTCTTCTGTCTGTCTGTCTCTCTCTCTCTCTCTCTCTCTCTCTCTCTCTCTCTCTCTCTCTCTCTCTCTCTCTCTCTCTCTGTCTCTCATCAACGTTTGCCATAAAATCATTTTATTTTAACCCTTTCGCAGCCAAAAATTACAAATCAACTTAACTGGGTAGAGAAAATTAGGTCCATCAGTAGGGGAAGACGGGGTAAAAAGCGCATGGGCGGGTAAGAAGCCCACCCCAATTATCTCATGAAATAAAGAAAATGTCAGTCAAATTTGCCCATGAGACGAATGTTAGACATTAACGCTCGTCTCATGGGCAAAATGAGACTGAAATTTGCTTCATTTCATGAGATAATTGGGGTGGGCTTCTTACCCGCCCATGCGCTTTTTACCCCGTCTTCCCCTACTTCCCAAAATCAAGAAAATAGGGTCTACCGATAACAAGCCCTGAGTTGATGCCTTTTAATAACATTGGTGTTTCACCAGTGTGGTGCATGAATGTGATATTGGCGGCGAGAGGGTTAAACTGCCCCGTATTCAATAAGCTTAGTTGTTGTTGTTTTCAAACCCAAATACGAGTCCCATTTGGTTCTGTATGTATTGTATTGCCCCCATTTTTATCAGACAAAAACAAAAAGAATTTTAAACAGGAAAACAAGTAACCGCCATAAATAAAGTACATCGGAAAGGTAAGTACTCTACCAACAAACCATCCCTCAAAACAATTATTGAAATAATCAGCAAAGGGCTACAGTTTATTCTCAAAGCTGAACAAAAGCTGACCGACTTTAAAAGTGGACCCTGACGGATGAGTTTTTGCAAGAAATACGTCGAGATCACCAGAAAGACAGCCTTTTCAAGGATCGGAACACTCACTTTCCTCTGGTTTCCTAGAAATTGAACCGCCAAAACGGCGATTCCTCCTTGGCGGAGATGCCGGAGAGAGTAGCCATTTTGGATGGGATGGGTGGAGGAAACTCATTGTGGAGCTATTTTCTTTGTTGCGAGCGAAACTCCTTTAGATAAACTGTACACAATTTTTTTTTTTTTAAAGGCTTGTTATCCAAAACTAATACGTGCAAACGATTTGGCAGCCATTAGAAAAGGGACGGCACACACCTTCTTTTTGGGTGAAAGAATTTGACTTCAAGCACCTCCGCCATGGATGAATCGCAGATTTGACGGTTTGATTTCTAGGCAACCAGAGCAAAGTGAGTGTTGCAATCTCTGCAAATTGTGTTTTCGTGGTGATCTGGATGTGTTTCTTGCAAAAAGCTCATCCGTCAGGGTCCACATTTAAGAAAAGAACAAGAATGGAGCTAGACAGTTCAGATCCGCAGTTCCCGGGACACTCGCTACAAGACGTAGTGTACATCTAATTCAATGACCTCTTTCTTTCACCAAGCACGCCCTGATTAGGAAATTGGAACAAACTACAACCTCTTGACACGTTGGAAGAGATAACCAGTAGACGATTCATTCGCCGACTTTCAAGAGGGAGAGGTAGGTAGGTAAAATACCCCACATCGGTCTTCATTCCCTAAAGGAAAGGATGAGGATTTGGTGCGATAAGGTCCAGCCACACTACATACGATACGATGCGATTGCGACGATGTCTGTGAGTCATGATTCGCGTGAAACAACACTCCCGTCTAGAAACAATGTCTGACAATGTATGATACAAAACAAATATTGATATTTTCATCAGATTCGTGTACGGGGGATTATACGCATATAGTAAACAAAACTAGTGGAATTTCATCAGATGCATTTAGACAATCGAAGTTTACGTCAATCGTCAAATGTCAAATCGCATTATCACCCGTGGGGATACTGGGGGGTCTTGTGTATGAATAGTTCCCCCACCTTCTGGAAGTGATGTGCTTGCAACTTCCTCTAATATGTCACGAAACACTTTCATTTCCTTTGACTTCTGGGCCTTTTCCAGCATGACGCATTGCGCTTACTGTCGCATCGCATAATACTATCTTTCTGGAAGAGAGGGGCGAGAAGCGAAAGTCTTTCGATCGGTCGCCATTCATTTTGAAGTGCAGTCACGTAGCCTATCTCGTCTTAACGACTCTACTGGCGATGGTTCAATGGCTTGTTGGCCATACAAATGACATGAAAACTCACTTATCAACAGTTCAATAAGTAATGCTTGGTGGGTTGTTGTTTTTTCCTGTAACATGGCTGTTCGTTTTACTAGAATGTTGCTTTGAATGTAATGGGGAGTATTAGTTGTGATTTAAGATGGAAAAAAGCTTCTTTTTTCTTATATGATGCCAAATCCGTATAAGTTAGTGGTACGTGATACCGTAATGTTTTCCCATTTAAACTGTGAGTTCTTGTTGATTTTTTTCAGGATATTGCCAAATACAAAAATATATAAAAATGAAGAGAAAAGGACAAGAAGAAAGACAGGAAGGAAAGAGAAGGAAGGAAAGTGAGATTCCAAAGACGCAGATTTGGATCCTGAACGCTGTCAAAATGACAGTATTTATGACAAAAGCTATTTTTAATGGCAATACGGTGTTGTTTGATGAAAATAAGCCTATTAACAGAATAGGAAGAGTATGCATGGGGAAAAAAAGAAATTTCTGCGTTCTTTTTCTAAATGAAAAACAACTCTGATCTTCTACAAAAAAATGTTTAAAATTGACGTGAGCGATGGGTATATTTTTCAGTTCCAATATTCCTTTAACCCTTTCACCGCCAGCCATATTTCAGCCAAAAATGTCCATTAAATTTACCTGGATAGAGAACAAAATCCATCTACGGTATTGGGGATTCTTCTGTGACATATATAAAATAAGGTCTATCCTTGCTTCCCAAAGCTAAGACAACAGGGTCTTTGGGTAACAGACCCCAATTTGATGCCTTTTAGTCACATAGGTGTTAAATCACTGTGGTGCTAAAATGCAACTTTGGCGGCGAAAGGGTTAAATGGTTCCTTAAACACCCACTAGATCACGTGTCAAAATCACAGGTTTCACGTGTGTTCCCTCTTATAGCTGGTAAAACAAATCTTGTTTTGACCAGGTTTGACTCCGATACAAATGCCCCAAATTGAAAACGAAACATCATTTTAAAGGGCGGCCTCAATTTGAAGTTGGGGGCATTTGTATGTGGGTCACAGCTGCTCAGAAAAAAACCAAGGGACTTAATCGTGGTGGGTCAGCGTGTCTTTAAATTAAAGTACGTGTATCGGTTTCTTAAAGTGCACGTTGCACAGAGAGTGACACAATATGTACATTTAAGGACCTAGGAGCGGGGGTCTCGGTCTAAGAAAAGAGTATCGTGGCCCGTGAGATACGGTATATAATTTCATTCATTCAAACACTCACTCACTTGCTCAACACAATTTTAGTCACAGAAAAGTCCACAAACAGCCATAATAGTTTCAAAATCATATTTATTTGATTCAAATACAAACGATTATTTTTTTCATTATTAATATTATTATTATTATTATTATTATTATTATTAGTATTATGGTAATTGATGACATGCGTTGATCCATGTGTGTGGGTGGGGGAGAGAAAGAAGGAACTGTGAAGTGGAGGAATGAGAGAGGGAAATAAAATATGTTACAACAAAATTAAAACCATCAACAACAAAACAGGACCTAAGGAACAGAACTAGAAGCCATTGGCCGTGAAGAAACACTCTAACTCATCCTTTCAGCTCGGTGTTCTCCATCACACAAACCACTCCAAGGAAACAGACGGCAGATCCTTTCCCCATGGGCCAGTTGAGCGAGCTTTCCAGTAGACAAGCCATTAGCTCCGCACCAGTGACTAAATGGCATTTTCAACTGTCCTCACCGCCTGTGCTGTACTACTACTGCCACGAAAGGAGAGAAGGGGACAAAGACCCGCAGTTGAAAACCTTCACTTAAAGGTGGACCCTGACGGATGAGTTTTTGCAAGAAGCACGTCGAAATCACCAGAAAGTCAGCGTTTTCAAGGATCGGAACACTCACTTTGCTCTGGTTTTCTATAAATTAAACCGTCGAAACGGCGATTCCTCCTTGGCGGAGATACCGGAGAGAGTAGCCATTTTGGATGGGGTGGGTGAAGGTCATTCATTGTGGTTGAAGCGGTGGTTGTTGTTTTTTGTAGTGCAGTTAAAAAAAATGGAGCTGTTTCCTTTGTTGTGAGCGAAACTCCTTTCGATAATCTGTATACATAAAAAGAAAAGAAAAAAAAAAGGCTTGTGTTGCGAAACTTTCGTGCAAACGATTTGGTCTAGCTAAACGCAGACGGCCATTATAAAAGTGACGCCACGCGCCTTCTCTTTGGGATAAATAATTTGCCTTCCAGCACCTCCGCCAAGGAGGAATCGCTGATTCGACGGTTTGATTTCTAGGAAACCAGAGCAAAGTGAGTGTTTTGCAATCTCTGTAAAGGATGTTTTCCTGGTGATCTGGACGTGTTTCTTACAAAAGCCCATCCGTCAGGGTGGCCCTTTAAATGGTTTTCCTTTACATCTGCTGACGAGGTTACCTTTTCCGTGGGTTTTTTTTTTCGTCCTCGGTTCACATAAACGAAACCAGATATAGGACTGCTTTTTTGTCTCTATATTATTCGTCTTTCGGGATGTTGCGTAGATTTGTTGTTGTTGTTTTGTTAAGCCGGAGATCAGAACTGAACGTTTCCTTCAGTCAGAAACTCAGTTTGGGGGAATCTTGTTTTTTTAATTTTATTTCTTCACTCGGTTTCTCGCCTTTACAATGTCTTGTACATGTACTCTCTCTCTCTCTCTCTCTCTCTCTCTCTCTCTCTCTCTCTCTCTCTCTCTCTCTCTCTCTCTCTCTCTCTCTCTCTCTCTCTCTCTCTCTCTCTCTTTCTCTCTCTCTCTGTCTCTCTCTCTCGAGTGTTTGTTGGGGGGGGGGGGGGGGGGGGGGATTCCGTGATGGATTTCGATCAATTTTTGTAGAGGGGTCTCAAAACCAAACCTTAACCTTGAGGTTTGACCTTGAACATGTGGACGGACTTGTCTGGCCGGAGGGAGGGGGGTGCTTCAAGAGACGCCCCGGGGACCCAGTGATGCTCTGTGGGAGACAGCGGACTTTGTCCTTGGGAATTATTTCAGGATCTAAGCACAACCCGGGTAACACAAAAGTAGAAGGAGGGTTTTTTATAATTACGGGATGGATTTCGATCAAACTTTATAGAGGGGTCACAAAACCAAACTTTTAACCTTCAGGCTTGACCTTGAAAATGTGGATGGAATTGTCTGTCCGGAGGGGATGGTGCTCTATGGAAGACAGCGGACTTCAGGCTTTTTCGTTAGGTGCATTATTATATTGAATGATCGTGGTTTTATGTTTGCGTATCCTATCAAGTTTTATGTGTTGGATATTTAATTAGTATGTTCTTATTGTATATGTGTTTATGCCGTGCCACAAATCAATGTTTCACGCTTGAGATAATAAAGTAGTCTTGAGTCTTGAGTCCTCAGGACTTCTTTGAGGATCTAAGCATAACCCGAATAACACAGAAGGACTTTTCTTTCTTTTTCTTTTACTTTAGTCGCTTGTTTTTCTTCCTGTCCTCAATACTTATTCAGTTTTTGAAAACGTGATGAAAATTTTAATAGAAGCATGTGTGGTGTTAGAGTACAACTAAAGTTTATTATAAAATAAGTATTATGTCGTCGCAAATGGGCTGTATATAACTCTTGTACTTTTTCGTTATTAAAAGTGACCAGTGCTTGATGCTGTTAGGTGCCAGACGTGCAATAATTGTAACAGAAAAAAAAGTCGGCGAATGATATAGCACATTTACATAAAATCGGGATAGATCAGAGTTAACATAAGGATACGGCTTTTTCTTTTGGGTTTTTACCACCGCACCTTGGCAAACACAATAACAGCTTCCAAACAGGAGAACTAATTCTTACATAACTTTCAGCTCTCTGAGGGGTTCAGAAGAAGGCTATAGTTATTTCTCTGAACGAGGTTTGCCCCATTGATGATGCCTTTTTTGGAGAGGCCCGAGAGAAAACTGCTTCTGTTTTCTAAAATAGCGTCTGTCTCTAACGATAGGGGCTACTGTGAGTTTGATTCAGTTGTAAAG
>CM065680.1:11850947-11868447 GCA_017654935.2 Phymorhynchus buccinoides | reverse complement strand
GACAGACAGACACTGTCTGGGTGTCACCTTCATGAATAAAGAACAGGTTGGGGTGTTAACTGGTATGGGTGCATTTTCAGACACGGGGGGAGGAAGTGTTTGGAATGTGAGTGCAGACATCCTCTGTGATGGCGCAACGTCTCGCCAATTTGTCTGCAAATCCTCGTCCGTGATTGGCTAGAAACAAATGTTCGGTTGGTGGCGATTTAGGAGGTTTTTGCCCTGTTTCTCCTATGGCTGAGAACTACCTGCGCGCGCATTCAGTAGGGTTTTTGTTGTTGCCAGTATCGTCTGCTTCTACAGTGTTTCCTGCATAAATTGACCACTGATTCATTAGGCCTGCATATATTTGTGAAGGTGCATGGGAAAAACCTACATACGTCGCTCAGAATGTTTTTTAGCAAAACTAGTCAACAACCCCCAAAATATCACTTTTGTCATTTAGGGCATATTTATGTATATTTGTATGTGTTCTAATACCAGTATCCACAACATTAAAGACAAGTTTGAATGATTTCTTTGTGTATTTGATTGTTTTATAAATCAGGTCAATAGAAACAAAGAGGCAAAGTTGCATCTTCTATGTCCAGTTTCTGCAAATGATCTATTCCTAATGCCACTTCAAATAATTATAAACTACACAAGATAACTCAATTCGGTTTTCTGTGTATTAACTAGGAATCTTTGCTCCACCATGAAAAATTAAAACTCAATTTATGCCAACATTCCATTATTTCTGTTTTTCCTATGCACTGTCACATTTAGTGACTGCAAGCTAAAATAATAAGCTTCAGTGTTGTTGAAAATGATTTAAAATAAGCGTTGATACCATTCATTTGCTACGAAATGTGTTCAGAGACCCTGTTGCTAAGTTCCAAAATGATCGAGTGATTCGAGATTCTTACTATCTCAAGGAAGGGACGGCACTGACATCTTGCCTGTTGATCTGTGAAATCCATAGGCGCCTTCCCAGTTCAAATCTTTCGCGAGCTATGCCTCCTTGATGACATTTCACAGTTGGTATGTGAACGTACGGTCGACTTTGTACCAACCTGCTGTATCTCTTGTTGTTCGAACAGTCAAAAACGCAACTCGCATCAGACAGTTTTGCAAATTGTTGTCCCGCCTCTTTCGGCATTACTAACAGTTTCACATTTGGTATGTGAACGTACGGTCGACTTTGTACCAACCTGCTGTATCTCCTGTTGTTCGAACAGTCAACAACGCAACTCGCATCAGACAGTTTTGCAAAATAGTTGTCCCGCCTCTTTCGGCATTACTAAAAGTGGTGAAATAAAATGGCGGCCGGGCACTCATTAAACAATGAAATTGACAACCATGGCGACGACCGGGCGCCAGCCATAAACAATTCAGATCTGTAGGTATGAATGTGCCCTTTACCTTTGTTTGTGTAAAAGAAGATTAGTTGCCTTGCTCTTTTGAAATGTTATACTAATTTACACACCTCCGTCATGATTACGACCCTGAATATTAATGTCTGCTTCTTTCGGTTTTATGAAAATAATATTATTCTCAACATGATCTTAAATGTTATCTTTCACGACAGGTTACAAAATTACAATGACAACTAACCCCCAGTCTGATGAAAGCTCTACGAGCGGAAAGCTTGCTTCTTCCCTTTTTCTACCTTGATCACCCCAAACCCAAACCCTGGTGAGTTTCCCCATTCTACCATTTGTGTCCCTCCGACAACTATTAGGTAATGGCAATGACATTTGCTGATGCAAACTGAAGATAAAAACCTATTTTCTTTGTGACTCTCTAAGGTTTGTCTCTCTGTCTGTTAGTGGGTTTATCTGTCGGTCTGTCTCTGTCAGTCTATCTGTCAGTCGGTTGGTCTGTCTTACTTTTTTTTTTTTTTTTTCTCAGCGTTCTCCAACTTTTCCACCCCATCTTCATCTTCATCGTCATCATCATCCATTCATCATCGCCAACTTTTACGCAGAATTGTTTCGTTTTTGCGCTTCTCATACGAACGGTGTTTGTCTTAGAGGCTAACGTTTTCTCGGAAAGTATGGGTAACCGCACAGCTCAGTCTGACAATCGATGGCTCTGTTAACCAAAGCAGAAATGGGGCATATAAACTGTCTTCTTTCTGCCCATCACTTTCCTACCTCCAGAACTGTTTTCTTCTTCTTCTTCTTCTTCTTCTTCTTCTTCTTCTTCCCCTCTCTCTCTCTCTCCCTCCCTCTCTCTCTCTCCCTCCCTCTCTCTCTCTCTCTCCCTCTCTCTCTCTCTCTCTCTCTCTCTCTCTCTCTCTCTCTCTCTCTCTCTCTCTCTGCCTGCGTCAGCAACCTACGTACTATAGCGTTGTCAACACACGCTTTAAATCTTTATCCTTGTCAAATAAAGTTTTCCAGTGTCCAGTCTCTCTCTCTCTCTCTCTCTCTCTCTCTCTCTCTCTCTCTCTCTCTCTCTCTCTCTCTCTCTCTCTCTCTCTCTCTCTCTCTCTCTCTCTCTCTCTCTCTCTCTCTCTCTCTCATTGTCCCAAGGACAAATTGGAAGAATAGGCTAGGCCTAACATCTCAATATTTGAATAATAAAGATTGTCAGTCCTCTCTCTCTCTCTCTCTCTCTCTCTCTCTCTCTCTCTCTCTCTCTCTCTCTCTCTCTCTCTCTCTCTCTCTCTCTCTCTCTCTCTCTCTCCTCCCTCCTCTCCCTCTCTCTCTCTCTCTCTCTCTCTCTCTCTCTCTCTCTCTCTCTCTCTCTCTCTCTCTCTCTCTCTCTCTCTCTCTCTCTCTCTCTCTCTCTCTCTCTCTCTCTCTCTCTCTCTCTCTCTCAGCCTGCGTCAGCAACCTACGTACCATAGCGTTGTCAGCACACCGTCAGACTCTTCTTGTATGATAGGACCGGACATACATCGAAGAATACATGCCAGAAAACGCTACCATTGTCCCAGAATAAGAACCCAGAACATAATATACACAAAAAGAAGATAGAATGCCGACATCTTTTGGCTTTTACTTCAGAAGAATAATGGCATAGTCTGGCATGTAAGCATCAAAATGAAACTCGTCCACCCCTATTATCTTTCCCTGGTGACTATAGATGCCAGGTTTCATTTTCACTGGCCCAGATTCCCAGACTCTTGACAACGTGTTGTGTTATTCCGTGCACGTGCTGTACGTCTGTCAGTCAGCCTCATGAATAAACATCGGTTGTGGTGGATACAAAGAAGAGAGTGAGCACGTGCAAACATAATGTTCACACACGCACACACGCACGCGCACGCACACGCACACGCACGCGCACGCACACACACACGCACGCACGCACACACGCGCGCACACACACACACACACACACACACACACACACACATCTATCTCTCTATATCTATCTCTTTATGTTTCCTTTACATATTTTTTTATGGATGGCTTGTTGAAGAAAAGCATGTCATTTGCTTATGCAATGTTCCCATCTGGAAATAAAATTTTGACTTGACTTGACACACACACACACACACACGCACACACGCACGCACGCACGCACACACAGGGAATGAAGTAGAAAGGGGAAAAATGATTTATTCAGTTCTTTAAACCGTACTTATGAACCCTATTATGAACAAAAAAATTGAAATATTACCCACACTAACCGCTTTTGTTTTTACTCAACCAGAAAAGTAGCCGAGGGGAAATAATTATTATCTGATATTTCAGGTCTAATTTGATCTGGGCTGAATCGACAAGCGTACAACATGGGCATTATTACAGACACATTTGTAGCTTCATATGGATGATTGCAAAGATAGAGAAAATTGGATAAGGTTTGGCCCGCTATCCGGTAGGGGAAGACGGGGTAAAAAGCCCATGGGCGGGTAAGAAGCCCATGCCAATTATCTCATGAAATAAAGCAAATTTCAGTCAAATTTGCCCAAAAGACGAATGCTAAACATTAACACTCGTCTCATGGGCAAAATGTGACTGAAATTGGCTTTATTTCATGAGATAATTGGCATGGGCTTCTTACCCGCCCATGGGCTTTTTACCCCGTCTTCACCTAAGTACAAAACTGTTATTGTTACTGTAGGACAGCTAGGGGTGCTTTGTTGTGTCAGTCAATATCCAGATACTGGTGATCTTCTGTCATGTATTGGATAACGGTGGTAGTGCAAGCATGAACGAGTGAAGTAAGTTTGTTAGAGAGAGAGAGAGAGGGACATAGACATACAAACAGACAAAGAAAGACAGACAGATAGACAGGGAACGACAGCGATACAGACAGACAGACAGAGACAGAGAGACCGCCCGAATGTGTGTCAGCGTATGTAGAATCTTTGTTTTAACCCTTTCAACGCTAGCTATTCTTCAGCCAAAATTTACCATTAAACTTACCCGGGTAGAGAAAAGATTTTGTCTGCAATATTGGGGATTCCTCTGTGGCATGCATAAAATAGAGCCTGTTCTTACCTCCCCAAATTAAGAACGTAAGGTCACTGGATAGCAGACCCTCATTAGATGCCTTTTAGTGACATGGGTGTCAAATAATTGTGGTGCCAAGAGGCGAAAGTGGCGATGAAATGGTAAAACTATAAATTAAATTATGCAATAAACTTGTTCTTTATTCTAACACTGGATTATTCGTATTGTTTATTACACCACAGTTTATGTTCAAATTGAACGTTTCTGATCATTTGCTACAATCATATGCGTTTCAACACTAACAGGGCTATTTTTTTCCATAATGACAAACATTGGACTGAACCGAACTGGCATCCTAAACCATGACATAGTTATATTCTCACACTCAACTGAGCTAAAAGGCTACCATAATCAATCTCCTCAACAACAACAAAACTCTTCACCCCATCTGAGGTAGACACTTCCTTAATATCGTGCACTATTTAGTGAATTCAACGGAATAGAAATAAACTCGTCTACTTCCCCCTCTTCCAGTCTGGTGCTGGATTAACCCGTTCGACTCCAGCCATTTTTCAGCAAAATATATCCATTAAACTTACTTGGGTAGAGCCAAACATATGTCTGTAATACAGTATTGGGGATTCCTCTGTGACATATTTAAAGAAAGGCCTATCCTTACCTCACAAAATTAAGAGAATAGGGTCTTTGGATAACAGACCCTGATTTGATGCCATTTAGTGACATGGGTGTTTAATCATTGTGGTGCAAAAATGCGACATTGCCGGTGAAAGGGTTAACCCTTTCGTCGCCAGCCAATGTTTTAGCCAAAGTTGTCCATTAAACCTATCTGAGTAGTGAAAACATGTTGTCTGAAATATTGGGGATTCGATCCCCTGTGATGTATGGAATCAGGCCCAACTTTACCTCTCAAAATAAAAAAACACAAGATCATTGGATAACAGACTCAGATTCCAAGGCTTTTAATGACATGGGTGTTAAATCATTGTGGTGCAAACATGCCGTGTTGGCGGTGAAAGGGTTAAACATTAACCCCGTGACTGCCATCAACGTATTACGTACTGACCTGATGACATCATCAGTGAGGAATAACCCTGATAAGCTGGCTTTTTCTCGAACACAGTCACGAGATTAATATCCCCAGACCATTTTGCCAGATTGGCTCTATCAGTTGTCTTTTTCGTGGCATGATTTGCCCAATGATTTTTTTTTTCATTTTCTTTGGCAGTCAATGGGTTAACATTGCTATTATTTTACCAAAACACGAAACTTGTTTCTACTGTCACTGTGCACTCAAGCATCACTAGATTAATCAGGGGCCAACGGACCGGGTCTCTGAGATCGTTGACAATGTACTGTGAAACACCATGGCACTGAGTACAGGGAAGTCTGCTGTTGCTGGTACGTCGACTGACAGTCATTGATAATGATAGGGGGACTGTTGGATCCAGACGATAATGATGACAGGGCTGGGTGTATTACTATTATTTCTGGTCCACGTCTTGGCATATATTGTCACGGGAGATTAGGCGCTATAGAAATGATCATTAGTAGTAGTAGTAATAGTAGTAGTAGTAGTAGTAGTAGTAGTAGTAGTAGTAGTAGTAGTAGTAGTAGTAGTAGTAGTAGCAGTAGTAGTAGTAGTAGCAGCAGTAGTAGTAGTAGTAGTAGTAGTAGTAGTAGTAGTAGTAGTAGTAGTAGTATAGATGGCAATTTTGACACATTTCAAGTTCTGCTAGAGTGCTCGTGTGTGTGTGTGTGTGTGTGTGTGTGTGTGTGTGTGTGTGTGTGTGTGTGTGTGTGTGTGTGTGTGTGTGTGTGTGTGTGTGTGTGTGTGTGTGTATGTGTGTGTATGCGTGTATACATGCGTGTGTGTGTGTCCGGTTGTGTGTTTATGCTCATGTGTGTATGAGCGTCTGTGTATAGATGCGTGTATGCATGTGCGTGCGTGCGTTCATGCGTCTGCGCGCGCGTGTATGCGTGTGTGCTTGTTTGCGCCTGTGTCTGTGTGGTTGTGTGTGTGACTGTGACGTACACCCATGCGTGAGTATGTGTTTGCGTGTGTATACTGTCTGTACGTTTATGCCAATATAAAAGTCACATTTTTGAAAAGTGAAAAGCCGCATCGTTTAGCATTTGGACAGTAAAACCTAATATAAATGTTTGTGCTTGTTTTATTTAAACGATATATTAAGAAGTGCGAAGTGTAATTACGCTCTGGTTCAATAAGCTGCAATTCGAATAATTTATTATGTTTGTCAATAATTGACATTTAAAGAAACTAGTAACATTACAAAGAGAAACGAACTGGTCTTGTGCATTATCTGAAGGAAATATGCAAGAATATTTTGTTCTATGAAACAAACAACCAACGCCTTTTTGTTTCAAAGCAAAGAGGCAAGGTTAAAGGAACAGTGCTTGCAATTTGCATGGATCAACAGTAAATCAGCTTTAGATACCTTATGCTAAACCAGCACTATTGCAGTCTGTAGTTTATGCACATAGAGGGTCAAGTCAAATCAAAGTCACAAATACTTTATTATCAGGTTAGGTGAAATTACCGTGTGGTCTCGTACAAACACAATACAAGCAAGGAAACACACTTGCATGCATTCAAAATGGAAACAAATCTAAGGAAAAATGGACAACAAATCATGCTTCGCAAGAAGTTGGACATAGTTAGGGTCGATACAAGCGACTTTCAAAACATTAAGAACTGCCCTCTTTCGTACCATTTTTATCCTCGCATTCATTTGTTCACCCCCACCCCACGCCCACCCTCTTCAATTCACCCCAAGCTTTCACATATTTTGGGTCCCTTCGCGTTCCCAACATTCATGCGCCGCTCTCTCTCTCTCTCTCTCTCTCTCTCTCTCTCTCTCTCTCTCTCTCTCTCTCTCTCTCTCTCTCTCTCTCTCTCTCTCTCTCTCTCTCTCTCTCTCTCTCTCTCTCTCTCTCTCTCTCTCTCTCTCTCTCTCTCTCTCTCTCTCTCTCTCTCTCTCTCTCTCTCTCACACACACACACACACACACATATACACACACACACACACACACACACACACACACACAACACACACAACACACACACACACAACACACACACACACACACACACACACTACTGTACAGGTTTTTAACATGACCAGATAGGCCTCTAGGTCTAAGCTAATGTATAACTCCTCATTATTTGGTCTTAGCAGAGATCTTGTTCAGAAGTTCCACTGACTTTTGGGTCATTCACCCTCAGAAGTACTATATAGTCGCGTCCACTTCCCTATTGGAATCAATTCCCTGGTTTTCTATCACGTTTCTCAATTTATTATCCTTACTACGTCTCTTGTATCACTGGTTGATCCCGGTGGGGATACCGGAGGGGGGGGGGGGGAGCATTGTAAAACAAAATAGTTCCCTGGGAACGAAGAAGAAGAAGAATCACTGGTTGAGATCAGCCTGTAGAAAGGGCCAATGGTAAATGAGAGCTGTACTATACACGATCTACAGTGTTGGAATACTATAGTACAGCTTAGTCTTTCGTGGAAGACTATGACTCTCTAACTAGGGGGGCATTTGCACGGGCTCTAGTGCTGCAGGCAATGGGATGGGATGGCCTTTGGGGACCTTCCCCAAACGTCAACTCTCGTCCTCAATCCCTTTGGCCGAGAGAGTGTGGATGTACCCTGGGCAAGGCTTCTCCGCTATAAATAGATTTTAGCCCAGCCCGCCGGAATAGCAGCTGGCCCCCTCTGCAATCTGGCAGTCATGGTCGGAAACGACAGACAAACAAGGAACAACATCTCATGTGATGGGCTGGCCTTTGGGAACCTTCCCCAATGCCAACTCTCGTCCTCAATCCCTTTGGCCGAGAGAGTGGGGATGTACCCTGGGCAAGGCTTCTCCGCGATAAACAGATATACCAGACCAGAAAAGAACCAGCCAGTAACTGCCCTCTTCTACACCCTGGCAAATCCCTTCACTTTCACCCAGCTGGATGGGGCAATGGGTGGATGCCTCGTGCAACCATACGGGGAGCTGGACGACCCCGGCCCCTTCCACGAGTCTCTCCTCGTGGGGATACTGGGGAGTGGGGGGGGGGGGGGTCGTGGAAATAGTTCCCCCCACCTTCTGGAAGTTCTGTGCTTGTAACTTCCTCTGGTCCTGCCACTCTCTTTGACTCTGCCTTTTCCCTTTGCTTTCTATCATCTATTATCTTTCTTACTTGTTGGCCCATTCCCCTGCCTTTATTTCTTTTTTAAATCTTCTAAATATGTTTTCCCATTTGAGCTCCTCCGAAATCGGAAAGTGTCGGCTGTACGCAGCGGGGAGACCAGTGAGAACACTGAAAACCGGACACATACGTACCTTACCCATTGTGGCTATATGGCCTGGGAACGCAGAAGAAGAAGACTCAGCTAGAGATAAATAAACCAGAAGATATTGGAAGCTGCTTGTACAAACATAATATCGTGATAGTGAGCATTCCATCAATACAGACTAGGTGTGTATGGACAGGAAGGGGGGGGGGGGGACGATATAATATCAGTACGGGAAAGCCCAAGGATGATGACATAGTAAACCAAAAGCAAGGATTCTCCTATCTAGAGATTGGTTACTTATCTAGGCTACATAGGGTTGATTTCTTGTTGAGCCTTCAAAGTCAATGGCTGGCTTATCTTACACAAGACTACTCCAGTCTTATGTTTTAAAAGTATTTGGTCATTTTATGGCCATAAAACAAAGCAGAAGAAGAAGAAGAAGAAGAACAACAACAACAACAACAACAACAACAACAACAACAACAACAACAACAACAACAACAACAACAACAACAACAACAACAACAACAAGATGAAGAAGATGAAGAAGATGAAGATGAAGAAGAAGAAATAATTCCTCTATAGCGCTATTCTCCTGACACAGCAAGACTCACCGTGCTTTACATTGAAAAAAAGAGTAAGTTTACCTCACGCAAAAAAATAATTAAAAATACATGTACTTATAAGTATTTAGAAAAATCACTTTACACGAGAAAAGCAATGTTACCGCACTCACACAAGTCACATTTAAAATACCTAGTGTACATAAAAAACAAATTATAAAACAAATTTAAAAAAAACAGAATCTTAACAGGTTGGACAGAGGGTGGATGGACAAACAGAAATTAACAGAGATTTTTTTTTAAAAGATGCGTCTTCAGGCCAGTTTTGAAAGAAGACAGAGATGGAGAGCTGCGGAGAGAGAAAGGGAGATTGTTCCAGATGTGTGGTGCTTGGAAACGAAAAGCTCTGTTTCCAACTGTTTTGTACTTGGTGACAGGTTTGCAGAGAAGTTTTAGGTTGCTTGATCTGAGGCTGCGTTCTGGTATGTAGGCAGAGAGGAGAGAAGAGAGGTAGTCAGGAAGAGCGTCTTCGAAATAACGATAGGCAAGAGTGGCCACTTTATAGTCGACTCTCGCGTCAACAGGGAGCCAGTGCAGCTGTCTCAGCAGTGGTGTCACTGAGTCAGTCTTACGCTTTCTGAGCACAACCCTGGCAGCGCTGTTCTGGACTCTCTGAAGACCCTTCACGTTATCACTCTCTCTTTCCCTGTCTGTCTCATCTACTTGCCATGTCCCTCTCTAACACACACACAGAGACACCGACACACACACACACACACACACACACACACACACACACACACACACACACACACACACACACACACACACACACACACAAGCACACATACACAAACGCACGCGTGCGCGCACACACATACTCACACATACAACACTGAGAGAAGGAGACAGACAGACAGAGAGCCAGACACACAACACTATAAAAAAACCCAAAAACATACCGCATTGTAAGAAGCAAAATGTCGCGTCTGACAATGTAATCACAATATCAGTGTAGAGCACACTGGAAAAGGGTTAAATATACTACAGTCGAACCCGTTTATAAGAAACCCGCTTATAAGAAAACCCGCTTATAAGAAAGCAATTTTTTTCCCCGGCCGAACTCCTTCTTTCTTATGTATTATCAAAACTCGGATATAAGAAAACCGTTTATAAGAAAACCCGGTTATAAGGAAGCAAGTTCGTTCTCCCATCCGCGATGTAAAGTCGGATATAAGAAAATGATTTCATACAAGGGAGTTGGTTTGCAGTTCATTTTCATATAAGCGGTTTGATTTTCTTATAAGCGATTTGTTAAAAATTAGGGCATGAACTGAAAGGATGTTCCAAAAAGTGCAGTGTTCCAACAAAAGAGGAAAATTTACATCAGAGCAGCTACCTCACAGACACTCTAACCTTAATATAGAAATATACAGCCGAATCCGCTTATAAGAAACTCGCTTATAAGAAAACTTGCTTATAATGAAGCAAATAAATTTCCCTGCCGAACTTCTTCTTTATTATCTATGATCAAAACTCAGATATAAGAAATTCGCTTATAAGAAAACTCGATTATTTAGCAAGCAAATTCCTTCTCCCATCCGCAATGGAAACTTGAACATAAGACAAGTATGTCATACAAGAGAGTTGGTTTGTAGTTCTTTTTTTTTTATAAGCGAACTCTATTTTCTTATAAGCGAATTACCATTGAAAACATTTTCTTAAAGACCCACCAGATCACGTGTCAAAATCACGGGTTCCACATGTTTTCCCTCTTATAGCTGGTACGAAATCTTGTTTTGACCAGGTTTGACTCCCATACAAATGCCCCCAAATTGAAAACGAAACATTTAAAGAGCAGCCTCAATTTGAAGTTGGGGAAATTTGTATGTGGGTCACAGCTACCCAGAAAAAAACAAGAGACTTAATCGTGTTGGGTCAGTGTGTCTTTAAAAGTGAGTTGGACCTGAACTGAAAGGATGTTCCGAGAAAATTGAAGTCATTCCAAAAAGGGAAAGTTTACCTCATACCAGTTGCGTCACAGACAGTCTAAACAGTACAGGCACTTGATTGCAAGACTAATTGAGTTGTTTTTGTTCCTTTATTCCATACTTTCCTTCAGTATTCTGTGCAAAATAAATGTTGAGCAGAAGAAAAAAAAATATGAGTGCCTGTACTTTTGTGTTGGTGGTAGAGAGACTGTCCAGCCTTTTATTTTCAGCAGCAATGGCAGAGAGGAAAAGGCAATCCATTTCTTTAAGAAGATAAATACAAATAACTGAATATGTGGATGAAAATCCACATAAACAAAAGCAAACGATTGATAAAAAGCTGCATGGGTGGACAGTAAATGGTAATAGTTCAGTACAAGATAGGTGAATGGGTACGTATTTGATAACAGTAAAAAGAAGAAAAAAAAGCTTGTTAGTTTGAGTGGTTGTAGGCACCTTTAAATCTTCTTCTTAGTAGATGATTTTGATTTTATGATGTAAGAAATGCATCAAATTAGGAAAAAGGATTTTCTCTTCGTTTTGTTTTTCTGTCCTTCTTTTCTTTTTCTTTTTCTTTTCTCTTTTCCCTTTTTCCCCATTCAATTTGGTTATCAGGAAAAAAACTTCAAAATGTTTTCTTATGTCCGAGTTTCGGATATAAGAAAACTTGGATATGGTAATAAGCAAAAAAATGATCTCCCTTCGAGTTTTGCTGCATTTTGATTTTATGATGTAAAACATGAGTCATAAGTCGCAAATTTCTTTATTGTCCATTGGCATTTTACAAACGCAAATACAAAATTGTCTTCCACTGTGTAAAATGAGTTATGCATCCAAATTAGAATATTGATTAAAAGCAAGAAACAGAAATTTACATTTAAACAAATATGTTACTCCTACACCACACCCACTCATTCATCTGCTCTCCGCTATTCTTGCTCACTCATCATGCAACTCACACCACGTCTGCCTTCATTTTTGTTTTTAATTTTCTGCTCTGTTCTTTCTTTTTTTCCTCCTTTGCTTTGCATTTTTTCCTTTTATTCATGCACCAAATTAGTTAAAAGCATTTTCTCTTTGTTTTTCGCTTCTGTTTGTCTTTTTTTTTTTCTCCTTTTCTCTTTTCTTTTTTCCCTTTTTTCCCATTCAAATCGGTTATAAGAAAATAAATTCAAAAAGTTTTCTTATATCCGATTATCGGATATAAGAAAACAAAAAAATATCTCCCTTCGATTTCCTTATAACCGAGTTCCACTGTATACGACTTTCTTTCCATTCATTTTACTTTGCTCATTCTTCTTCTTGTTCTTCTTCTTCTTCTTCTTTTTCTTCTTCTTGTTCTTCTTCCCAGGCCATATGGCCATAATGGATAATGTACATATGTGTCTGGTTTTCAGTTTTCACTGGTCTCCCCGCTGCGTACATCCAACACAGTCCGATTTCGGAGGAGCTCAAAGGAGAACAATTATTTGGAAGATTTTTTTAAAGGCAGGAGAATGGGCCAATAAGTCAGAAAGAGAGTAGATGAAAGAAGTAAAAAGAAAATGCAGTCAAAGAGAGTGACATAGTAGGGGAAGTTACGAGCACAGAACGTCCAGAAGGTGGGGGAACTATCTGTGCGAAGGACCTCCCCGGTATCCCCACGGGGATATTTGAACCTCTGACTAGGAGGCCTTCGTACGGGCTCTTAGTACTACAGCCGGAGCGGGGGGGGGGGGGGGGCCAGGATTTCAGCCCAGCAGTTCAGAATAGCAGTTAGCCTACTCTGCTATCTGAGAGTCGTAGACGAACACGACCATGACTTCCACACCCGAGCTCATGGTCTCTTAGAACATCAGGCCCAGCAGCCAGACATGATTATTTTTTAGTTTCTTAAAATAAGTGAATATTTTTGATAAGGTATAAAAAGTCGTGTTAAGTTTCAAAACATAAATTGTAAGCTTTTAACTGTGTAAGGTTTGTATACACGACTAAATTTTAATCCCTTTTTTTAACTTTTGTTTCAAATCTTTACGTTTTTAATTGTATATTTTTAACTATGATAACACGTGGTCGGATTTTAAACTGTGATATCATGTGCTCAAATTTTGACGTGGTGACAGCCCTGACATGGCCGTAGCAGTCGACGGGGCTATAAACAACATCAATCAATCAGGCCCAGCAGTCGTGAGTGCGTGTTAGACATCCAAAAACGGGGATCAGTATGTACATAATTAGGCTAAACAGCCAATCGTTTTGGGAGTTTAGTCTAATTGTGACCCATCACCACGAAAGGGACATTAAGTGTCCAACTGACCATTCTGAGAAAACTTCAAACAATTCTCTTTCTAATGATACAAGAACCATTCTTATATCTTTTTCCGTACCAGAGTTATGAGCATTTACAGTTAGTAGGGTGAGTGTCGGCCATTTTGAGAAAACACGGTCTAAAGTCTAATTTTGACCTAGCACAACGGAAGGGACATTAAGTGTCAAACCGACCATTCTGCGAACATTATACAATGGACAACTTCAGACCATGTTCTTTCTATAGATACAAGAACCATTCTTGTATCTTTTTCCGTTCCAGAGTTATGAGCATTTAAAGTTAGTAGGGTGAGTGTCGGCCATTTTGAGAAAACACAGTCTAGAGTCTAGCCTAGCTGAGGAAAATGCATTGACCTACTCATTTTAAAACACTTGTAATACCATTTAGAGACAGTATTACAGATCATCATTTATAGACAATGTTAGAGAACACAAACATTCCCATAATTCAAAATTGACCAAAATGAGATTTTTGACTTTGCAAGCCTGTTGTGAGAAACTAGCCCAACTACTTAATGTCCCTTTCGTGGTGCTGGGTCACAAGTTACATGCTATTCCCCGTGTCCACTGTCTAATTCGTACTCGTGACTGTAGGGCCAGGTCACGCGACTCTTGGCCTTGCATTCACGAACAGAATGCATTCATCATCGAAAGAGTGATTTACTGATGGGATCCGATGACTATTTATTATACTTATACATACACTCTGTCATTCTCTATGGCTTCCCATCGCGTTTTCCCATCTTTTTGCTACAGTGCACCCATCACGTTTGAGACAGGGACTTAAAGCTAATCTGACCCGTGCGCTTTACGCACGTAAAAATCCCACGGCAGTTGAAAGTCGGTAAGAGTAGGGAGAAATCCCGCTGCCTGGTATGGCCAAATTCATAGCTAGGTTTTCCATGTGTGTCCTCCTCACCCTGTGCCCCCCCCCCCCCAAAAAAAAAAAAAAAAAAAAAAAAAACTGGGTAGGCGCTGCACTTGCGGCGACGAGCTCTCCGGGGGAGAGCAGCCCGAATTTCACAAAGATAAGTCTCTGTGACTAGAATATATATATTCTGCATATATGCAAAATACCTATATATATATATTTTTTTTTTTTTTATATATAAAATATATATATTTTGCATATATGCAAAATACCAAATAATACCAATACAACTACATAATGCTTCACGTTGATACATATAGAGATTGTAGGCCTGCATTCAACGAGCAGTGAACTTTTGTTGGTACAGCTTACAAAAAAGTTAATATTAAGTCAGAGATTGCAGATACTGATTGTGTTCCTGCATTCAACTGTTTTGCATTTAGTGACAGGTTTGCAGATAAGCTTTAGGTTGCTTGATCTGAGGTTGCGTTCTGGTATGTAGGCAGAGAGGAGAGAATAGAGATAGTCAGGAAGAGTGTCTTCAAAATAACGATAGGCAAGAGTGGCCACTTTGAATTCAACTTTCGTATCAACAGGGAGCCAGTGCAGTGTCACTGAGTCATTCTTGCGCTTTCTTAACAAAAAATAATATTAAGTAAGAGATTGCAGATACAGATTGTTTTCCTGCATTCAACGAGTGATTACCTTTTTTAAGGAGGGCTTAAAATTTAAGTTAATTAGAATTATAATAACGATAAGGATCATAACTATAAGAAAACAAACTGTTGCATAAAAAAAGTTTCGTGTCTTTGCATATTATTTGTAATCTCTCATCCCAGAGTGATTAAAATATTTTAAGCCTCTTCTAGTTCCAATAACCCATGTAATTGTTTGACAATATAGTCTCTCTCTCTCTCTCTCTCTCTCTCTCTCTCTCTCTCTCTCTCTCTCTCTCTCTCTCTCTCTCTCTCTCTCTCTCTCTCTCTCTCTCTCTCTCTCTCTCTCTCTCTCTCTCTCTCTCACTGAAAGTTTTAATTATGTTTTTCTTCTTTTGTTTCGAGGGCAAGATGTAAACAAGCCCATTGTGCGCTTATTCGCTTCCCTCAATAAACGAGCAAAATTTGACGAGGGGTGTCGACGAGGGGTGCCTGCCAGAACGGTCTATATCAAAAGGAATAAAGAACACAGATAGTCAGTTCTGGCATTCACCCCTCGGTCAATGCTCTCTCTCTCTCTCTCTCTCTCTCTCTCTCTCTCTCTCTCTCTCTCTCTCTCTCTCTCTCTCTCTCTCTCTCTCTCTCTCTCTCTCTCTCTCTCTCTCTCTCTCTCTCTCTCTCTCTCTCTCTCTCTCTCTCTCTCTCTCTCTGTCTCTATCTATATATCTGTCTGTTTGTCAGCCAGTCAGTCGGTATGGCTGTCTGTCTGTCTCTCTCTCTCTCTCTCTCTCTCTCTCTCTGTCTCTTCGTCTCTCTCTCTCTATGTCTCTCTCTCTCTCTCTCTCTCTCTCTCTCTCTCTCTCTCTCTCTCTCTCTCTCTCTCTCTCTCTCTCTCTCTCTCTCTCTCTCTCTCTTTCAACGCCGTTCCCGTGCGTACACATGTATGTGCTCTCGTGTAAAAGAGAACACAATTGGAAACTAACAATGCTTGGCTTACAAGTACACAAATGCAATTACACTTCATTACTAAGCTCATTTACTTACATAGTCTTTGGTTCAGACAGGAGGGGATGTGGGATAATGATGTTACATCTGGTCATGGAAACTTAATATAAGTCGGGTTTTATTATATGACATAATGGATACTAAGGAGTGTTTAATATCGGTCAAAGAACAAAACAACAACACAGATTTAATAGGACACCCACATGAATTACCGTACCAGTGGAATCTCATTTGCGGAAACCTGCCAAGCATTGGCTAGTTCATCACTGCCCCATTTCCTGTGTTATTCATTCCATCAAATTGAAAGAGATGTAGAAGAAAGAGAGGGATAGGGTGGGCGGGTGGGGAGACAGACATAGACAGAGGGACAGACAGACAGACGGGCTAGCAGAGAGACGCACAAAACAGACCCCTCGTAAACCGGGGTTACACAGACGATAGAGAGAGAAGTGGGGGAGGAGAGATAAAGTCAGACAGACAAAGAGACAGACAGAGGACAGACAGAGACAGAGAGACACACACAGAGCGAACCAGACAGACAGACAAACATAAATATATATATAAACAAGTGCAACGTCGAGCGGCTGCAAAGTCCCCTCGCAACATCGCCGGGCTACTCCGAAATCGGAATGTGTCGGCTGTACACATACATAAAAACGCATCAAAACAGCACGTAACTACATAATAACGCATCAAAACAGCACGTAACTGAATAGTTTTTTTTATATATAGCCTTGGGGTTCGGACCCGTGATTTGAGCGCGCGCGATCATGCGCACACGAGCGCACAGAAACATTCATGACAACTGTGTTATAGACCATTCATCAAGAAATGTAAAAAAAACTGCATTGAAATACATGCACAACGTCGCGAGATATTAGCGATTATGTGTTTCGGGGTTTGAACCCCGTAACTGGCGCGACCTTGACCTTAATGTAAAACTAAATACATCAGTGGATAGCTTGCATCTTGGCAAACTAGTATACCAAATTTGATGATGATAGACTGAATAGTTTTTGAGAAAAACGGACGAATAGCCGGACGGACGGGGGCACGCCGGACGGACGGACACCGGACGGACGGACGGACCAGACAAAAACAATAGCTCCCCGAACCTTCGGCTCGGGGAATAAAAAGATAGACACGTCGCCAAGCGGTTTGACTCACTAGACAGAGAAAACCCAAACTTTTAGCTCTTCAAAGGCAAACTAAAAATTAACTTCCACATTCATTTTCTTTATAACGGTGCCCCCACTCAAGAATCCGCAGAGAGAGAGAGAGAGAGAGAGAGAGAGAGAGAGAGAGAGAGAGAGGAGAGAGAGAGAGAGAGAGAGAGAGAGAGAGAGAGAGAGAGAGAGAGAGAGAGAGAGGAGAGAGAGAGAGAGAGAG
>CM065680.1:11845947-11848447 GCA_017654935.2 Phymorhynchus buccinoides | reverse complement strand
GTACTTGGCGTTACCGATACTAGGCGTTACCGTTACTAGGGAGAGCGCATCACTCTCAGAGCAGCACCAACGGGAAACAGGGCTTTATAACTCTGCCTTTTCGTAAACGAATCGCTTCAAATTTGCTGTACTCAGCGTTACCAGTACTTGGCGTTACCGTTACTAGGCGTTAGCGTTACTAGGGAGAGCGCGTCACTCTGAGAGCAGTGCCAACGAGAAACGGGGCCTTATAACTCCGCTGTTTCTTAACCGACTCGTTTCAAATTTGCTGTACTCAGCGCTACCAGTATTTGGCGTTACCGTTACTAGGCGTTACCGGTACCCGGCGTTGCGCTAGTTCCTGATAAAACAAGCGAAGGTGCGTGCTGGAAACAATGCAAGGAGGAATTGTGACAGGAATCTTCCGTCTTTTTTCCCTTTTTGCTGTCAGCAGTCAGCACCACAACAGAGCTGAGGGTCTGTCCGTGCCAATTAGCCCTAGCCACCTTCACAAATAATGGGATGAAGAAACGAAAAGCAAAGAAACGGAATGCTTTAGAAAACGAGCAGAAACAAACATGGGAGAAATGATAGTGATAGAATAATACCCCCTCCCCACCCACCCACCCCCGTGGGGATACCGGGGGTCTTTTGCATGAACAGTTCCCCCACCTTCTGGAAGTTCTGTGCTTGTAACTTCCTCTAATCTGTCACTCTCTTTGACTCTGCATGTTCCCTTTTGATAAGTGTCATCTACTATCTTTCTGCCTTACCCGGTCCATTCTCCTGCCATTTTTCACGAAACACTTTCGAAAACATTTCCTCCAGCCGAAGTCGGACTTGCTGGGCCTAACTATTTGTTAGTTAGGCGCATAACGGCAGCATGACGCATCTGCGCTCATAATTGACAGTAAACTGTCTGCGCGATCGCAGAAGAAGAAAGAAGAAGAAGAAGAAGAAGAAGAAGAAGAAGAAGAAGAAGAAGAAGAAGAATATCCATATGTGACAGATAGAAAGAGAGACAGGCAGACAGACAAACCGACAGACAGAAATAAACAGATATAGGTAGACAAAGAAAGACAAAAGATACAGACAAAGAGGTCACTTAATTAACAGGATGAACGAAGGAAGGAAGATATGCTGAAAGAAGGCACTGCATTCCAAAGTAGAGGGGAAGAAAGGGAAATGTGTTCTGGAAACAAACGAACGAACGAACTGAAACATAGTCCTCCCCCACTTCGCAAGGAAGAACAATGGTGGAGAGATGAGAGACAATCGAAAGTTGGTGTTTTTTTAGTTTGCAATGTTCCATGTGCAATTCCTGCCCATTCCGCTGTAAACGATATGACACTGAATTGGGCAATGTTCCTAGAATAACAACACTTCCTCGGGTTGCTTCCGGCCTTTCTCGATTTAAACATATGAGAGAGAGAGAGAGAGAGAGAGAGAGAGAGAGAGAGAGAGAGAGAGAGAGAGAGAGAGAGAGAGAGAGAGAGAGAGAGGAGAGAGAGAGAGAGAGAGAGAGAGAGAGAGAGAGAGAGAGAGAGAGAGAGAGAGAGAGAGAGAGAGAGAGAGAGAGAGAGAGAGAGGGAGAGAAGGAGACAGAGAGAGAGAGAGGGAGAGAGAGGGAGAGAGAGAGGGGGGTGTCGGAATCTGATTCGGAAGGCGTAATGAAGCCCATGTCATGGGGATTGAGAGAGGGAGGGAGGGAGAGACAGACAGACACACAGAGAGGCAGACAGACGGAGGCAGAGGCGGAGGCAGAGAGACAAACGCACATACAGACAGACATATAGATAGATACACAGACAGACAGACTGAGGGAGAACAAGAGTAGGGAGAGAGATAGAAAGAGAGACAGGCAGTTAGACAAACAGACAGACATAAACAGAGAGGTAAACAAAGAAAGGCATAGATACAGACAGAGAGACAGAGAGAGACAGACCAAGAAGCAGAGAACAACAGACACAGGAACAGACAGACAGAAAGCTCTGTCTAATCTAATGAATCTAATGAATCTGTTTAGCGTCCTCCGATCTGGAACAGACACATATTAGAAGATATAAAGATGGTGGAACGATCGTGAAGGCAATACCCGGAGGCAGGCACGCGCAGTTTTTATTCGTTCTGCGCCATGGCGTACCTTGCTTATGTATATTTTCCATATTCATAGGATATTAATACGATTGATGAGAGCGATTTCATTATTGGGGTCTTGCTCTTCATTCAAAATCAATTAATAGTATTAGTCAGTTCGAGTAGTGTCTAGGTCGGGTTGTAAACGCTTCTAGGTTAATGGGTATGGACGATAGACTATGCAAGCAAGAAACAGTATATCAAATTATATACTGTATTGATCATTATTAATTATTTGTTTACCACTCTGCTTCTAACGAACCCTCCATTCACATTCGACTGTTTTTAGTCTATTGTTGCCTTTATCACGTTGTTATTTCATTTTTGGTCGTTTGTTGTTGTGAGCTTTGTCCTTGGATGTGCGTTTTTTTCTTGTTTATGTTTT
>CM065680.1:11835947-11840947 GCA_017654935.2 Phymorhynchus buccinoides | reverse complement strand
ACGGATAAGAGATGAGAGAGAGAGAGAGAGAGAGAGAGAGAGAGAGAGAGAGAGAGAGAGAGAGAGAGAGAGAGAGAGAGAGACAGACAGACAGACAGACAGACAGACAGACAGAGACAGAAACAGAGAGACAGAGAAACTCAGCTTATATAAGAAACAATGATAAACGTTTCGCAACACTCTGCCAATTAAGAGCCTTTACATTGCGTCCCATCAAGTCGGAGCCCAAAGCAGCGTTTTACATTTCACTTATTACTTACCAGCTTTCTGAATAGCATATCTGGCTTCTTTTTCTTCTTCTTCTTCTTCTTCTTCTATCGCTCAGACGGTTTCCTGTCTATTATGAGCGCAGATGCGTCATGCTGCCGTTATGCGCCAAACTAAAACAAATAGTTAGGCCCAGCAAGTCCGACTTAGGCCGGAGGAAATCTTTTTGAAAGTGTTTCTTAAACAAAGGCAGGAGAATGAACCGGTAAGGCAGAAATATAGTAGATGACAGTAAGCAAAGGGAAAAGGCAAAGTTCTCTGGCTTGAAACACGCAAGGAGAAGGTCAACACTTCGAGAAGGTCGGCAGAATGATTGCTAAGTTGTTTAGTTGGACACGACGCGTTCACCTTTAGAAGTATTGGAGCCATCACGAAACAGAAAAGAAAAAAACCCAAGCGGATCGCCGAGCGGCAGATAAGTTCCCAATCCGGTGAATTTGGGCACATAACACCAGCATGACGCATCTGCGTTCCGGTGACAAGAAACTGATCAATTGCCAAAAAAACCCTTAATGACTAATAAATGTGTCAAAAATGTGTGGTTGCAAATGACCTGTTACAGATGGTCATATCGACAGACTATGACGGTTGTGACCTTGACCTGTCTTGTACTACATATTCGGAATGGCCTTAAGCCAATGCATCTGCACACCAAATTTGAACATTTTAAGTCCAACGATGTGCAATATATGGCCACAAGAAGAAATATAGGTTTTCAAGGTCAAACTTGAAGGTCAAGATCAGCATGGTTATTCTTTTTGTATGGGACCTTTTGCGTACCATGATGCACCACCACAGTAAAATGGAAGCTATTCCATGTAATAGTTCTTGAGATACAGCTTTGGGTTTCGAACCCTGTGATTCGCTCGCACGCGCGCACAGACACAATTTATTCATGATTATAATGTTATAGCCTTTTTATCAGAAAACGTCTTGGGGAAAAAACGCATTGAAATACGTGCAAGCAGAGGGCAGTGCTCTGTCACGCTGTGAGAATGGGTGGACACTCTTGCGAAGGAGCGAGCGATTGCATCGTCGGACATGGCCTTTAAGACAGACACACAAAATGTATGTTACGCACTAACGTCGTGGGTTCTTTTTGATAAGGTCTGCTTTTCGTCAGTGTGAACCAGCGTGACAATAGTGCCAAGACCAGTTGGGGCCTGCATTGCATAACCTATTATTAAGCGGGGTGTTTGGGATAAGCTTACATCTTTTTAACCCTTTCACCGCCAATGTCGCATTTTTGCACCACAATTACTTAATACCCATGTCATTAAAACCCTTGAAATCAGGGTCTGTTATTCAATAATATTGTGTTCCTAATTTTGGGCAGTAAGGATTGACCCTATTCTAAATGCGTCGCAGAGAAATCCCACAATATTGCAGACAAAATCTTGTCTGTGCCTAAGTAAGTCTAATGGAAATTTGTGGCTGAAAGATGGCTGGCGGTGAAAGGGTTAAACTGCCAGCACGGTTGTAGTTAGAGGGAGATTATATTATTATGAAAGCTAAAATGCAGATTCAACACCCCCCTCAACGTCTTGGCTCATTGAGGTTTTTCAGTCACGCCACTGCAAAGAACGCCTTTTGAAAGAGTGAATGCCCTTGGTGTGGGGGAAGATGGTTGAGTACTGACCAAACAAGGGCATAACTCTCGCCAATAACCCTATTTGAGGCCACTTAACGGGTGCCTTTTGCAAGAGTGAATGCCATTTTGGATACTGATCAACAAGGGCTTAACATTTGCCGTCAAGGGGGTTAATAACTCTACTTGCAGTGGCCAATATGCGTCACATAAGCTATTATCAATCGGGATCTTTTAGATACTTTTTTCAAACTGTCAGTCGTGCCTTTATATTCTACTGCTAGCTAATGCATAGTTTTAATTGTTTAAAATGAACAAACATTAACTTTAAATGTAGAAAACGAAGGAGATATTATATGCTCAGTCTGCAGTAAGAAAGGCAAGACTGAAAAAATCAAATACTGGAAAGAACCGACAAAATGGAGGGGGTGTTTATCTGCATCTTTGCCATTTTATTAACCCTTTCACCGCCAGCCATACTTCAGCCAAAAAATTCCATTAAATGTACCTGGGTAGAGAACAAAATCCATCTGCAGTATTGGGGATTCTTCTGTGACATATATAACATAAGGTCTATCCTTACTTCCCAAAACTAAGACAATAGGGTCTTTGGATAATGGACCCCAATTTGATGCCTTTTAGTGACATAGGTGTTAAATCACTGTGGTGCTAAAATGCGACTTTGGCGGTGAAAGGGTTAAAATGATATTCACACAACGAAGATAACTATACAGCCAACAAGACACCGCCCTATATGTTCCGCTTATGCACACACGCGCATCTGTGTGTGAGAGAGAGTCCTCATTCATCATTTAAAATGGGGAAAAAGGAAAACAATTATGCTAAGAACAGATCTTACACGAAGGAAATATTATACTCCTTCTAAGGTAAGTGGGCAGATGACTTAGTAGCGTTAATGCAGGATTATGTCAAACTTAGTAGAGTTAATGAAGGATCATGTATCATGTAAGCTGGTCAACTAGCAGAGTTAATGAAAGATCACGTAAAATACACATGTATGAGGGTCTACACGATAATGCAACAACAAAAATGTAGAAATAGTGAACGATCATGTACCACACACGTCCGATTTGTTTATCCCATCAAAGAATGAAATAGTGAGGCCAAGAGAGGAGATGACGAAATTGAACAAAGGGTAATTACTCTCTTTTTCTAATTAACTCCCCTCCACCAAAGTTGATTACGATACCATTCACCTAGCAGTGCGTGGGTCAGAACCAATGCGAGACAAGCAAATCATCATTCTTTTTTTTTTTAAATGTGCCAAGCTCGCCTTTATGACCCTCACCCACACAGTACGCATCAACAATGGTGGAGAGGACAACATACAAACAAATCAACACATGTCCAAGAGTGGCATAGCCTTCTAACCTTGAATATGTTACACATAAACAACATACAACACAGAACAAACTGGTAAGCCTCGAAAGAAAGTTTGGTTAATCAAAGAACGAAATAGTGAGGCCAAGAGAGGAGATGACGAAATTGAACAAAGGGTAATTACTCTTTTTATCCCATCAATTATGTCCCGTTACCTCTGTAGGTAAGAATGCTAACGATCAACACTGAGCAAGATTCGATTGGGACACTGTATTTCTAATGTCCCGTCACAATATTCTAATGATCTCGTGCCTCTCCACAGAGATGGCATAGAGTCAAAGCGGACTATCTTCAGGTGGTCCACTGACTTATTCATTGCCAAAACTAATATCCTGTATTAAGAGAGAGAAAAAAGTGCAACGCCGAGCGGCTGCAAAGTCCCCTCGCAGCATCGCCGAGCTACTCCGAAATCGGAATGTGTCGGCTGTACACATACATAAAAACGCATCAAAACAGCACGTAACTACATAAAAACGCATCAAAACAGCACGTAACTGAATAGTTTTTTTTATATATAGGCTTGGGGTTCGGACCCGTGATTTGAGCGCGCGCGCGATCATGCGCACACGCGCGCACAGAAACATTCATGACAACTAATGGGTTATAGACCATTCATCAAGAAATGTGAACAAAAACTGCATTGAAATACATGCAAAACTTCGCGAAATATTAACGATTATGTGTTTGGGGGTTTGAACCCCGTAACTGACTAAAAAAAGACTGGTTAAACATAAATAGCATAATCCCCATTTTACTTGTTCTCCAGTTTTATTTCATACAAGTGTATTCGCAGTAAGTTCCCTACTAAGTCAATGGTCCAGCTAAAGCTAGTCCACTTTGACTCTAAAGGGCCAGCCACACGTCCACTAAAATCGCAAGGCTGTACGATACGATTCGATCACGTGGTCTCAAAGAACAAATGTGATTGGCGCATCGAGATCGCGTGATCGAACCGCACGTAACCGTCAGTCGTGCGATTTTGTGGCTGACCCTTAAGGCACTGAGGTATTTCCCCTCTTTGCTCTAGCCCCTAAGAATGCTAATTCCTAACTTCTAAGCATGTCACGAGAAGGTACCCCCCAATATAAGAAAAGTAAGACAGGTTTGTCTGATAAAGTTTCTTGGACAGCATCCATTAGCCAGAGGTTGAATATGGGTGAGGAAGAAGGCAGTACAGGAAACGCATTCCCCGTCTAACATTACCCCCTGAATTACAGGGAAATGGATCTACTTAGAGATAATGTTAGGCAAGTCAGGGTTTAAAGGGGCACCCTGACGGATGAGTCTTTGCAAGAAACACGTCGAGATCACCAGGAAAACACCCTTTACTGAGATCGCAACACTCAGTTTGCTCCGGTTTCCTAGAAATCAAACCGTCAAATCGGCGATTCCTCCTTGGCGGAGGTGCTGGATGTCAAATTATTTTAGTGAAAGAGACAGAACGTGCCTTTTCTGATGGCCGCCTGAGTTTAGACCAAATCGTTTGCACGAAATTTCCACAATACAAGCCATTAAAAAAAATAATTATAAATTGCATACAGTTTACCAAAAGGAGTTTCACTCACAGCAATGGAAATAGCTCCAATGTTGTGGTGGTTTTTTGATTGTGGCACAATCGGTCTGTCGGTCCAAAATTGTCGCACATATTGTAAAAGAGAAAGAAAAGCGTGCCACAAACGATTGCGAATCTGCGCTTGTTTTTTTACTGCACTACCAAAAAAACGTTTGAACCACAATGAGTGGC
>CM065680.1:11825947-11828447 GCA_017654935.2 Phymorhynchus buccinoides | reverse complement strand
GCCTTCGGGCATTGCCTCCAGGATCGTGCCCGCCATCTTTATATCTACTAATGTCCCATATGTGTCTGGTCCAGACCTGAGGACATTAATTAAGCAGAATTTCATTACTGCTCGGTTCTCACTGTCAAATTTTGCACGAGGATAGGCAGCTTGGATATCTACGCCAAGTTCGAAAATGAAGGCCATTGATCAAAGGTCAAGGTGACTGGGCCCCGAAAAAGCTGCCACGCGGCTGGTCTTTCTAGCATTTACACGCTCTAGTTTGTATTCATCAAAAGTGGTTTTGGGCTGTATTTTGCTTAGAAGGAAGAGGGGCACGGGCATGTGTATAACATCAAGAAGCAGAATGAAGAAAAACTCTCAGTAGTGGCAACAAAGAAGAAGAGGCAAACAAAGAGTTATTAAAAGTGAGACAGCAACCAATGACGTTACAAATTCGGGGCTTTCTCCTGGAGTTGCACTGCCTCCGGGCATTGCCTCCAGGATCGTTCCCACCATCTTTATATCTACTAATGTCCCGTATGTGTATGTTTCAGACCGGAGGACGTTAAACGGATTTTCATCAATGACGTTGGGAAAGACAGAGAGACAGAGAGACACACAGACAGAGAGACACACAGACAGAGAGACACACAGACAGAGAGACACACAGACAGAGAGAGACAGAGGTAGGTTGAGAGGGCTATCAACAGAAACAGAGAGGCAAATCGACAAGATTATGACAGAGAGAGAGAGAGAGAGAGAGAGAGAGAGAGAGAGAGAGAGAGAGAGAGAGGAGAGAGAGAGAGAGAGAGAGAGAGAGAGAGAGAGAGAGAGAGATTCAGACAGACAGAGAGAGACGGGGAGAGACAGAGAAAGAAAGAGACAGACAGAGACAGAGAGAGAAAGAGAGTGAGTGAGAGAGAGAGAGAGACGGAGAGAGAGAGAGAGAGAGGAGAGAGAGAGAGACAGACTGAGAGAGAGAGAGAGGAGAGAGAGAGAGACAGATCAGACAGACAGAGGATAGAACGGAGAGAGGCTGACAGACAGTGAGACAGACAGAAAGAGACGGGGAGAGACACAGAGAGAGAGGCAGAGAGAGAGGGGGGGGGAGAGAACGAGAGACAGTGGAAGGAAGAGTCAGGGTGCCAGAAAGAGAGATCGGGAGAAAGCAAGACAGGGAGACAGATTGACAGGCTGAGATTAGCTTTATAGCTGATGTCAAGCAGTAAAACCCTTCAAGCAAGAGGCAAAGCCTTCAAGGCTCACTCCAACAGGCACATGTGGGACAACAACAAAGATTGAAGAGTGTCTTTAAAATAAAAGATTGCCAATAAAATGCTAAAGTACAAATGAAACTATCATTAATTAATGCATATAAAAAAAAAAACTTTTAAAAAAATGTGCGCGTGCCGAGAATCGGACCCGAAACCATTGGCATGACAGACAGGCACTCTACCAATGAGCTATCGAGGCTTTCAGTGTTGATAAGTTTTATAATTCATATTGCCTGTTGAATACTCTCTAACCTACTAATCTAAAAATGTTATCTGTTTACAGTGTTGTTTTAAGTATTTAATTAGTCAAAGCATTATTGTTTGAAAGCTTGCATAGACATCTATATGCGTGCAGAGTTAGAACAATGTATGCCTTCTATTTCCAGAGAAAGTGCCAACGTTAAAGTTTGGAGATTAGACCAAAGACTCTAAAAGGGTCAGATGGACTACTTAAGAGTTACGGCGAGCCGGGCTGATAGAGTTATCGTTAGTGGGGTAGTTACACCATTCACAATGGTGGCTATCCAAAGCATAACTGACTCATGAAAAGATAACTCTTTCAGGTTTGAAAAAAATAACTATGTAACCTAACTGTGTCACGTTTAAAAGGGACATAACCAGTGTTTCTGTCCTCACTACTCATATAGGGAAAAGGGACCGGATGTTAGTCTTTTCTTTTCAGTGTCTTTGATTAGACCACGGACGCAACACACACACACATACACACAGACACACAGCCGAACAACTATCATACTATAGACTCACTTCGTGTTAACTTCGAGTTAGCACGAGTGAGCCAAAAAGGGATTCAATTAATGTTGCTAACAGTGTCCCACACTGGGACTGTCCCAATGAGAAAAAAACAACAGACAACCGCAAAACACTGCCGTATTTCCATCCGTCGGAAATTGCAAACACAGAATGTTCGACCCCACTTCGTCTCTCTCTTTATTGTCTTTTATTCTCTCTTCGCTTTCTCATGAACACATTCGTGCGTGCGCACACACGCACTCAAAACATTCGCACACATAGGCACGCACGCACGCACGCACACACATATATACATACGCCGATTGCGAGCATGCAAGCACGGAGTGGTGGTGTGCATCCACGTTGACGCACACACATACGTTGCGTATGCACACGCACACACACGCGCGCACACACGCACGCACGCGCGCGCGCACGCACGCACACACACACACACACAACAACAACAACAACAACAACAACAACAACAACAA
>CM065680.1:11808447-11810947 GCA_017654935.2 Phymorhynchus buccinoides | reverse complement strand
CCAGGAAAGGCATCTGGCAGCCTCACAATACAAACTGAAACACAAACCACCTCCTAAATCCTAATGGAAACCATCCTTCACAGGTTCGAGTTGCTGTTTGTTGTCTCAAGCTTGTGTAGCGTGCATTATAATAACACTATCAGAAGATCACACATATATTATGCACATGCTCATTGCTGCTCTATGTCAACTCCTTATTGATATAGTTTTTTAACCCTTTCGCCGCCAGCCATTTTTCAGCACGAAACAAAATACCACTATAAAGGTAGAGAAAATGTTTTATTTGCAACATTGTGAATCCATCTGTGGCATGCATAACATTAGACCTATCCTTACCTCCCAAACTTAAGAAAATAGGGTCTTCGGATAACAGGCCCTGATTTGATGCCTTTTTGTGACATGGGTGTTAAACCATTGTGGTGCATAAATGCGATATTGGTGGTGAAAGGGTTAATAATAGAGTGTGTTGATTTTGTTTGCCTTTTGAATGTCAGTCGTGACACACTGCCAATGTTTCTGTCAAATTTGTTTTCATTGGCTCTCGTTGGTATTGTAAAAACAAACATTCGTGTAAGATAAGAAGGCATATTTCAATAACACAACACCATCATATGCGACAAGCCAGCCTCGTAATTCCTACATACATCCAGCAGTTTCAATCGGGGAATAGTGCCACCCTGTTAATCTTAATAAGCTTAATAGATTTGGAGGGAAAGAAACAAAGATATATAATTATATTTACAACGAACTTTTATTTTACAACGGTAAAAGAGAGAGAGAGAGAGAGAGAGAGAAAACGAAAAACGAAAACGAAAACGAAAACGAAATTTTATTTAACCAGGGAACATGAGATAAGCAATTACATGCTTTTTTTTCCACCCAGCCCTGGGGAAAAAATAAAGTAAATCAAACAAGAAAGCTAAATAATATATGTACATGCAGAAATGAGAATAAAAGGGAGGGAGGATGGGGGGAAGAGGCACAGAGGGGGATAAGGATGGGGACATTTTGGAATTTAAAGTACAGGGAAAAAAAAGAAAAAAAAAGTCACATCATGCAAACATAAAAACAGCAAAGGATAACACTCCTCATCATTATCAGTAATAGTAAGATAGTAATAAACAAATCAAGTTATATCATACAAAAGTATCAAACACATATATGTTATCACATTTTATAAGAAAATCAGCAATCATAAATATTATTATTCACATGTTTTCTTTTAATCTCTGAAATAGAATATTTTGATACGCGTTTTTGAAAGAAGTAATGCTGCTTTTCTGCTTAAGATTAGTTGCTAAGGAATTCCAAAGAGTACCACCTGAGTATGTTAAGCTTGTTTTGAAAAGATCAGTTCTAGGTTTTGGAATAACAATATTGTTAGTATATCTAGATTGGTTGATTGGAAACTTTTTAATTAATGTTGGAGGTGCAAAACCATTGATTATTCTAAACATCATGACAGCTTTGTTGTATTGAAGTTTGTCTGTAAGAGGTAACATTTTTATTGCGATGTAATCTTGAGAAGTTAGAGAAGACGATTTTAGGAGGACTGCTTTAAGGGCTCGCTTATGAACATTGATTAATGGCTTTAATGTGTTGGCACTACTTGAATCGAAGAGTGTAGAGGCGTAATCTATGTGTGATTGAATACATGCATAAAAGAAGTGCTTACGGGCATCGAGATTAAGGAAGTTTTTAATTTTAGAGAGGAGGAAGACTTTTTGTGAGACACGTTTGCTCAAACTACTAATATGGGGAGACCAAGAAAGATTATTGTCTAAGGTAACCCCTAACACTTTGTGAGAACTGACTACTTCAATTTGTTTATTGTGAATATATATTGGAGGCAAAGGAAAGGTTAAGTTTTGTCGTTTTTGTCGTGATGTTACTATCATACATTTTGTTTTTTGTTCATTCAATGTCATGTGGTTAAGTTCTGTCCATTCAACTAGCTGATCTATATTTTCTTGCAATTTAAAGGATAGCTGATTGAGATCAGTATGGTTAGTGTGAATTGACGTATCATCGGCAAACATCTCACAAGGGTCTTTAATATGAAGAGGAAGATCATTGACATATAGTAAAAACAAAAGGGGACCTATAACTGATCCTTGTGGAACCCCGAATTTGATTGGTAAAGAACTAGATTGTTTATTATGAAGGAAAACAGTCTGCTTACGATTTGTAATAAATGATTTGATGAACTGAAGGACAGATTTTGAAAATCTATATATTGCCATTTTCCTCAGTAGTAGATTATGGTCGATTACATCAAATGCTTTGGCGAAGTCTACTAAAAGGACCCCTGTAATTTTTAAATCATCTATGTTTGCAAGCCATTGGTCAACAAGATTAGTCAAAGCTGTGTGGCAAGAGTGATTTGATCTAAAGCCAGATTGATTAGGGTGTATTAAATCATATTTAGATAAATGAGAAATTATATATTTGCTAAAATGCTTTTCTAGAGGTTTAGAAAGAACAGAAACGAGCGAAATAG
>CM065680.1:11778447-11798447 GCA_017654935.2 Phymorhynchus buccinoides | reverse complement strand
TGTCATGGTGGGCGGTTACAAAAACAAACAAAAACGTTCAAGGGCATTGCAATGCATAAATAAATCCAAACACATGTAATTCACACACACACACACACACGCTTGCACAGAGAGAGAGAGAGAGAGAGAGAGAGAGAGAGAGAGAGAGAGAGAGAGAGAGAGAGAGAGAGAGAGAGAGAGAGAGAGAGAGAGAGAGAGAGAGAGAGAGAGAGAGAGAGAGAGAGAGAGAGAGAGAGATGGGGAATGGGGAATTACAAAAACAGAGACATAAGACACAGAGAGATAAAAAAAATTAAAAAAATAAAAATTGGGTGGCGCGCCTCTGGCTGCTACGCGCTCTCCAGGTGGGAGCAACCCGAATTTTACAGAGACGCCTCTGTGACTATAAAGTATCTAATACCTAAACAAATAAAATAATGAGACATGAAAAAAAACGATAGAGAAGAGGAAGAGGAAGAGGGAAGGAGACGGGCAGGGAAAATAAAAGGAGAAAGAGACACAAACAGAGACACATACAGACAAAAAGAACCGACAGATACAGACGCACAGACAGACACACGAACACCAACACAGCAGAAAGGAGAAATAGACACAAACAGAGACACACACGGACAAAAAGAGCCGACAAATACAGAGGCACATAAACAGACAAACGAACACCTACAGCAGAAAGGAGAAATAGACACAAACAGAGAGACACACAGACAAAAAGAGCCGACAAATACAGAGGCACAGACAGACAAACGAACACCTACACAGCAGAAATGAGAAAGAGATACAGAGAGAGAGATATTTGATTTTCACTGATTTCATTTAAAATCTATTCACAACAATGGTGATATTAGACTTCTTCTTTTTTTAAACCAGAGAGAGACATAGACCAAAACAAACCGACAAATGCAGACGCACAGACAGACAGACGCACGGACACCAATACAGACAGACAAGAAGAAACAGAGACGAGAAGGGAAGGCAGGGGTATAGAAGTGTTACTTACAAATCTCTAAGTATCTATCACCTCTAGATACACTACTAGGACTAAAACGTGTGGAAACGCTATATCAATTAGCATTTTCGGCGCAGCATAGCCTTCTTGACGCGCGACAGCATTTTCGGCGCAGCATAGCATTCTTGACGCGCGGCAGCATTTTCGGCGCAGCATAGCATTTTTGACGCGCGGCAGCATTTTCGGCGCAGCACATCATTCTTGACGCGCGGCAGCATTTTCGGCGCAGCACATCATTCTTGACGCGCGGCAGCATTTTCGGCGCAGCACTTCATTCTTGACGCGCGGCAGCATTTTCGGCGCAGCACTTCATTCTTGACGCGCGGCAGCATTTTCGGCGCAGCACTTCATTCTTGACGCGCGGCAGCATTTTCGGCGCAGCATAGCATTCTTGACGCGCGGCAGCATTTTCGGCGCAGCAGAGCATTCTTGACGCGCGGCAGCATTTTCCGCGCAGCACGATAGTCTATTCAGTGCGGCACTGCATTCTTCTCCGCCGCAACAGCATGTTCAGCTGTACAGTACACCTGTTCCAGCGATGATCCCAGCTTTAGCTCGCGACGTATTGACGGTCAAAGAGAAAACCATGCGTGCGGCAGCATTTTCGGCACCACTAACCTTGAACCTTGACCAATGACCTTCAGTTTGGAATCCGGTTTAGACATCCCAAGTACCTATGTGCGTGCGAACTTTGACGCTCTAGGGTCCCTCCGTTCAAACGCTATCGTGTTAACATACAGACATACAATGTCATAGTCAGCCAGGAACAAACAGGCAAACACAACTGAAAACATTAGCCAGATGTCGCTTCGCGGATGGTTATCTAGAAACTGCTTCGGGCAACAGACAGAGTATAGAATGGATGTACTGAATGTAATCCATGGTACAATTATGCGACCCAGCACCACGAAAGGGACATTAAGTGTCAAACTGACCATTCTGAGAAAATTAAATATTTACAAATTTCAGACAATTCTCTTTCTAATGATCCAAGAACCATTCTTGCACCTTTTTCCATGTCAGAGTTATGGGCATTTAAAGTTAGTAGGGTGAGGGTCGGCCATTTTGAGAAAACACAGTCTAACATCTAGCCTAGCTGAAGAAAATGCATTGACCTACTCGTTTTAAAACACTTATAAGACCATTTAGAGTCCATGTTGAAGGTCATCCTTTATAGATGTGAAAGATACGGTGTTAGAGAACACGAAAATACCCATAACTCAAAATGGACAACAAGTGATATTTTTGACTTTGCAAGCCTGTTGTGAGAAACTAGCCCAGCGACTTAATGTCCCTTTCGTGGTGCTGGGTCACATATATGATTCATAATTTCGTCTTCTCATAACGTGATTCCTTTTCTTGTCTGCCTCAATTCAAAGCAGACAGAGGTACTGAGGCATTTTTTTTAGCTTGTCTGAAGAAAGTCCGGAACGGAGAATCGCCAAACCAGAAGGAAAAAAACAAATCACAAAGAAGAGAAACCAGCATAGGGTGCAAACGTACTTTAATTGATTGTGTTCATTATGACAAAGCTGTGAACAATGAGCAAAACTTTCAATTTCTTTGGAAGCACGTGAACATCAAGGAATGAGTCAACCAATATCTGCATTAAAGTGGAAAACAGTATGGTATACATTATGAATTTAAAGAGACGTGCTTCAAAAGTGGCTCTGATGCAAGTTACAATTTGTGGCCTTCAAAACTGCGCGACTGCACCATTTACTTCCAACTAACTCAGGCAGTTGTGGGAATACGGCCAATGCTTGCTGATAGTGTGAATTCGGCACACGTCCACAACTACTTGACAACGAAGTTCACAACTGAATGTTCTTCCAACTAACAGGCGGTCTTTAGCTCTTATAAACTGATGACTGATCTTTTTTGTGTGGGATTAAAATAGACACAGTAACAAAAATTACTATAGCACCGAAATGTCACAGAAAACACAGGAAAAAGACAGAGTTTTTTTCCCAAGGTTATGTCTTATTAACAATTCAAATCAAATCAAATCAACTTTATTTCAAAAAAACCTGGGGGCACAAGAAAATGAATACACGTACCATTCACACCTGCGGCATCAAACATTACAAACAATAGCCCAAAAGACACCATAACAGTACACATCAACATAGTATTACATGGGCTCCGAACAAAAACACCCAACAAAAACAAACAATTTTAACAGTACTCATCACCATATAGACAGGCACATTATACCATCATGCACATATACACCACCATACACACACACACACACACACACACACACACACACACACACACACACACACACACACACACACACACACACACACACACACACACACACATATGCATGCACAACACAGTTGCTGGAATTTCACATATGAATCCTTTTCTTAAACCGCTAATTAACTTATCTCCATTAACAAATATTGACATATGAAACAAGACAAGAAACAATTAGGACATAAACTCAGACATGGTGACCAAGAGGTGTGAATAATAGTAGAAATAAAAGAAGAACAAAAAATGTGAATGTGGTATGAGGTACGTGGTATCAACTAAGGTTCAGAACTCTTTTAAAATAGCCTTTATGAAACAAACTAAACGACTGAGAGTTCTTTTACTTTTTGACTGAAATAAGGAATTTAATTTTTTTATTACGTTTGGGTTTTTTAAACAATAATTTGGCAAATAACGTTTTCTAGCATCCTGAAACGTTTCACATTCAAAAACATAATGAAATTCATCACCTATAGCTTGGTGGTCGCACTTCGAACAAAACCTTTCACTATGTGGGATATTTTGGATTCTCCCCGTTTGGATGGGTAATCTATGATTTAAAGTTCTAAAAATTTTAACCCTTTCGCCGCCAGCCAATTTTCAGTCAAAAAATACCTTTAAGCTTACATGGGTAGCGGAAAAAAAAGATCTGCAATACTGCGAATTCCTCTGTGACACGTATAACATTAGGTCGATCTTTACCTCCCAAAATTATGAAAATAGGGTCTTCAAATAACAGGCCCTGATTTGATGTTTTTTTTATTGACATGGGTGTTAAACCATTGTGGTGCACAAATGCGACATTGGCGGTGAAATGGTTAATATTTCTTTGTTTTTAAGATCATCATGTCATCCAGTCTTCACTTACGGCCTGCAAAACTCAGGGAGAAACAGACATGTTTCTTTTTCTTTTAAAGGTGGACTCGGACGGGTGAGTTTTTGCAAGAAACACGTCGAGATCACCAGAAAGACAGCCTTTTCAAGGATCGGAACACTCACTTTGCTCTGGTTTCTTAGAAATTAAACCGTCAAAACGGCGGTTTTTCCTTGGCGGAGATGCCGGAGAGAGTAGCCATTTTGGATGGGGTGGGTGGAGGTCACTCATTGTGGTTGAAGCGTGGGTTTTTTTGTAGTGCAGTAAAAAAAAAAAGGAGCTATTTCCTTTGTTGTGAGCGAAACTCCATTAGGTAAACTGTAAAAAATAAAAAGGCTTGTATTGCGAACATGTCGTGCAAACGATTTGGTCTAAACGCAGGCGGCCATTCAAAAAGAGACGGCAAACGCCTTCTCTTTGGGTGAAATAATTTGATTTCCAGCACCTCCGCCAAGGAAGAATCGCCTTTTTGACGGCTTGATTTCTGGGAAACCAGAGCAAAGTGAGTGTTGTGATCTCTGTAAAGGGTGTTGTTCCTGGTGATCTGGACGTGTTTCTTGCAAACAGTCATCCGTCAGGGTGCCCCTTTAATATGTGAAGCTTAAAAAAAAAAAAAAAAAAAAAATACATTCAGTATCTACATTTAGCAACGTGCGCATGCGCTCTCTCTCTCTCTCTCTCTCTCTCTCATCTCTCTCTCTCTCTCTCTCTCTCTCTCTTCTCTCTCTCTCTCTCTCTCTCTCTCTCTCTCTCTCTCTCTCTCTCTCTCTCTCTCTCTCTCTCTCTCTCTCTCTCTCTCTCTCTCTCTCTCTCTCTCTCTCTCTCTCTCTCTCTCACTCTCTCTCCCTCTCTCTCTCTCTCACACACACACACACACACACACACACACACACATATATATATATATATATATATATATATATATATATATATATATATATATATATATATATATAATATATATATATATATATATATATATATTAATTGAAAAAATCCAAAAACAACAACAAAACTTGGACGAGACGTTTTGTTTGGTTCTACAAGCGCCCATCTGTGAGTTTGGTCATCTATGTGCTTGTTGTCATGGAGTTGGTTCACAAGTTGGTTTGACTTTTTTGCCACCTGCACCGTGGGATCCTTGGGGACCTTGCTGTAGTGAAGCTGGTTGTTCAGTTGACGTTCCGCTTCCTGCACATAGTCAGTCACGTTCTGGATGACCACAGCCCCACCCTTATCTGCTGTACTAATACGGATTTCCCTATCCGAAACCAACTTCCCCAGTTGTTGCAGGGCCTTTCTCTCGTTCTGGGTCAAATTGTCTTTGGGTTTTCTTGTGTTCGCATATGAGGCTGCTTTCAGCTGTAAGTTCTGGCAGTACGTATCTAGAGCTGTATCCCTTCCTTTTCCAGGTTTAAAGTATGTCTTTTTGTAGAAACGTGGTGGGGGAGGTGGGTCCATCATGTTCTCAGCCTCTTCATCAAAAAACAGTTCTTTCAGTCTCACCAGTCTGCATCCCTCTTCTACATCCTCCTCGAGCTGTTTCTGGTTGAATGTCATGGGTGTAGGAACGAACTTAGGGCCTAAACTGAGCGCTTTCACTTGATCTTCAGTCAGCGTAGCACTGGACAGGTTGACCACCAGGGTGTCGTCCACTGCAGTGTTCTCCTTTCTTTGATGTCGCCTTTTGAATCTTCTGCACTTACGTTTGTGCTGGACATTTATATATGAAAATCTTGCAAGATGACAATATGAGAGTAGTGCTTAACATATATATATATATATATATATATATATATATATATATATATATAAAACGTTCACACTAAAAAAACACAAACAGGCAAAATAAAAGTTTTCCCAAATTTTCGAGGTTTTACTCCTCTTTGTCAAGGACAATGATAAAATGACACAGGTAAAAATCGCATTGCATACAGCAGAAAACATTGGTGATTAAAATTCATTCTTAAAACTAAATAAAATAAAATCCCGTGAATGTTGAACATACAGGTAAAAATGAAGCTCATGCGAGAAAGAGATGAAAAGTGAACGAGTTAAGGTAGGTGAGATGTGTGTGTGTGTGTGTGTGTGTGGGGGGGGGGGGGGGGGGGGTTGGTTGCGAGCGCGCGTTTGTGTTGTGTGTGTGTGTGTGTGTGTGTGTGTGTGTGTGTGTGTGTGTGTGTGTGGTGTGTGTGTGTGTGTGTGTGTGTGAGTGAGTGTGTGTGTGTGTGTTGTGTGTGTGTGAGTGAGTGAGTGTGACGTGTGAGTGTGTGTGTGTGCGTGTGCGTGTGTGCGTGTGCGTGTGCGTGTGTGCGTGTGCGAGTGTGTGTGTGTGTGTGCGTGTGTGGGTGAGTGTGTGTGTGTGTGCGTGCGTGCGTGTGCGATGCGTGTGCGTGTGGTGCGCGTGTGTGTGTGTGTGTGTGTGTGGTGTATGCGTGCGTGTGTATGTGTTTGAGTGTGTTGCGTGTGTGTGTGTGTGTGTGCGCGTACGTACGCGCGTGTGTGTGCGTGTGTGTGAGGAAATGGGCTAAGGGGTTTGGGGGAAGAAAGGAGGGACTAACAGAGAGCAAAAGGAGTACACAATAGAAGACAAAGCCTTATTTCAACGTTCGCGGAAACTCTGATACATGTTTTAAATATCCCATTAAATTATGCCACGGGCTATATAAATATATTTATCCCATTGGATAAATAATTTCCGCTGAAAGGAGGTATAACATAGATAGTGTATACCTTATCAAATTTCATTAAAACAAAATTTAATAAATCAAAAATAAATTAAAAAAAACTAATGTCAATGTTACATTAAGACATTGGGACAATAGGCCAGTCAAATCTTGCATATCCATAAACTAAATAACATGCTATGAAGATGGCATATGAGACAAGTAGCCTACGCTATGACATTATCGCTGTCTTTGCTGATCTACCCATCAACATCGCAATGAAAGGATAAGGCTAACTCCAAAAAGAAACACATTATATTATTTAAACATCTCTTTTATATATATATATATATTATAGTTTGCTTTGATAAAGCTTTTCTGTGTCCAATGTCTTTATTTGTGAACCTCAGAAACAAAACCAGTTAATGTTAACTTTGAGTAATGTTCGTGTTCAAAAAATACAATGTGATTAGAGAAACCAAAATCTCATAAAAACTAACTTACTGTTTAGTTTGGGACACAAATGGTAGAATGGGGAAAACTCACCAGGGTTTGGGTTTGGGGTGATCAAGGTAGAAAAAGGGAAGAAGCAAGCTTTCCGCTCGTAGAGCTTTCATCAGACTGGGGGGTTAGTGGGAGAGAGAGACAGAGTTTAGAGGCAAGCTTTCCGCTCGTAGAGCTTTCATCAGACTGGGGGTTAGTGGGGAGAGAGACAGAGTTTAAAAGCAGGCTTTTCGGCTTTCCGCTCGTAGAGCTTTCATCAGACTGGGGGTTAGTGGGGAGAGAGACAGAGTTTAAAGGCAAGCTTTCCGCTCGTAGAGCTTTCATCAGACTGGGAGTTAGTGGGGAGAGAGACAGAGTTTAAAGGCAAGCTTTCCGCTCGTAGAGCTTTCATCAGACTGGGAGTTAGTGGGGGGAGAGACAGAGTTTAAAAGCAAGCTTTCCGCTCGTAGAGCTTTCATCAGACTGGGGGTTAGTGGGGAGAGAGACAGAGTTTAAAGGCAAGCTTTCCGCTCGTAGAGCTTTCATCAGACTGGGAGTTAGTGGGGGGAGAGACAGAGTTTAAAAGCAAGCTTTCCGCTCGTAGAGCTTTCATCAGACTGGGGGTTAGTGGGGAGGAGAGAGACAGAGTTTAAAGGCAAGCTTTCCGCTCGTAGAGCTTTCCTCAGACTGGGGGTTAGTGGGGGGAGAGACAGAGTTTAGAGGCAAGCTTTCCGCTCGTAGAGCTTTCATCAGACTGGGGGTTAGTGGGGAGAGAAACAGAGTTTAAAAGCAAGCTTTCCGCTCGTAGAGCTTTCATCAGACTGGGGGTTAGTGGGGAGAGACAGAGTTTAAAGGCAAGCTTTCCGCTCGTAGAGCTTTCATCAGACTGGGGGTTAGTGGGGGGAGAGACAGAGTTTAAAGGCAAGCTTTCCGCTCGTAGAGCTTTCATCAGGACTGGGGGTTAGTGGGGGAGAGAGACAGAGTTTAAAGGCAAGCTTTCCGCTCGTAGAGCTTTCATCAGACTGGGGGTTAGTGGGGGGAGAGACAGAGTTTAAAGGCAAGCTTTCCGCTCGTAGAGCTTTCATCAGACTGGGGGGTTAGTGGGGAGAGAGACAGAGTTTAAAAGCAAGCTTTCCGCTCATAGAGCTTTCATCAGACTGGGGGTTAGTGGGGAGAGAGACAGAGTTTAAAAGCAAGATGAACAACAACAAAATGAATGGAGCTCAGAATGAAAAGAGAGGGTTAATTGAGGTTAGATTGTGTGAGTAGAAATCATGAATAAATGAGACAGTGAAAGTAAAAAGAGAGATTTAAGGGGAAAGGGAGGATATGATGGTAGTGGTTTGAGGAAGCAGGGTGTGAACACACACACTTACTGTTTGTTTTACAGAATGAGAGACTTAGTGCGATATTTCTCACGCCAGAGGGCATGACGCTCGTGTGGGGCTAATCCTCTCTATATTATTAGTTGGGGATAAAGAAAGAGAGAGAGAGACAGTGAGTGGTTCTACCATCACTCTCTCTCTCACTACGCCCAAGTAAGAAAATCGCGTGATAAGCCCCTAGTGCATTGACAGTGAGTGGTTCTACCATCACTCTCTCTCTCACTACGCCCAAGTAAGAAAATCGCGTGATAAGCCCCTAGTGCATTGACTGCCCTCTGGCGTGAAAAATATCGCCATAGGTTGACCATTGCAAACGTAATCCCAACTGAATTAAGAACGCAGTTCAAACTCAAGTAACACAACGCATCAGTCAACAGGAGGCATCCATGCATACGGCCCAATTTCTCCCAGTTTGTGTTTTAATTAAGCATTGTTGGCATTGGAATTATCTCCCCCTCTTTCTGTGACGACAAAATCACTCTTAAAACGCTGAGACGGAGGTTAGAGAAATGTTAATGGCTCGTTTCAAACCCCCTATGGGCGAAGCGAAAGGGGAGGGAATATTCATGACAAATGTCGTTGCCAAGAGTTATTCTTTCCTTGTATTAGTTCTGTAACAAACGGGGGTACCATAACACCGGGAGAAGGGCTGGTGTGCAACCCTGTGCTCAAACGGTTTTATGATTGGTTGATATTTGTGACGCAGCACCACAAAAGGGACAGTACGTGTTACACTGACCATTCTTAGAAAAATATACGTGTCAACACTTCAGACAATTATCTTTCTAATTATACAAGAACCAATCTTGTATCTTTTTCCGTTCCTGAGTTATGAGCATTTAAAGTTAGTAGGGTGAGCATCGTAAGAAAACACCCTCTAAAGTCTAGCCTAGCTGAAGAAAATGCATTGACCTACTCGTTTTAAAACACTTATAAGACCATTTAGAGACCATATTAAATATAACCGTTTATAAACACGAAAGATAAGACGTTAGAGAACACAAAAATACCCATAGCTCAAACTTGACAACAAAAAAAAAGATCTTTGACTTTGCAAGCCTGTTGTGAGAAACTAGCCCAGCGACTTCATGTCCCTTTCGTGGTGCTGGGTCAGATTTGTGTGGGGTTGGCTGGGGACAGTAGTATGGTGAGGGCTGTATAATAAATGATATCCCACGTTAATGGTGAGCAATCGTGCATCATCGGTTTTTTAAATAGACTCTCAAGCGAGGATGTGTACGCACACAAACACATATTTTATTTTATGTACACACTCCTAAGTGTAGAGTGGCACGGTGGTAAGCCGTCGTCTTTTTTTTTTCGTTTTTTTTTTTTCGTGTCAAGTAAACCTCGAGTTCGAAACCTGGGTACAGGGGATTTTCCTCTCACTTTGCACTAGGCCTTACTGTCTGAACGTGGAGTCTTTCGGATGAGACGATAAACCGAGGTCACGTGTGCCCATGCACTTAGCACACGTTAAACCCAGTGGCAACGAAAAAAGTTGTCATTTGGTCAAAATTTACCCTCCCCTTTCCTTCCTCATCAATCACACAAAATATCGCATGCAAAAAAAAAACAATGGGTGGCGCGCCTCTGGCTGCGACGCGCTCTTCAGGTGGGAGCAACCCGAATTTCACAGAGACGCCTCTGTGACTAATAAAGTACCTAATGCCTAAGAAGTTGTAGATAGAGAGGGGTACAAGACCAAGAGCCTGTCTTTATTCTCAAAATGGGACCTAATGGAAGTGTGTACGTGCGCTTGCCGCCTTTCAAATATAATATTCAACTTTAATAATATAATGCTTCGATTCACTTAGTATTTTCAAATATTTAAAATCCATGTCCAGAATTTTAGCTACAGGACGAAAAAGATTCAACATTATGCTTTTCAATTTCATGCATGAATGCGGTTTCCTGAATAAGCAGCTGGCAACATTTTTTCCAGGTTAGAAATGAAGGACTCTATAAAGCACCATCTGGAATCACAGAATAATAATATTATGTTCTTCATTTAGTTTTTTGTTTTTAAATCCATTGCTCGCCTTTCTCTGTGTAAATTGTGATTCACACAGCAAAATGATTTGTGCGAATTGGTTGGTTGAGTGGAGGTTTTACGTCCTAATGGCGGAAAGCCCTTCGGGACAAGTTGTTCTGGTGCTGGGTTCGGATGTGGATTATGATGGCCCCGCCAAAGCGGTTTTGGCATCCCCGGCATGAGGAAGATGGTGTTCTGGAGGATGACCATTCGTGTTTGTGTGTACTTTTAGGGCGAATCAATTTCACGAGGGTTTTTTATAGTGGGCAAGTTTGGCAGACAGCAGATAGGGGAAGAACGGGGTGGCGGGTGGTGGGCGGGTGTATGGTAACCAATTCTTATGTATTGTGCTGTTTTCTTGATTTTTTCTCTTAGGTGTCTTAGTTATTGTTATCGATTTTTTTATTTTTCTGCCAATGGGCAGTCGGCGGTACAAAGCCCATACATGCCAATTATCTCATGAAATTAAGAACATTTAAGGCAAATGTTGATACCGAGACGAACGCCTAACAACATTAAAAACATCGTCTTAAGGGCCAAAATTGGACGGAAATTTTGCTTCATTCATTGGATGATAATTGGCATTTTTGGGCTTTCTTACCCGCCATGAGGCTTTTTTTACCCTGACCCTTATCCATTATCAAAAACAAATGTGCTTGTCCCATTATCATATAAGGAGACGTCACAGTGAGAGCGGTTTAGCGAGACGGTTCGGATACTATGCGAGTTTTAGATAGAGAGAGTGAGGGACAGGGGCCAAAAAAAAAGAGAAACTGGAGGGGAAGAAAGAGAACGATACGACCGAGCTAAACGAGAGAAAGAAATAAATATAAGAGCTAAAACGAGAAAAACTCGAGGGACTCAAAGCTTAAGATGAATGAGAGAATTAAAAGAAACTAAGAGAGGAGGGGGGCGAAGAAAAGAAAAACACACAGAGTAGACGGAGAACCATCCGCGAAGATGACGAGAGCAAGATGTGGAGAGCAGTGATGAGAGGGAATCTGAGGATGAAGGCGCGAGGAAAGACTATTTCCTGGGCGGCCTGTGAGTCGAATGTGTGACGATTTGAGTGGCGATGAGACGAGAGACGAGAGACGCTGGATCTCAGATAGATCAAAGATCGGGAGCAGAGAGAGAGATATGGAAGGACTGTGAGAGGGATTTGAGAGAGAGATTGGCGGGAGAGAGATGATTATGAGGGGGAAAACAAGAGAAGATCTGAAGGAGAGAGGACGAGAGAGAGAGATTCGATGGAGAGACAGCAGGGGAGTGAGCAGGAGAGAAGAATAGAGAATGCGTGGGGCGTCAAGAGAGAAAGCGAGTCGAAGGTTTGAGAGGAGAGAGGAGAGCGGAGATGAGAGAGAGATAAGTGAATTAGAGATGATATGGAATCCCAACCCAAACGGAGGAGTGGAAGGACCCCAGAGTTTGAGAACGAAAGAGAACTAGAGCGAGAAGATGTGATGTGACGAAGGAATGAACGCACGAACGACGAACTAACGCGAAAAATGTTTATTTATTCAGGGTACATTGAGCTAAGCTAATTTAGTTAGAGACCGACGAAGCATGGACGGAAGCACTTGAGAGAAAGAGAGGAGACGAGTTGGGCAGGAAGGATTTTGATTCCGATGACGCCCTGAAGAGAAGAGAGACGAAATGAGCTGGAGAGAGGCAGAGATTGGATTAGATTTAAAGAGACCCAAACCAGATGAGACGACAAGCGAGAGAGAGAAGGACAGAGAAGGAGAAGTTACTGTGAGGGATGATTGCGATCAGAGGAATATTTTAAAGAAGAGACAGAGAGAGACAGACGAGAGATGCCTTTTGGAGAGAGAGCCAGAGGGAAGAAAAAACAAAGAAACACAGACGAGGGAAAACTTTGTTAAAACTGAAAACTTAAAGTTTTATGTTTCCAAGGAATAGATTTTTTTAGGCAACGCCTAGTCTTCCAATCTGTCCTTGATACAATATATTAAAATAGAACAAATAAACGTCGCAAGGCATACTCATTAACACATAAGGAAGGGGGGGGCGGCGAACACAAAGGTTAAAAAAAAAAAAAGCAGGTGATCTTGCGTTCGTATTGATTACAAAGATAGGTGAAATATGGATTTAAATAAAGCTCCTACGCACAAGCAAATTTTTAATACCGCGCGTGCCATTACCTGCGTGTGCAGACCAACCACGCACGCACACGCACCACAACGGCACACGCACCACACACACAAACACATACACACACACACACACACACAACACACACAGTACACACACACAACACGCGCCGCGCACACGCACGCACACCACTTGCGCACCCACGCAAGCACACATGAATGTCATGCACACATAGACTCGTGTTTTTAAAGCATGTATAAGAAGAAGAGAGAAACCATACATTATAGAACATGTTTTTTCTTCTGTCTTCTTCTTCTTCCTGGGAGGGTGAGTTTATAGTCCTACCTCCCCGCTTTCGCGTATCTGGAACTAGCAATAAAAAACAATTACAGATTTAAATATAAAAAGAGAATTGAATAAAAAGGGGGAGAGTGGGGGCTTTACGGTCGGTTTTGTTTTTTTTGTCCAAAATAGGGGAAGACGGGGTAAAAAAGCGCATCCGGGCGGGTAAGAAGGCCACCCCAATATCTCATGAAATAAGAAAATTTCAGTCAAATTTGCCCATGAGACGATATGCTAGACATAAACGCTCGTCTATGGGCCAAAAATGATGTTTGATCCTGGAGACTGAAATTTGCTTCATTCATGAGATAATGGTGTGGGCTTCTTACCCGCCCAATTTTAGCGCTTTATTACCCCGTCTTCCCCTAGTTATATATTTATTTGTGTCTATGCTTAAACCTGTTAACCCTTTCACCGCCGATGTTGTCATCATTTTTTGCACAACCATGATTCAACACCCATGTCATTAAAGCCTTCTCAAATCAGAGTTTGGTATTTACTAATTTCTGGTGTGGTTTAATTGTGGGGAGTAAGGGATAGGCTTGCTTTAAAACATCTCACAGGGAATCACCAATATTGCAAACACAATTATTGTTCTCTACCCTTTTAAATGTAATTGGGAAATTTTTTGGGCCAAAAAAAATGGCGGGGCGGCGGAAAGGGTTTAAAAAAATCTTATATAAAATATAGAAACATGGAAAATAAATGCAGCCTTTAAACGGGAGGGGGGACAGACTATGCGGAATGCCTCAATGACTCGATAAGGTCATGAAGTAGGATCCAATTTTTGTTTTTCCCGCACAGAAGAGGTCACAAGCCATCTGATTCGATCAGAACTCGATCAGTGAAATTTAGAACCCGCCCCTATTCGCGCCTGCACCGGAGCTGGGCCCGACCTGAGTCCCGGACTGATCGAGTTAGATGGTATGCAATGAGTTTTTTGAACGTCAACGACCTGGACGAGTCACAACGAGGCAGGGTCACCATAGTCTTCGGCCGAGCTTTAGGAGTCAAACCAAGAGACGGGCATACAGACACACACGACAGAACCCCCAGAAACAGAGAGAAATAATAGAAGAGACAACATGATGGTGAGCAGCGCAGGCACACCTTGCCTGATGTCAAGGAAAAACAAAACGCGCACACGAAAACAAAAACACATCCTAATTGTGCCTCGGGTTATTGACACACCACACACACACAACGTGGAACTTCAGCTTCAGTGGCTAATTGGTAATGCATTTTTTGCGTTTTTTCATGTCCGGTCCCAGCGACAAGGGTCTGTCATTGTCAGATAAAAGGGGCTGTCTACCACTACATACGAATCGTAGGGCGGATGCGATACGAGTAGTTTTGACGACGGGTGAGTCACGAATCGCGTGAAATACGAAAACTAAATACTTCTGCTAGTTTCGCTCACTATGTTACTTCAAGTAGACCCGATGCATGGAGTTTCGCGTGAGGTCTCGTTGACTCACGTTTCGGCAAAATCGCATCGCATCCCCATACGATTCGTATGCATTCGGCTGTTGTCTTTTCGTGTGTGGCTTGGCCCTTAAAGGCGCCACCCGGAAGGATGCGTTTTTGTAAATAGAACGTCGAGATCACAGGAAAACACCCTTTACAGAGTTGCAACACTCAATTTGATCGGGTTTTCCTAGAAAGCAAATCGTCAAATCGGCGATTTTGATCATTGGTCGAAGGTGCTGGCAGAAAATCAAATTCTTTCTTTGACCCAAAGAGAAGGCGTGTGCCCTCTCTTTTGATGGTCCGCCTGCTTTTTAGAGCAAATCGTGTTGACACGACATTTTCGCCCCCAATGAGCAAACACCTTTTTTTTTTTTCTTTTTTTTTTTTTTAAATTTTATACAGATTATAGAAGGGTTTCGCTCCCACAACAAAGGGAACAGCTCCATTTGGTTTTTTTTTGACGCACTACAAAAAAAGAAAAACGCTTCCACCACAATGAGTGGGACCTTCCACCCTCACCCACCAAAAATGGCTTTCTCTCCTCCAGCATCTCCGCCAAGGAGGAATCGCCGTTTTGACGGGTTTTAATTTTAGGAAACCAGGCCAATCACCGTGATGTGTTTCCGATCCTTCGAAATGTCTCTATGTGGTGATCTCGACGTGTTTCTGCAAAAACTCACCCCGTCAGGGTCCACCTTTTTAAAGGGACTTGCTATACTACATGCGATTCGACTGTCAACGCGATGCGACATTGTTACATTTGTGAGGTATGATGTAATTTTATCGTGAATTCAACGGTCTAAATGAATCTGATAGAATTCCTTTCTATGCTTTTGTTTCGACTCCATAATATTTTGTATTCCCGCGTACACGAATCTGATGAAATTATCTGTCTGTTTTGTTATCAAACATTTTTATCTTGTGATTCATGTATCCGGGGTCTACTTGCAGTATGTTATAAGTGAGGCGAGAAAATACGTCGAATTATTTTTTAGACGAAGTATTTCACGTGAATCTTGGGACGCACAGACATCGTCACAAATAGCATCGCATGACAGCGAGTTGTTAGCAGTGTAGCAGACCCTTACAATGATGGCCGAGCGTTTTTTTACACTGGCGCCATCTTTGTTCTAGGAAAGATTATCAGGACAAAAACTAGTTGTCTTCTTGGTTTTGTGTTGATGATAGTTCAAGGTGGTTGAAAGAAGTTGTTGTCCGCGCCGCGCGTGTGTAAGTGCGTGTGTATGTGGTCGATGGTGTGGCTGTTGTCGTGCGTATGTGAGTATACGTTGTTTTTGTAGTGTGTAGGAAGTGCCCGTGCTCTGTGTGAGCGTGTACATTCGGTAGCGTGTTTTCAAGTCAAGTCAAGTTCAAATTCATCATTATTGAGGGTTACAGAACAAGGTGAAAAAGCCTTTTGTTTTTATTTCCCCCCTCCCTTTGGGTCATGTGTTCCCCTTGTTGCTGTGTGTAGTTGTAGTGTGTGTGGTTTGTCGTAGGCGTCGTGTGTGTGGTGTGGTCGACGTGCGCTTGTGAGCGTGCTCCTCTTCTTGTGCGTTCTGTGGTCCCCCGCCCCCCCTAACCGTGCGCCAAACAGGGTGCTAGGGCAAACATGGTGCAGGTGACGCGGCGGCCGCCGCGCGCGAGTAGATGCTGTGATTCTCCATCCCCCTTCTGTCCCTGTTGGTAGGAAGAGACAGAAGACTCGCAGAAGTCGTGTTGGTATGTGTGCTTTGTGTTTTGCATGTGTAGTGATGTGTCTTGTCAGTGCACGCGGTGCGCGTGTCATGTCGGGAATTTCGTAGGCGTCGTGCCGTGGACTGTGGGTGTGTGTGTTTGTGTATGCGATTATGTGTAGAGGTGTGTATATTGTGCTGGGGGTATATTAGTGCGTTATGTTGTCGTGTGGTGATTGCATGTTTGATGTTTATGTATGTATGTATGTATTGTATGATGCATGTTTGTATGTAATATTGTATGTATGTATGTATGTATGCAGTTGTATGTATGTAGTATGTAGTATGTATGTAGTTATGTCTGTAAGATGATGTGTTTGTAGTGAGGTGTTTATGTGTGGTGTGTGTGTGTGGTGTGTGTGTGTGTGTGTGTGTGTGTGTGTGTGTGTGTTGTGTGTGCTGTGTTGTGTGATGAGTAGATAGAAGAGATCTGGAGAGGAGATGAGATTCTGATACTTTTACACCGGTTGGGAATGATGCGACAGATTGGACGTTGATGGAGATGACCTATGTCGAAAAAACGAGAAAATGACATGAGAGAAAGAACAAACTATACAATACGGACAATTGTGAACATATGAATTACAATCAACATGATGTTATTTTACTAACTGAGTATCACTCCTACCTCATGTCAAAAGGGAACAGTGGGGTAGGTTGATCTAGCAAACATAGAGAGAGAGATCTCGATTCGAGTGATGAATGAGGAGATGATGAATGGATGAGGAGGAGCATGAGATGTCCTGACGACGCGAGTGAATATGACGGGAGGGGGGACGAGAGGAATCGGAAGGTGGAGAAGGAAGATAGTGAGAGATGAGGAGGAGATGGTGAATGGAGGGGGACGAAGAGAAGAAAGAAAAAGAAAAGTGAAGCAGGAGAAACAAAGGAAAGAGGGAGAGGAAAAATAAGGAAGGGAAGATAGGAAGAAAAGCGAAAGATAGAATCAGAAAAGGAAGGGAAGGGGAAGAAGGTGGGAGGGGAGGAAGAAAAAAACAAGAAAGAAGTGAAGGGGAGAGACAGAAGAAAAAAACAAGAAAGAAAAAACTTTTTTGTTTTAAGAGAAGGAGGTGTGAAAAGAGGGATTGTAGAGATAGAAGAGGGGAAAAGAGAGAGGAGAAGGGAGAAAAAAGGAAAGAAAAATAGGGAATAGAAGAGAGAAGGAGAAAGAGGAAGGGGAAGGAGGGAGAGTATGAATGGACGAGAGGTTGTAGTATTGGGTGAATTTTCGAGGAGCTAGAGAGGAAGAGATGGTGAGTGCACGGAGGAGAGCGAGAGATGGGGTGTTTTGGTAAGTTTGTTGTGGGTGATAGGGAGTTTATTAAATGATAATATTTAGATTATGCTAACCCAGAAGACTCCGGTTGTCGGATGGAGGGAGTGCCGAGAGTTGAGGTAGGTCTCTGCACGGGCCGCTATGCGCGGGAGACGTGTTGAGTCGATGACGACGAAGGGTAGGACGAGAGGAGAGTAGAGAGACTCGGGAGAGACGATGAGAGAGCTTGGAGGAGAGATGAGGACGGGGGCGAGACGTGATGCGACCACGGAAGGAGGTGAGAGACGATGCCCTCGCAACGGAGAGGACTGAGGCGGCTGAGAAGGAGAGAGACTAGGCTCCCCGGGGACGGAATGAAGGTGAATCGCGACAGGAGTGGATGAGTTAGCGACGGCTTCTGAGTCGAGAGTCCTCTCAAAAAAAAGAATGGATTATTGCTAGGAGGCAGAGACCGATGTTGAGGAATCTGGGAGACGAGTTGATTCGATGTTCGATGTTCTTTTGAACTGAATATCTTGATGAGATGATGAGACCGGCATTCCAGAGACATAGTGAGTATGCGAGGAGAATGTAGAAGAGAACACGCGGAAGTGCTGTAGAGAAATAGAGAGAGAACGCCGGCAGAGGAGAACACATTGGACAGAGAGAGAAAGAATGAGAGAAAGAGACCGAGAGACTTTACACGCCGGCGCGCGCGCATCTTTGCATTACATTTTAGTTTCTTTCTCTTATTTTTTGCTAAGGTGTATAGTCACAGGCAGCTGCAGGACACCACTGAACCAACTTACATTTTAAATTACACGAATTAGACCCAGGTCCTTCTAAGCAGAGAAAGAATCTGTAGTCGTGCTTCTTTTGTTTTCTTAAAGTAAAACAAACAAACAAACAAACACACTTAGACAAACCTGCTGCTAGGCACAAAACCTTTACAAAAATAACGAGTTACATGCCACGCCATGTTGAAAGCAGCGCGAAGTGCTATAATTTGTGCAGTCGGAAGGATCGAACGGGGAACGAAGCACGGGGGGAAACAGTGGGTGCAATACAATCAATACAAGATGCTCCCTCTCTTCTCTTTTTACTGCATCTCTGTTGCAACATCCTTCCTCCGTACTTTCTTTTCTGCCGTTTTTTCTGTTCGTCTGCTTCTGACTGCTCTCTCACTTTTCCGCCTTCCCTTTTCTCTGCTGTCTCTCGCTCCCTGCTTTTTATATACTGAACCTAAAATACACTTTTTCCTTCATGCCGTGCACTTTTTTGCTATATCCACCTGGTTTCCACACTACGTCTGATAATGTAACCTAGGAATAGCCGCATATGCTTTCACATCATATTTTGAGTGTTTAAGGGACAGAGGTATGCATAGGAACAGGCCCCCCTTTACCCTTTTTGTGCGCCCGTTCCGGGACCTAGTAACACATTTGTCATGTCTGGATGCTTGGTATGCTGCTTCCGTGGACCATCTGCTTCAGGGCTGTGTCTGTCTTCCTTCTATAGAACGCCTGTCACCACCATTACTATCTTTCCATTTGTCTCTCTTCTACTCTCCTTTTTTTTATATCTGGACAACTATTAACTGTTTTCTGTCACTTTTTGCATTCATCCCTCCACCTAGTTGCTATGGCCAAAGGACTAATCATAAACAATTTGTTCGTTGTTTTTTCACTTGTTGTTGCTGCTCTACTCTTGGTCGTCTTCACAAAACATACACACACAACCTTCAAACGAACGTAATTTTTTTTGATTTCCTTTTCTTACCAATCCTCTATACATCCGATTATTTCCAAAAGGCGAGCCCGTAAGTTAAGATTTTTGTACTGAGGGGGTCAAAGCAGAGTGATAATGTCGGTTATTTGAAGATATTTTGTTATCAACTCCTCTTCTCTTGATTGTCTCGTGTGGCTCGAATCCTCGCGACTAGTCCAATACACCGATTAGTCGCAAAGCAAAGGCCACTAGTATATACTTCTACCTCCTTATGGGATTATTCTTAGTACGTACCCACCCCTCTTTTCATTCTCTCTCTTCTATCTCTATCCTCGCAGCTTATATATGCGCAGTCATTGTACACAGTAATGTTGAGAACACAAATCCATTTTTGAGGGGGAACGCCACCCAGCAAACCACCGGGGGGTTTTGTTTGGCCGGGTTGTGGTGATTTTTCTCTCCAATTTCTGTGCTCACGTTTCGTGCTTCCTTCTTCTCTTCCTCTTGCTCCTCTTCGTTCTCTGTTTCCTAACCACTCCCGCTTATCTAACGCTTTCCTTCGACCGTGCGACCGTGTCTTTCTTGTCTGGCTGTACGTTTGTTCTGTTTTCGGTTCTCGCACCCCGGCGCTCGCTTTTTC
>CM065680.1:11774023-11777947 GCA_017654935.2 Phymorhynchus buccinoides | reverse complement strand
GGCTGTAGAAATCTTTGTAAGAATGTATACAAAATCTATAGAAACAAAAAGGCAGAAGAATGGACCAGTGAGATAGAAAGATAGCAGATGACAGTAAGCAAAGGGAAAAGGCAGAGTCAAAGAGAATGACAGAATTAGAGGACGTTACAAGCACAGGACTTCCAGAAGGTGGGGGAATTATTTTTTACAAAAGACCCCCCGGTATCCCCACGGAGGTGTTGCAATCTCAGTACGAGCAAAAGAGCAAAAAATCGATAAATGTTGACTCCGTTTCCACGTCATCACTACGCGCACACCACGCTCCTGACAACGCTTCGTTTCCTCCACGATCACAAGACGCTATGCACTAGATGACCGGGAATGAGATGAGATTAGCGTCCAGTTATGGGCGGTATTCGTAAAGAGAGAGAGAGAGAGAGAGAGAGAGAGAGAGAGAGAGAGAGAGAGAGAGAGAGAGAGAGAGAGAGAGAGAGAGAGCGAACGAACGAACGAAATGTAGAAGAAGAAGAAGAGAGAAAGAGGAGGAGAGAGGGAGAGAGAGAGAGAGAGAGAGGAGAGAGAGAGAGAGAGAGAGAGAGAGAGAGAGAGAGAGAGAGAGAGAGAGAGAGAGAGAGAGAGAGAGGGACAGAGACAGAGAGACACAGAGAGACGGAGAGAGAGAGAGACACACACACAGAGAGACAGACAGACAGTGACAGAGACAGACTAACACAGAGAGACACAAAAGAAGACCGCGCCACGCTAGTGGTATTAATGCTCCTTCCACGCGTATCAGGTTCTTGCTACGTCTTAGCCACGTGTTGAGCGGACCCTTCCTTGCCGCTACGCTCGCCCCGCTCTCACTACGCATCCACTACGTTGTCCCCGTTCCCACTACGATCCAACCCAGGCTTCCTTTTTTCCATCACGTCCACCACGGCACATGCACCACGTGCACCACGATAAGCGAAGAGAAGCTAGAAAGAGCAAGCAGAACACATTCAGATACTCATCCTCTCTGCCCACATTCAAACGCCATCTCAAAACTCATCTGTTTCCTAAATAACTACTAATCCCTGTGACGAGGTAATGGGTTAAAAGGCTAAGCCTCTAGGGAAGACTTTTAGTGTGTTAAATTTTCAAGTAGAAAATTTGCCTTTAGCCCACTTCTCTAGGGTATGGGAGATGAGCAACTTTCCCGTCCCCTTTTCATCTAATAAATTTATATTTGTGCCCGGGTTCTGGCTCGTATGATTGTAAGAAATATAAGTGGTTGATTTGCTCTTAATGGCAGACAGAGAGAAGTAGGGTTTTACATGAAATTACAAGACTCCCACTCTCATCAGTCTGACCAAAGGGTTCAGGATTATTTGACACTTGTATTTTATTTACTCACAAAATCTGCATAAGATTATGCAACAATAATAATAAAGCAGCTCAATGGCGCCAAAACAAAATGTGAATGAAAAACAATGGAATCCGAAAGGATTTACAAGACTTTTGTCTTTCTAGAAGGTTAGCCCCAAGCAGGAAGGGTCACTAAGTGTCTTCAGTGCCAGGGGGAAAGTTCAAATGATTGGCGCGGTCCTGTGGACTTAGCTGTTGTCAAGTTCCTCCGTAGTGATCGGCGAGTGCTGGGGTGGCTGGGCTTGCTCGTCAGGTGAGAGTAGCTCCCAGTCGTTCCGGTTACGGCTTCGCGGGATGGCACGGTTCAGGCGTGGTCTCCTCACGGATTCTGGGTGTGGGGCGTCTTGGCGGCATTCCCGTCTTGGTGCTTGTGAGTCAGGGATAATCTTCCTGCCCACGATGCCCTGCTGATAATCACAGGAGAAGGTGGATGTAGGTCTCTATGGCTTAGAGACAAGGGGCTTCAGTCGGCAGGGAATTAGTGGATCCCAACCGGCTAGAAGGCTGCCCTTGTACAATAGCACTAGTTAATAAATAAACTGAATTTCAGTTAACAAACTGAGATCAGTAAAACATAAAAGGTGATCAAGCCAACATCACTCTCCATCCAACACCTGGAAAGGAATGGTATCATAAAGTGCAAGATTGCAACCCACAGGCTTCCTACTAAAAATAGACAAAAGGGTTAGTAGGCATAAAATCCGGTTCTGGTACCAAAAGAGTTAAAGTCAAAAACACACACACACACAAATAATCAGTGCACATAAATAGAACAGAATGGTTACCACTTCTTTTCAATAACATATCTATCTACTCCTTATTCATCATTGAACATAGGATCTAGATCAAAAATAGGATCAAACAAACCAAATCTCAATCACCAGCCATCAATAATACTCACTAGTTGGGCTATTATGACTGGCTGGGAGAGAGGTTGAGTCTGCAATGTTGCTCCAGCCAGGGTTCAGCGTCTTGTGTGAAAGTATGTGTAGGCTAACTTTCCTCACTACATAGCAGTCGACACGTCACAAGATGACGCTATAATATTATGCATAGTTGTACAGAACAATCACGCTCCGGTTACATCATTATCACATGCCGACATTCCTATCCTTCTCGTGATTGGAAAGGAAGAGTTGTCTTCAAAGGGCGCCGACTGTTGATGTCACTTTCTCGTGATGGGGAGGTAGATCGGGATTCAAAGAGATAAATGCCTTAATCGGCGTCTGTTAGATGTTGACTGGCAATTAAAGTGGCGGCCGGAGAGAAGAAAAGGGGAGGGGGGGGGTGTAGATAAGAAACGGAGAACGCGGGGCGTGCGGGTCAATTACGTCACAATCCCTTCCTTCATAACTTGGTGTGTGCATGTCTGAGAGTGAACGTCTGCGCTTGGTGAGCGCATATAAGTATCTGTCTGAGGGTGTGTCCGCGTGTGTATGCATGTTAGTGTGCGTGCGCTCACGCGCGTGTATGCGTGTAATTCTGTGTCTGTTTGTCTGACCGTCTTTGGGTGTTTGTGCAATTTGTATTTCCCATTCTTTATGCTACATGTTAAATATTAGTATATAATATGGTGTTACATGTATATAGTATATTTTTATATTGTAAACGCCTAGGGCATTAAATTGATTAGGCGTGCTAAATGTTCTAATAATAATAATAATCATTCAGATCACAGATGATGTGGAGAACACCTCGGGAGACCTTCCGTGAAGCAGTCCACAAAACGGCCTTGGAGACTCTGGGCTCCATCGAGCGCAAACACCAAGACTGGTTCGACGAAAATGATGAGGAAATTGCAAAGCTACTAGAAGAAAAACACCATCTTTTCAGAGCCTGTTTCAGTGATGAATCCATACGGTTTAAAGAAATGTTTTATTAACACACTTTTGCAGCAACAACATATATAGGGGAAGACGGGGTAAAAAGCGCATGGGCGGGTAAGGAGCCCACCCCAATTATCTCATGAAATGAAGCAAATTTCAGTCTCATTTTGCCCATGAGACGAGCGTTAATGTCTAGCATTCGTCTCATGGGCTTTTTACCCCGTCTTCCCCTATGTACAAGAGTACAACAAGCCGAGGCTTATAAAAGTACTCAACACATATATAGACAGTACTAGCATCATTTTTCAATCGATGGAAATCAGTCACACTTTGTAAGATAAAACTAAATAATGATCAATACAACTGACTTTTGGGGAAAAGTGAACAATAATTATTATCAAACATGAATATCAAGGTAATCCATACCCAAGAAAGATGCATTCAACAACTTCAGAAGTAACGTCCAAAGGAAACTGCGTGAGATGCACGACACGTGGCTCAGCCATGTTCAATTGCGCGTAGATACAACCTGGCCTATGCCGTTCTCCACGCTCCACAAGACCCCACCACGCTCTTACCACGCTACGCGACTACAGTACGCTACCCCAAGGCCATACTAAATTCAGCCACGTTCTGTGTGATCGTGCCAGAACGTGGCTGACGTAGCGGGAACGTGGCCTATGTTTGGCCGGGTGCAAGCTTAAAGGGCCTG
>CM065680.1:11756523-11771523 GCA_017654935.2 Phymorhynchus buccinoides | reverse complement strand
CAAAGACCCTATTGTCTTAGTTTTGGGAAGTAAGGATAGACCTTATTTTATATATGTCACAGAAGAATCCCCAATACTGCAGATGGATTTTGTTCTCTACCCAGGTAAATTTAATGGACATTTTTGGCAGAAATATGGCTGGCAGTGAAAGGGTTAATCACCATGCATCTGGAATAAGGAGAACCTTTCCACAAAGATGTGTTGTGCTGGTTTGCATGGCAATGGTTGTTTGTTTGTGTGTTTCTTTCGTGGAGCGTTCGTAAGTGAGTGTCTGGTGTTTTTGCTTGAGAGTATTATGTGTGTGGGGGGGGGGGGGGGGAGAGAGAGAGATTAAAAAAAAGAGAGAGTGGGTGAGGAAGGAGGAGTGGGTGTGGGGGGTAAGCAGTAGCAGGTATGCGAATAGACAATGTTAATTCAATTAGACATGCACGTGTTTTCACGCGCGCTTGCGCTTTTGGAGCACACAACAACAACAACAACAACAACAACAACAGCATACGGTATTTATACGGCGCTGAATCTTGATATAAATCAAATCAAAGCGCACACATACGTTAGCATTCATAACGCATTCAAACAAAAATGCAATACAAAGCGAGCACACACGTTTGACATAAATGGTATACAGCAGAAACAGACCTAACAGACGTGTGCGCATTCACAAAACAACATGCATACGTGCGCGAGCATGCAAACAAACGCACAGATAGATAGAAAGAGAGAGAGAGAGAGAGAGAGAGAGAGAGAGAGAGAGAGAGAGAGAGAGAGAGAGAGAGAGAGAGAGAGAGAGAGAGAGAGAACACTGAACACTGAACATTGAATGGTTTAATGAATAGGCCTTTGGCCCATGTCATGGTGGGCGGTTACAAAAACAAACAAAAACGTTCAAGGGCATTGCAATGCATAAATAAATCCAAACACATGTAATTCACACACACACACACACACACACACACACGCTTGCAGAGAGAGAGAGAGAGAGAGAGAGAGAGAGAGAGAGAGAGAGAGAGAGAGAGAGAGAGAGAGAGAGAGAGAGAGAGAGAGAGAGAGAGAGAGAGAGAGAGAGAGAGAGAGAGAGAGAGAGAGAGAGAGAGAGAGAGAGAGAGAGAGAGAGAGAGAGATGGGGAATGGGGAATTACAAAAACAGAGACATAAGACACAGAGAGATAAAAAAAAAATTAAAAAAATAAAAATTGGGTGGCGCGCCTCTGGCTGCTACGCGCTCTCCAGGTGGGAGCAACCCGAATTTTACAGAGACGCCTCTGTGACTATAAAGTATCTAATACCTAAACAAATAAAATAATGAGACATGAAAAAAAACGATAGAGAAGAGGAAGAGGAAGAGGGAAGGAGACGGGCAGGGAAAATAAAAGGAGAAAGAGACACAAACAGAGACACATACAGACAAAAAGAACCGACAGATACAGACGCACAGACAGACACACGAACACCAACACAGCAGAAAGGAGAAATAGACACAAACAGAGACACACACGGACAAAAAGAGCCGACAAATACAGAGGCACATAAACAGACAAACGAACACCTACAGCAGAAAGGAGAAATAGACACAAACAGAGAGACACACAGACAAAAAGAGCCGACAGATACAGAGGCACAGACAGACAAACGAACACCTACACAGCAGAAATGAGAAAGAGATACAGAGAGAGAGATATTTGATTTTCACTGATTTCATTTAAAATCTATTCACAACAATGGTGATATTAGACTTCTTCTTTTTTTAAACCAGAGAGAGACACAGACCAAAACAAACCGACAAATGCAGACGCACAGACAGACAGACGCACGGACACCAATACAGACAGACAAGAAGAAACAGAGACGAGAAGGGAAGGCAGGGGTATAGAAGTGTTACTTACAAATCTCTAAGTATCTATCACCTCTAGATACACTACTAGGACTAGAACGTGTGGAAACGCTATATCAATTAGCATTTTCGGCGCAGCATAGCCTTCTTGACGCGCGACAGCATTTTCGGCGCAGCATAGCATTCTTGACGCGCGGCAGCATTTTCGGCGCAGCATAGCATTTTTGACGCGCGGCAGCATTTTCGGCGCAGCACATCATTCTTGACGCGCGGCAGCATTTTCGGCGCAGCACATCATTCTTGACGCGCGGCAGCATTTTCGGCGCAGCACTTCATTCTTGACGCGCGGCAGCATTTTCGGCGCAGCACTTCATTCTTGACGCGCGGCAGCATTTTCGGCGCAGCACTTCATTCTTGATGCGCGGCAGCATTTTCGGCGAAGCATAGCATTCTTGACGCGCAGCAGCATTTTCGGCGCAGCAGAGCATTCTTGACGCGCGGCAGCATTTTCCGCGCAGCACGATAGTCTATTCAGTGCGGCACTGCATTCTTCTCCGCCGCAACAGCATGTTCAGCTGTACAGTACACCTGTTCCAGCGATGATCCCAGCTTTAGCTCGCGACGTATTGACGGTCAAAGAGAAAACCATGCGTGCGGCAGCATTTTCGGCACCACCGACCTTGAGCCTTGACCAATGACCTTCAGTTTGGAATCCGGTTTAGACATCCCAAGTACCTATGTGCGTGCAAACTTTGACGCTCTAGGGTCCCTCCGTTCAAACGCTATCGTGTTAACATACAGACATACAATGTCATAGTCAGCCAGGAACAAACAGGCAAACACAACTGAAAACATTAGCCAGATGTCGCTACGCGGATGGTTATCTAGAAACTGCTTCGGGCAACAGACAGAGTATAGAATGGATGTACTGAATGTAATCCAGGGTATAAGTATGCGACCCAGCACCACGAAAGGGACATTAAGTGTCAAACTGATCATTCTGAGAAAATTAAATATTTACAAATTTCAGACAATTCTCTTTCTAATGATACAAGAACCATTCTTGTACCTTTTTCCATGTCAGAGTTATGAGCATTTAAAGTTGGTAGGGTGAGCGTCGGCCATTTTGAGAAAACACAGTCTAACGTCTAGCCTAGCTGTAGAAAATGCATTGACCTACTCGTTTTAAAACACTTATAAGACCATTTAGAGACCATTGTAAAGATTATCCTTTATAGATGTGAAAGATACGATGTTAGAGAACACGAAAATACCCATAACTCAAAATGGACAAAAAGTGATATTTTTGACTTTGCAAGCCTTTGACTTTACTAGCCCAGCGACTTAATGTCCCTTTCGTGGTGCTGGGTCACATATATGATTCATAATTTCGTCTTCTCATAACGTGATTCCTTTTCTTGTCTGCCTCAATTCAAAGCAGACAGAGGTACTGAGGCAGCGTGGGCTACCATTTTTTAGCTTGTCTGAAGAAAGTCCGGAACGGATAATCATCAAACCAGAAGGCAAAAAAACAAATCACCAAGAATGCAAACTAGCATAGGGTGCAAACGTACTTTAAATGATTGTGTTCATTACGACAAAGCTGTGAAAACAACGAGCAAAACTTTTGATTCCTTTGGAAGCACGTGAACACCCAGGAATGAGACAACCATGTTCTGCATTAAAGGTGGACCCTGACGGATGCGTTTTTGCAAGAAACACGTCGAGATCACAAGAAAGACAGCCTTTTCAAGGATCAGAACACTCACTTTGCTCTGGTTTCCTAGAAATAAAACCGTCAACACGGCAATTCCTCCTTGGCGGAATTGCCGGAGAGATAAGCCATTTTGGACGGGGTGGGTGGAGGACACTCAGAGTGGTTGAAGCTTTTTCTTCTTTGTAGCGCAGCAAAACAAAAATAAGGAGCTATTTCCTTTGTTGTGAGCGAAACTCCTTTTGGTAAACTGTATAAAAAGGCTTGTATTGTGGAAATCAGGCGGCTATTAGAAAATATAAGACACATGCCTTCTCTTTCACTGAAAGAATCTTGACTTCCAGCACCTCCACCAAGGAGGAATCGCCGAGTTGACGGCTTGATTTCTAGGAAACCAGAGCAAAGTGAGTGTTGCGATCTCTGTAAAGGGTGTTATCCTGGTGATATCGACGTGTTTCTTGCAAAAACTCATCCGTTAGGGTGCCCCTTTAAAGCCGCCTGAGACTATCCGACCCCAGTTGGATGAAGCTGGTTGTGACCTTTCCACATTGTTCATTTATGTTGACAGAGTGAGTAGAAATCACAAATGCAAATTTTGGTCGGATGAATCAAAATCTTCCAACCAGGCCTGAAGGAATTGGCGACTGCACCATTTACTTCCAACTCACTCAGGAATGTGGGAATACGACCAATGCTTGCTGAAGGTGTGAATTCGGCACACGTCCACAACTACTTGACGACGAAGTTCACAACTGAATGTTCTTCCAACTAAAAGGTCGGATAGTGTGAGACGGCCTTTAGCTCTCATAAACTGATGACTGATCTTTTTTTGTGATGGATTAAAAACAAAAACAGTAACAAAATTACTATAGCACCGAAATGTCACAGAAAACACACGAAAAAGACGAGGGTTTTTCCCAAGGTTATGTCTTATTAATATTTCTTTGTTTTTAAGATAATCATGTCATCGAGTCTTCACTTACGGCCAGCAAATCTCAGGGAGAAACAGACATGTTTCTTTTTCTTTTAATATGTGAAGCTTGATAAATCTACATTTAGCAACGCGCATGCGCTCGCTCTCTCTCTCACACACACACACATATATATACACACACACACACACACACACACACACACACACACACACACACACGCACGCACGCACACATACGCGCGCGAACACGCGCACACAAACATGAATACGAGAACGTATCCATGTGTTTAGAGAAACCAAAATCTCATAAAAACTAACATACTGTTTTCGAAAAAAATGGTATAATGGGAAAAACTCACCAGGGTTTGGGTTTGGTGATCAAGGTAGAAAAGGGAAGAAGCAAGCTTTCCGCTCGTAGAGCTTTCATCAGACTAGGGGTTAGTGGGGAGAGACAGAGTTTAAAGGCAAGCTGTCCGCTCGCAGAGCTTTCATCAGACTAGGGGTTAGTGGGGAGAGACAGAGTTTAAAGGCAAGCTGTCCGCTCGTAGAGCTTTCATCAGACTGGGGGTTAGTGGGGAGAGAGACAGAGTTTAAAGGCAAGCTGTCCGCTCGTAGAGCTTTCATCAGACTGGGGGTTAGTGGGGGGAGAGACAGAGTTTAAAGGCAAGCTGTCCGCTCGTAGAGCTTTCATCAGACTAGGGGTTAGTGGGGAGAGACAGAGTTTAAAGGCAAGCTGTCCGCTCGTAGAGCTTTCATCAGACTGGGGGTTAGTGGGGAGAGAGACAGAGTTTAAAGGCAAGCTTTCCGCTCGTAGAGCTTTCATCAGATTAGGGGTTAGTGGGGGGAGAGACAGAGTTTAAAGGCAAGCTGTCCGCTCGTAGAGCTTTCATCAGACTGGGGGTTAGTGGGGGGAGAGACAGAGTTTAAAGGCAAGCTTTCCACTCGTAGAGCTTTCATCAGACTGGGGGTTAGTGGGGAGAGACAGAGTTTAAAGGCAAGCTGTCCGCTCGTAGAGCTTTCATCAGACTGGGGGTTAGTGGGGAGAGACAGAGTTTAAAGGCAAGCTTTCCGCTCGTAGAGCTTTCATCAGACTGGGGGTTAGTGGGGAGAGACAGAGTTTAAAGGCAAGCTTTCCGCTCGTAGAGCTTTCATCAGACTGGGGGTTAGTGGGGGGAGAGACAGAGTTTAAAGGCAAGCTTTCCGCTCGTAGAGCTTTCATCAGACTAGGGGTTAGTGGGGGGAGAGACAGAGTTTAAAGGCAAGCTTTCCGCTCGTAGAGCTTTCATCAGACTGGGGGTTAGTGGGGAGAGAGACAGAGTTTAAAGGCAAGCTTTCCGCTCGTAGAGCTTTCATCAGACTAGGGGTTAGTGGGGGGAGAGACAGAGTTTAAAGGCAAGCTTTCCACTCGTAGAGCTTTCATCAGACTAGGGGGTTAGTGGGGAGAGACAGAGTTTAAAGGCAAGCTGTCCGCTCGTAGAGCTTTCATCAGACTGGGGGTTAGTGGGGAGAGAGACAGAGTTTAAAGGCAAGCTTTCCACTCGTAGAGCTTTCATCAGACTAGGGGTTAGTGGGGAGAGACAGAGTTTAAAGGCAAGCTTTCCGCTCGTAGAGCTTTCATCAGACTGGGGGTTAGTGGGGAGAGAGACAGAGTTTAAAGGCAAGCTTTCCGCTCGTAGAGCTTTCATCAGACTGGGGGTTAGTGGGGAGAGAGACAGAGTTTAAAGGCAAGCTTTCCGCTCGTAGAGCTTTCATCAGACTGGGGGTTAGTGGGGAGAGAGACAGAGTTTAAAGGCAAGCTTTCCGCTCGTAGAGCTTTCATCAGACTGGGGGTTAGTGGGGAGAGAGACAGAGTTTAAAGGCAAGCTTTCCGCTCGTAGAGCTTTCATCAGACTGGGGGTTAGTGGGGAGAGAGACAGAGTTTAAAGGCAAGCTTTCCACTCGTAGAGCTTTCATCAGACTGGGGGTTAGTGGGGAGAGAGACAGAGTTTAAAGGCAAGCTTTCCACTCGTAGAAGACAGAGTTTAAAGGCAAGCTTTCCGCTCGTAGAGCTTTCATCAGACTGGGGGTTAGTGGGGAGAGAGACAGAGTTTAAAGGCAAGCTTTCCGCTCGTAGAGCTTTCATCAGACTAGGGGTTAGTGGGGAGAGAGACAGAGTTTAAAGGCAAGCTTTCCGCTCGTAGAGCTTTCATCAGACTGGGGGTTAGTGGGGAGAGAGACAGAGTTTAAAGGCAAGCTTTCCGCTCGTAGAGCTTTCATCAGACTGGGGGTTAGTGGGGAGAGAGACAGAGTTTAAAGGCAAGCTTTCCGCTCGTAGAGCTTTCATCAGACTGGGGGTTAGTGGGGGGAGAGACAGAGTTTAAAAGCAAGCTTTCCGCTCGTAGAGCTTTCATCAGACTGGGGGTTAGTGGGGAGAGAGACAGAGTTTAAAGGCAAGCTTTCCGCTCGTAGAGCTTTCATCAGACTGGGGGTTAGTGGGGGGAGAGACAGAGTTTAAAGGCAAGCTTTCCGCTCGTAGAGCTTTCATCAGACTGGGGGTTAGTGGGGAGAGAGACAGAGTTTAAAGGCAAGCTTTCCGCTCGTAGAGCTTTCATCAGACTGGGGGTTAGTGGGGAGAGAGACAGAGTTTAGAGGCAAGCTTTCCGCTCGTAGAGCTTTCATCAGACTGGGGGTTAGTGGGGGGAGAGACAGAGTTTAGAGGCAAGCTTTCCGCTCGTAGAGCTTTCATCAGACTGGGGGTTAGTGGGGGGAGAGACAGAGTTTAGAAGCAAGCTTTCCGCTCGTAGAGCTTTCATCAGACTGGGGGTTAGTGGGGGAGAGACAGAGTTTAAAAGCAAGCTTTCCGCTCGTAGAGCTTTCATCAGGACTGGGGGTTAGTTAGAGTGTTTAAAGGCAAGCTTTCCGCTCGTAGAGCTTTCATCAGACTGGGGGTTAGTGGGGGGAGAGACAGAGTTTAAAGGCAAGCTTTCCGCTCGTAGAGCTTTCATCAGACTGGGGGTTAGTGGGGAGAGAGACAGAGTTTAAAAGCAAGCTTTCCGCTCGTAGAGCTTTCATCAGACTGGGGGTTAGTGGGGAGAGAGACAGAGTTTAAAGGCAAGCTTTCCGCTCGTAGAGCTTTCATCAGACTGGGGGTTAGTGGGGGGAGAGACAGAGTTTAAAGGCAAGCTTTCCGCTCGTAGAGCTTTCATCAGACTGGGGGTTAGTGGGGAGAGAGACAGAGTTTAAAAGCAAGCTTTCCGCTCGTAGAGCTTTCATCAGACTGGGGGTTAGTGGGGAGAGACAGAGTTTAAAGGCAAGCTTTCCGCTCGTAGAGCTTTCATCAGACTGGGGGTTAGTGGGGAGAGAGACAGAGTTTAGAGGCAAGCTTTCCGCTCGTAGAGCTTTCATCAGACTGGGGGTTAGTGGGGAGAGAGACAGAGTTTAAAGGCAAGCTTTCCGCTCGTAGAGCTTTCATCAGACTGGGGGTTAGTGGGGAGAGAGACAGAGTTTAAAAGGCAAGCTTTCCGCTCGTAGAGCTTTCATCAGACTGGGGGTTAGTGGGGAGAGAGAGACAGAGTTTAAAAGCAAGATGAACAACAACAAAATGAATGGAGCTCAGAATGAAAAGAGAGGGTTAATTGAGGTTAGGTTGTGTGAGTAGAAATCATGAACAAATGAGACAGTGAAAGTAAAAAGACATATTTAAGGGGAAAGGGAGGATATGATGGTAGTGGTTTGAGGAAGCAGGGTGTGAACACACACACTTACTGTTTGTTTTACAGAATGAGAGACTTAGTGCGATTTTTCTCACGCCAGAGGGCATGACGCTCGTGTGGGGCTAATCCTCTCTATATTATTAGTTGGGGATAAAGAAAGAGAGAGAGACAGTGAGTGGTCCTACCATCACTCTCTCTCTCACTACGCCCAAGTAAGAAAATCGCGTGATAAGCCCCTAGTGCATTGACAGTGAGTGGTTCTACCATCACTCTCTCTCTCACTACGCCCAAGTAAGAAAATCGCGTGATAAGCCCCTAGTGCATTGACTGCCCTCTGGCGTGAAAAATATCGCCATAGGTTGACCATTGCAAACGTAATCCCAACTGAATTAAGAACGCAGTTCAAACTCAAGTAACACAACGCATCAGTCAACAGGAGGCATCCATGCATACGGCCCAATTTCTCCCAGTTTGTGTTTTAATTAAGCATTGTTGGCATTGGAATTATGTCCCCCTCTTTCTGTGACGACAAAATCACTCTTAAAACGCTGAGACGGGGGTTAGGGAAATGTTAATTGCTCGTTTCAAACCCCCTATGGGCGAAGCGAAAGGGGAGGGAATATTCATGACAAATGTCGTTGCCAAGAGTTATTCTTTCCTTGTATTAGTTCTGTAACAAACGGGGGTACCATAACACCGGGAGAAGGGCTGGTGTGCAACCCTTTGCTCAAACGGATTTTATGATTGGTTGATATTTGTGACGCAGCACCACAAAAGGGACAGTAAGTGTTACACTGACCATTCTTAGAACATTATACGTGTCAACACTTCAGACAATTATCTTTCTAATGATACAAGAACCAATCTTGTATCTTTTTCCGTTCCTGAGTTATGAGCATTTAAAGTTAGTAGGCTGAGCATCGTGAGAAAGCACCCTCTAAAGTCTAGCCTAGCTGAAGTAAATGCATTGACCTACTCGATTTAAAACACTCATAAGACCATTTAGAGACCATGCTAAAGATAACCGTTTATAAACACGAAAGATAAGACGTTAGAGAACACAAAATACCCATAGCTCAAACTTGACAACAACAAAAAAGATCTTTGACTTTGCAAGCCTGTTGTGAGAAACTAGCCCATCGACTTAATGTCCCTTTCGTGGTGCTGGGTCAGATTTGTGTGGGGTTGGCTGGGGACAGTAGTATGGTGAGGGCTGTATAATAAATGATATCCCACGTTAATGGTGAGCAATCGTGCATCATCGGTTTTTTAAATAGACTCTCAAACGAGGATGTGTACGCACACAAACACATATTTTATTTTCTGTACACACTCCTAAGTGTAGAGTGGCACGGTGGTGGTAACGCGTTCGCTTCGTGTCAAGTAAACTCGAGTTCGAACCTGGGTACAGGGGATTTTCCTCTCACTTTGCACTAGGCCTCCTTACGGTCTGAATGTGGAGTCTTTCGGATGAGACGATAAACCGAGGTCACGTGTGCCCATGCACTTAGCACACGTTAAACCCAGTGGCAACGAAAAAGTTGTCATTTGGTCAAAATTTACCCTCCCCTTTCCTTCCTCATCAATCACACAAAATATCGCATGCAAAAATAAACAATGGGTGGCGCGCCTCTGGCTGCGACGCGCTCTTCAGGTGGGAGCAACCCGAATTTCACAGAGATGCCTCTGTGACTATAAAGTACCTAATACCTAAGAAGTTGTAGATAGAGAGGGGTACAAGACCAAGAGCCTGTCTTTATTCTCAAAATTGGACCTAATGGAAGTGTGTACGTGCGCTTGCCGCCTTTCAAATATAATATTCAACTTTAATAATATAATGCTTCGATTCACTTAGTATTTTCAAATATTTAAAATCCATGTCCAGAATTTTAGCTACAGGACGAAAAAGATTCAACATTATGCTTTTCAATTTCATGCATGAATGCGGTTTCCTGAATAAGCAGCTGGCAACATTTTTTCCAGGTTAGAAATGAAGGACTCTATAAAGCACCATCTGGAATCACAGAATAATAATATTATGTTCTTCATTTAGTTTTTTGTTTTTAAATCCATTGCTCGCCTTTCTCTGTGTAAATTGTGATTCACACAGCAAAATGATTTGTGCGAATTGGTTGGTTGAGTGGAGGTTTTACGTCCTAATGGCGGAAAGCCCTTCGGGACAAGTTGTTCTGGTGCTGGGTCGATGTGGAGATGGCCGCAAAGCGGTTGATGGTCATGAGGAAGAGGGTCTGGGGATGAATTCGTGTTTGTGCGAATCAATTCACGAGGGTTTTAAAGTGGGCCAGTGCAGCAGATAGGGGAAGACGGGGTAAAATGCCAATGGGCGGGTACGAAGCCCATGCCAATTATCTCATGAAATTAAGAACATTTAAGTCAAATGTTGCCCACGAGACGAACGCTAAACATTAACAACACTCGTCTCATGGGCAAAATTGGACTGAAATTTGCTTCATTTCATGAGATAATTGGCATGGGCTTCTTACCCGCCCATGGGCTTTTTACCCTGACCCTATCCATTATCAAAAACAAATGTGCTTGTCCCATTATCATAAAGGAGACGTCACAGTGAGAGCGTTAGCGAGAGTGGATTACTATGCGAGTTAGAGAGAGTGAGGGAGGGGCAAAAAAAGAGAAAGAGGGGAAGAAAGAGAGAGAGGGGGGGAGAAACACACAGAGAGACGGAGACGCGAGAGAGAGAGAGAGAGAGAGAGAGAGAGAGAGAGAGAGAGAGAGAGAGAGAGAGAGAGAGAGAGAGAGAGAGAGAGAGAGAGAGAGAGAGAGAGAGAGAGAGAGAGAGAGAGAGAGAGAGAGAGAGAGAGAGAGAGAGAGAGAGAGAGAGAGAGAGAGAGAGAGAGAGAGAGAGAGAGAGAGAGAGAGAGAGAGAGAGAGAGAGAGAGAGAGAGAGAGAACGAACGCACGAACGAACTAACGAAATGTTATTTATTCAGGGTAATGAGCTAAGCTAAATTGAACGAGAGAGGGAAACGAGATTCAGGGTAAGAGAGAGAGAGAGAGAGAGAGAGAGAGAGAGAGAGAGAGAGAGAGAGAGAGAGAGAGAGAATAAAGAGAGAGAGAGAGACAGAGAGAGAGAGAGAGCCAGAGAAAAACAAAGAAACACAGACAGAGGGAAAACTTAAAATTTGAAAACTTAAAGTTTAGTTTCCAAGGATATAGATTTTAGGCAACGCCTAGTCTTCCAATCTGTCCTTGATACATATATTAACATAGAACATAAACGTCGCAAGGCATACTATTACACATAAGGAGCTGAACACAAAGGTAAAAAAGCAGGTGATCTTGCGTATGATACAAAGATAGGTTGAAATATGGATTTATAAAGCTCCCATACGCACAAGCATAATTTTTAATACTCGCGCGTGCATACCTGCGTGCAGCCATACACGCACGCACACGCACACACGCACACGCACACACACACACACACATACACACACACACACACACACACACACACACACACACACACACACACACAGTAACACACACACGCACGCGCGCGCACGCACGCACACACTTGCGCACGCACGCAAGCACACATGCATATGCACACATAGACGTGTTAAAGCATGTATAAAGAAACCATACATTATAGAACATGTTCTTCTTCTTCTTCTTCTTCTTCTGGGAGTTTATAGTCCCTACCACGCTTTCGCGTATCTGGGAACTAGCAATAAAAACAATTACAGATTTTATAAAAGAGATTACAATAAAAGGGGGAGAGTGGGGGCTTTAGGTCGGTTTCAAATAGGGGAAGACGGGGTAAAAAGCGCATGGGCGGGTAAGAAGCCCACCCCAATTATCTCATGAAATAAAGAAAATTTCAGTCAAATTTGCCCATGAGACGAATGCTAGACATTAACGCTCGTCTCATGGGCAAAATGAGACTGAAATTTGCTTCATTTCATGAGATAATTGGGGTGGGCTTCTTACCCGCCCATGCGCTTTTTACCCCGTCTTCCCCTAGTATATATTTATTGTGCATGCTTAAACCTGTTAACCCTTTCACCGCCGATGTCACATTTTTGCACAACCATGATTCAACACCCATGTCATTAAAAGCCTTCAAATCAGAGTTTGTTATCTAATTATCTTGTGTTGTTAATTTTGGGAGGTAAGGATAGGCCTTGCTTTAAACATATCACAGAGGAATCCCCAATATTGCAAACAAAATTATGTTCTCTACCCTTTTAAATGTAATGGGAAATTTTGGGCAAAAAAATGGCGGGCGGCGAAAGGGTTAAAATCTTAGTATAAAATATAGAACATGGCAAATAAATGCAGCTTAAACGGGAGACAGACTATGCGACTGCCTCATATGACTCGATCAGGTCATGACGTAGATCAAATTTTGTTTCCCGCACAGAAGAGGTCACAAGCCATCTGACTCGATCAGACTCGATCAGTGAAATTTAGAACCCGCCCTATTCGGTCCTGTCACCTGACTGGGCCCGACTGAGTCCGACTGATCGAGTTAGATGGTATGCAAATGAGGTGAAACGTCACGACCTGATCGAGTCACATGAGGCAGTCACATAGTCTGTCGGCCGGCTTTAGGGAGTCAAACAGAGAGGCATACAGACACACAGACAGAACCAGAAACAGAGATAAATAATAGAAGAGACAACATGAGAGCGCGCAGGCACACCTTGCTGATGCAAGAAAAGCGCAGACGTTACAATCGTCCGAAAACAAAAACACATCCTAATGTCTCGGGTATTGACACACACACACACACAACGTGGAACTCAGCTTCAGGGCAATGGTAATGCATTTTTTTGGTTTCATGTTCGTCCAGTCGACAAGGGTCTGTCATTGTCAGCTTAAAGGGCCTGCTACACTACATACGAATCGTATGGGGATGCGATACGAGTTTGACAACGTGAGTCACGAATCGCGTGAAATACTAAACAATACTTCTGCTATTTTCGCTCACTATGTTATACTCAAGTAGACCCGATGCATGAGTTTCGCGTGAGTCGTGACTCACGTCGTCAAAATCGCATCGCATCCCCATACGATTCGTATGTGTGTGGCTGGCCCTTAAAGGGCCACCCTGACGGATGCGTTTTTTGTAAGAAACATCGAGATCACCAGAAAAACACCCTTTCGAGATGCTCACTGGTTTCCTAGAAATCAAATCGTCAAATCGGCGATTGCTCCTTGGCGAAGGTGCTGGGAATCAAATTCTTTGACCCAAAGAGAAGGCATGTGCCCTCTCTTTTCTGATGGCCGCCTGCTTTTAGAGCAAATCGTTTGCACGACATTTTCGCAATGCAAACCTTTTTTCTTTTTTCTTTTTTAAATTTTATACAGATTATCGAAAGGAGTTTCGCTCACAACAAAGGGAACAGCTCCATTTGGTTTTTTGACTGCACTACAAAAAAAGAAAACGCTTCCACCACAATGAGTGACCTTCACCCACCCCATCCAAAATGGCTTCTCTCTCCGGCATCTCCGCCAAGGAGGAATCGCCGTTTTGACGGTTTAATTTCTAGGAAACCAGAGCAAAGTGAGTGTTCCGATCCTTGAAATGTCTTTCTGGTGATCTCGACGTGTTTCTTGCAAAAACTCACCCGTCAGGGTCCACCTTTAAAGGGCCTGCTATACTACATGCGATTCGCTGTCAACGCGATGCGATTGTGACATTTGTGAGGTATGATTCTCGTGAAATTCAACGGTCTAAATGAATCTGATGAAATCCTTCTAGCTTTGTTCGCTATAATATTTTGTATTCCCGCGTACACGAATCTGATGAAATATCTGTCTTTTTGTATCAAACATTTTATTTGATTCATGTATCCGGGTCTACTTGAGTATGTATAGTGAGCGAAAATAGTAGAATTATTTTTTTAGACGGAAGTATTTCACGTGAATCTTGACGCACAGACATCGTCACAATCGCATCGCATTGACAGCGAGTTGTATGCAGTGTAGCAGACCCTTACAATTGATGGCGAGCGTTTTTACACTGGGCCATCTTTGTTAGGAAAGATTATCAGGACAAAACTGTGTTGTTTTGTTGATGCTAGTTCAAGTGGGTTGAAAGAATGTGTGTGCGCGCGCGCGTGTGTGTGCGTGTGTATGTGTGTGTGTGTGCGTTGTGTGCGTATGTGAGTATGTTGTTTGTAGTGTGTGTGTGCGTGTGAGCGTGTGTGTCAAGTCAAGTCAAGTCAAATTCATCTTTATTGAGGGTTACAGAACAAGGTGAAAAAGCTTTGTTTTTATCCGTGTTGTGTGTGTGTGTGTGTGTGTGTGTGTGTGTGTGTGTGTGTGTGTGTGTGTGTGTGTGCGTGTGCGTGCGCGTGCTTGTGCGTGCGCGTGCTTGTGCGTGCGCGCGCGCGCGCGCGTTGCGTGTGTGTGTGTGTGTAGAGAGAGAGAGAGAGTGTGTGTGTATGTGTGTGTGTTTGCATTGTGTGTGTGTGTGTGCACGCGTGCGCGCGTGTGTGTGTGTGCGTGTGCGTGACTGTGTGTGTGTGTGTTTGTGTATGTGTGTGTGTGTGAGTGTGTATTTGTGCTGGGTGTGCGTTGTGTGTGTATGCATGTTTGTATGTATGTATGTATGTATGTATGTATGTATGCATGTTTGTATGTATGTATGTATGTATGTATGTATGCATGTTTGTATGTGTATGTATGTATGTATGTATGGATGTATGTTATGTATGTATGTATGTGTGTGTATGTTGTTTGTAGTGAGCGTGTGTGTGTGTGTGTGTGTGTGTGTGTGTGTGTGTGTGTGTGTGTGTGTGTGTGTGTGTGTGTGTGTGTGTGTGTGTGTGTGTGTGTG
>CM065680.1:11741523-11746523 GCA_017654935.2 Phymorhynchus buccinoides | reverse complement strand
CTTGGGAAACCCAATTCAGTGAAATGTATACACAACAAGCGCGGATTCGCAATCGTTTGTGGCACGCTTTTCTTTCTCTTTTACAATATGTGCGACAATTTTGGACCGACCGACCAACCGACCGACAGACCGACAAAGTCAGTTATAGGTTTGTGGCTTGTGCCACAAACAAAAATGGTTCTCACGAAGTACCCTAATAAAAAGTGATTGTTGGTGGGATTTTTTGTTAATTCTGATCGCTTCTCGGCCTTTTGGCTAAGACAGTGATTCAGGAACATAACTTTTTGTTTATACCCTGGTTGGTTTGTTCAGCCCGTCGTACATGGCGAAAGCCGATACGCGACGTTAAACTGAACTTCCATCGGATTTTTTGTTTGTGGCACAAGCCACAAACCTATAACTCACTTTGTCGGTCTGTCGGTCGGTCGGTCGGTCGGTCCAAAATTTATCGCACATATTGTAAAAGAGAATGAAAAGCGTGCCACAAACGATTGCGAATCCGCGCTTGTTATTGTAGCAAGCGAAAGACAATAATCGATTCTACCCTGCTCCTCTCCCTCACCCTCACTCTCTTCCCCACACACCCTTTCTCTTTCTCTCTTTCTTTGCTGTACTATACAGTCTTCATATTCATCTCCATAAAAGGTCTTCACATTCATCTCCATAAATGTCTTCACATTCATCTCCATAAAAGGTCTTCACATCCATCTCCATAAATGTCTTCACATTCATTTCCATAAAAGGTCTTCACATTCATCTCCATAAAATTACATTCAGAAATAAAAATCTACATATCTCCGAGAAACAAAAATATTTTTTTAATTTATTATAAGAGCTAAAAATACAAATGAGGGGTTTATTTCTCAAACATGCATACATTACTTTTATCGTCAGACATAAATCTTGTTACAAGTTGAAATCATTCCATACATCTCTTGTCTGTGTCTTTAAAATATCGAGATTGGGGTCTTAAGAAAGATAATGATTGATTGGTTGGTTGCGATGTTTGCGACTTGTTTATTTTGCTAATGTATGCAGTCTCACGCGCGCGCGCGCGCGCACACACTCACACACACAAGCACACATAGATATATACATACACACACGCGCGCGCGCGCGCGCGCATGCACGCACGCACACACACATACACACACACACACAATTCAAAGGCAGCAGAGGAGAGAGAACGAACGAACGAACGAACGAAATTTTATTTATACAGGGTAATGAGATAAGTATACATACGTTTTTACAACCAGCCCTGTGGTAAACGAAAATATCGAAATAAACAACAATTACAAACAACAACATCCAATGAAAGAATATAATAAACGACAACCATGAATATGGTTGAGAGAGAGAGAGAGAGAGAGAGAGAGAGAGAGAGAGAGAGAGAGAGAGAGAGAGAGAGAGAGAGAGAGAGAGAGAGAGAGAGAGAGAGAGAGAGAGAGAGAGAGAGAGAGAGAGAGAGAGAGAGAGAGAGAGAGAGAGAGAGAGAGAGAGAGAGAGAGGGAGAGAGGGAGAGAGAGAGGGAGAGAGGGAGAGAGAGAGAGAGGGGGGGAGAGAGAGAGAGAGAGAGAGAGAGAGAGAGATAGAGAGAGAGAGAGAGAGAGAGAGAGAGAGAGAGAGAGAGAGAGAGAGAGACAGAGACAGAGAGAGAGAGACAAAGAGAGAGAGAGAGACAACTGACAATTGACAATTGGACAAATTGATGATTTAATGTCAACAGCTACATAGCCATGGAGAGAGAGAGGGAGAGAGAGAGAGAAGAGAGAGAGAGAGAGAGAGAGAGAGAGAGAGAGAGAGAGAGAGAGAGAGAGAGAGAGAGAGAGAGAGAGAGAGAGAGAGAGAGAGAGAGAGAGAGGGGGGGGGGGGGGGGGGGTAGCAGAAAGACAGAGATAATTCACAGACGTTTTCTAATAGCTGTCAAATCAAAGACGAGTGCAAATCCACACCTTCGTATCGCACATTTGAACAAGGAACATGAAATAATCATCTCTTATCACTTACATTATCAACACTACACGCCTGGTGAAATAGAAGACAGCTCTGCACACCTTCCCTGTGCTTCAATCTCCTCCCACGTCTTTTTACAACATACACACTATAGACACTAATAGACACTCCATCAGGAAAAAAGAAATATAGCCAATAACTATGACAATATCTGATAAAAGCGAACTTTCTTTAGCGAACGAATTGAAAACATCAGAAGGAAATGAATCCCTTTTCAGCAGATAAAGTCTGTACTTTCTTTCTCGTGTCCCTGTTACCTTTCCATCTCATCTTTTTTGTTTTCTTTGTGTCTTCGCCAGGGGCGGATCGGAGGGGGGGGGTGTCCAGAACCCCCCTCCTTTTTTTCCCCAAGCATGCACTTTATACAAGGGTAAAAAGTAAGCAAATGGCTCCATTTTTGCTATGATAATCACTGAATTGCAAACATTTCCGGGGGTTTCTCCCCCTGGGCCCCCGCAAGGCCACAACACCTTGAAATATTTTATATGCAGCTGCCTGAATTCCCTGCGGAAACCCCCTATTACGAATCATTTGGTCCGCCCCTGTTCTCGCGTTTCCTGTCTGTCTCATCTAAATCCGTCTTTTAAGTTAATTAAAGAAAATGAATGGTAGTGTAGCAAGTTCGAGACCCAACACGCGGTCGTCTGCAAAGATGTTGAACACAAAAACATGGAGAGAGAAGAGTAATTGGAGTTGAGGGTGTGAGCAAAAGGTTCTTTCGCAAGACGACATTGTTTAGTTTAAAGTTTCTTTATTTGTCTTTTTTGTCACTTTGTCTCTGTGTCAGGGTGTCTGTCAGACTGTCTGTCCTGTTCTCGCCGTCTCTCTGTCTCTGTCTCTGACTTTTCTTTTTCTTCTTCTTCTTCTTCTGCGTTCCCGGGCCATGCTCATATCTCCAATCCGGTGGTGGAAGGTGAAGTCTGCTGCCTTCTTCAGCACCTCTGTAGGTCCCCTCAGCTTCTGTTGGAGCTCCATCCCTTCCGGCCAGGTTTGACATCTGATGTCGTGGTAAGTGGGGCGCTCTTGGAGGACGTGCTCTGGGGATTGGATTCCAGTGCCTCATGGACGCTCACTCGTGTGGGTCAGCTTGATCCTGTGAAGGTGTGACAGGAGTCGGCAGTGTCCTGTTCTCGTCTCTGACTTTTAATAACACCCAGTCAGCGAAACTGTAAGCGTCCACCCCATTTCATTACAATCCGTAAATAACGTTGTTATTAAGGTTGTTCACAAACATACTAATAAACAGAAAAATGCAAAACATAGTACACATCATCTCTTATTTGGAGGTTCGAAGCAAGCCGACAACACTAAATAGACAGCTATAAACCCATAATTGTTAAAGAAGACGAATTATAGAAGATAGGTGTCACTATGCCATGTGTCACTAAAAGGCATCAAATTGGGTCTATTATCCAAAGACCCTATTGTCTTAGTTTTGGGAAGTAAGGACAGACCTTATGTTATGTATGCCACAGAAGGATCCCCAATACTGCAGATGGATTGTGTTCTCTACACAGGTAAATTGAATGGAAAGTTTTGGCTGCAATATGGCTGGCAGCGAAAGGGTTAGGCTGAGAAATGTGAATATTGTTCTCCAACACACAACTAGCAAAGAGATAACTCATAAAGTATTTGGTTACTGATTCCACGCTTGTTTTATAATTGACTATGGGCCACGATTGTTTCTAATAGAGTTTATGACCACGAAGGTACTTCTATCTATATATAGATGTAAGGTTAATTACCAGAATTGTTGTATTTATATTTCAGACAAGACGAAATAAAATCAGCAACACCGTGTTACAAGAGCGATATTTCGATTTATTATCAAATCTTTGTCGAGCTAAAAACGTAGGCTAACTCAATGTTTGAAGCAACTAGGTGTGAACTAGGTGTCATCCAAAAAACCAAAAATAAAATAAGTGATTAAAGCTCGTATTTCAACAAGTTGCACGTGCGGGAATCAGTAGCACGTGGTGGAAAAGAAGAAAAGGAAAGAAAAGAAGGAGAAAAGAAGAAGAAAAGAAAAAAGAAAGTTAAAAAGAAAAGAAAGACAGTTATCAATCAATCAATCAATCAATCAAAGGGATAAAGAAGGAAGAGAGGAAAGAAAAAAGAATAGAATGAAGTAAAATAAGACAACAGCCGCCCAATTGGGACGATTGTATTTATATATCTGAGCAACTGCAAAACAAACTCAAACAGTTTCATGGACTGTGAAGAGGGGAAGTATTTTTGCTTTGTCTGTGTTGTTTGAAGAAGACATTTTTGTTGAACTATTACACGTTCTGTTTGGTTTTGTCAATAAAATAACGTCACTCTGCACTTGTTGTGTGTGTGTTTGTAGTAGTAGTAGTAGTAGTAGTAGTAGTAGTAGTAGTAGTAGTAGTAGTAGTAGTAGTAGTAGTAGTAGTAGTAGTAGTAGTAGTAGTAGTAGTAGTAGTAGTAGTAGTAGTAGTAGTAGTAGTAGTAGTAGTAGTAGTAGTGGGGGACTGGCTCATAAGCCTAGGCCTCGCGGCCTATCAAGTGTCCCCTTCCTTCTTTTTGTACATTTATTATAGTTGCGCATACGCATTATAATTTTGATATGTTCATTCATCATATTCAAAAAACATTTGTTTACATTTTTGATTGCTGTCCAGAAGACTTTTAAATACATTAGTATTAGGTGAACATTTATGTTGAGTAGGAAGAACATTCCAAAACTGTGCAATTCTGTTAGTCAGTGCATTTTTTTCTCATATTAGTATTGCTATGGCCCATCAGGATTTTCATTTCTGAATTCCTTGTTCTGTTATAATCTGTTAGTTGGAAAATATTAGTAACATCAATGTTAACAAGGCCATTAAATATCTTTTACGTCTCAATCAGGTCCCCTCTCAATCTTCTACCTTTTAAGGAATGTAAATTAAGGTATTTTAGTCTTTCAAGGTAATTCATATCTCTGCATTCTCTCAATAATCTGGTTGCTCTTCTTTGGATCT
>CM065680.1:11731523-11736523 GCA_017654935.2 Phymorhynchus buccinoides | reverse complement strand
AACACTTTACTTGATTCCTTCCTTTCTGTTTCTTTGACAAAATGAAAGACTTCAATGGAAAGAATAAGAGGAAAAGAAAACACGTTCTTGTCTGAAAAAGAAAAAAAATAGAAGACTTATTGGAAAGTGTGAGAGAAAGTGCCAGGAAGAAAGAAAGAAAAAAAGAAAAAAAGATGTTGAGAGAGAGAGAGAGAGAGAGAGAGAGAGAGAGAGAGAGATAGAGAGGAGAGAGAAGAGTGAAGAGAGAGAGAGAGAGAGAGAGAGAGAGAGAGACTGAGAGACAGAGAGAGCGAGAGAGAGAGAGAGAAAGAGATATGCAGAATGAGAGATACTTTTGGTGACAAATACAGAATGAGGGAGAGAGAGGGGGGGAGTGTCTGAGAGAGGCTGAGAGAGAGAGAGAGAGAGAGAGAGAGAGAGAGAGAGAGAGAGAGAGAGAGAGAGAGAGAGAGAGAGAGAGAGAGAGAGAGAGAGAGAGAGAGAGAGAGAGAGAGAGAGAGAGAGAGAGAGTGAGAGAGAGAGAGACTGAGAGAGAGAGAGAGAGAGAGAGAGAGAGAGAGAGACTGAGACTGAGAGAGAGAGAGAGAGAGAGAGAGAGAGAGAGAGAGAGAGAGAGAGAGAGAGAGAGAGAGAGAGAGACTCAGACACACAGAGAAAGAGACACACAGAGAGAAACAGAGACAAAGACTGCGAGAGATAGACTGAGAGACAACAGTCACAAAGAGAGACGGTTGTGTTGAGTTGAACTGAGTTGAGTTGAGGGATAGAGAGCAGGGGGACGTTAGTTAGTTAGTTAGTTAGTTATAGTCCTGTCAACAGCTATGGTCATCTCAGGACTGTCACCGCATAAAATTCGACCATGTACCACAAAACACACATCGATGATTCAACAACGTCCAAAACCCTGGAGAAAAAACCCCAGTACAATTCACGACATGGCATCTTCATCACTGTACCCTATAGCTCATAATTTCACACAGTGCTGGAAACGTGGAGCCACTCTACTCTACTTATCGGATCCAGGAAAAACATTTAAACAAACAGAACAAAGATAACAAACACATCCTAGTAAAACATATATAATTATACAATAGGCCATATAGACACATATACACTGCAGAATGGGCAACATGTGCCCACTCAAGTGCGTAAAGTCTCACGCGTGAAAGGCAATGAACAATAACATTTTTAAAAAACCTGGCATGTCATAAATTGTAAATGAGGATGGAGAGAATGAAAAATGGGGATGATGGGCTACTCGAGCAGAGTAACACAAAAATAGACAAGGTCAAGGTCACGACGGCAAACTGGTTTGCGCCGATCTCTTCCTATTAAGGAGGCACACCTTCACACAAAATTTGACGCGATTCGGTCAAGCGGTTCGGGAGATATCCTTGGGACAGACAGAAAGAAAAAAAAAAACCAAAAAAACTAAAAAAAAAAAAAAATACAAACCAGCCCATCGCAAAGTCCGTTCACCTTCGGTGACGGACAAAAATCAGACAGAGGGACAGACAGACAGACAGACAACCTAACGCACAGAAAGCCATAGACAAACACACAAAACAACACGATGAAATGGCGCTACACAAAATGAAGTTTACGAGAAAAGGACAACACAATGAAGCAAAATCGACTTGAAATCACAGACTCCCTTGAGAAATACAGGACATGGAAAGAAGGGGGGAAAGAGCGAGACAACAGGGAAACAAATCGTGATGTTGTTTGTTCTTCAAAGAGATTTGATTTAGTTAGTATATTCTGGTACCACAGGAATTTCGTAATTATGATATTACCATTTCTACGTACATTAATAGATTTGGTTGTCTGGCGTAAATTAATATCTTACTAATACTTTTTTTTAAACACGCTCAGGCGCGCGCATGCATTATTACTATGATCTATGTCTCTCTCTGTCTGTCTCTTTTTCTTACCTCTATATCTCTCTCTGTCTCTTGTCTATTTCTTTCTCTCTCTTTCTCTTTCTCTCTCTCTATATATACACACATATAAACACACACATACACACGCGCGCGCGCGCACGCGCACGCACACACATACACACACATACACACACACACACACACACACAGACACACACACACACACACACACACACACACACACACACACACACACACAGACACACACACACACACACACACACACACACACACACACACACACACACACACACACACACACACACACACACACACACACACACACACACACACACACACACACACACACACACACACACACACACACACACACACACACACACATGCTGCCTGGCAAAAGCTGAAACTTTAATCGGATTAAGCGTGATCAGACAGTGTTAGCCTTTGAAGCTCAAGAACCATTGGATAATCGGTAAATGCGCTGGTATTTATAACATGAGCACGCAGACGCATGGGATAAGCTCAGATACAAAGTTTGATATGCTTTGACGAGAGAGAGAGAGAGAGAGAGAGAGAGAGAGAGAGAGAGAGAGAGAGAGAGAGAGAGAGAGAGAGAGAGAGAGAGAGAGAGAGAGAGAGAGAGAGAGAGAAGGAAGAACGTAAAGAAGGATGGATGGAATGACTCACAGAAAGATAAGGTAGTAGGTATTATTAGGTATTAGGTACTTCATAGACACAGAAGCCTCTCTGTGAAATTCGGGTTGCTCCCACCCGGAGAGCGCATCGCAACCAGAGGCGCGCCACCCTTTTTTTTGCATGCGATTTTTGTGAGACTGATGAGGAAGGAAAGGGAGGGGGGTAAATGTTGACCAAATGACAACTTTGTCGTTGCCACTGGGGATTAACGTGTGCTACGTGCATGGGCACACGGGACCTCGGTTTATCGTCTCATCCGAAAGACTCAATGCAGATAATGCAGAACGCATTAAGTCTGTTAGGAATTAGCCCTTCAGAACGGGGTATACAACATATAGCAACATGTTTCAAGGATTCATATTTCGACACAAAAACATAATACAACAAGTGCAACGCCGAGCGGCTGCAAAGTCCCCTCGCAGCATCGCCGAGGTACTCCGAAATCGGAATGTGTCAGCTGTACGCATACATAAAAACGCATCAAAACAGCACGTAACTACATAAAAACGCATCAAAACAGCATGTAACTGAATAGTTTAATATATATAGCCTTGGGGTTCGGACCCGTGATTTGAGCGCGCGCGATCATGCGCACACGCGCGCACAGAAACATTCATGACAAATGTGTTATAGACCATTCATCAAGAAATGTTGTGAAAAAACTGCATTAAAATACATGCAAAACTTCGCGAGATATTAGCGATTATGTGTTTCGGGGTTTGAACCCCGTAAGTGGCGCGACCTTGACCTCAATGTAAAACTAAATACATCAGTGGATAGCTTGCATCTTGGCAAACTAGTATACCAAATTTGATGATGATAGACTGAATAGAGAGAGAGAACCTTCGGCTCGGGGACTAAGCATCACAGAAAGAGAGATAGGGAGAGACAAGGACAGAACCATTGACAGAGCTAGAGGGTGAGAGCAACGATAGCATTCAGTCTACTGTCCTTGGTGAGATAGGGAGAGAACAGGACAGAACCATTGACAGAGCTAGAGGGTGAGAGCAATGATAGCATTCAGTCTACTGTCTTTGGTGAGATAGGGAGAGAACAGGACAGAACCATTGACAGAGCTAGAGGGTGAGAGCAACGATAGCATTCAGTCTACTGTCTTTGGTGAGATAGGGAGAGAACAGGACAGAACCATTGACAGAGCTAGAGGGTGAGAGCAACGATAGCATTCAGTCTACTGTCTTTGGTGAGATAGGGAGAGAACAGGACAGAACCATTGACAGAGCTAGAGGGTGAGAGCAACGATAGCATTCAGTCTACTGTCTTTGGTGAGATAGGGAGAGAACAGGACAGAACCATTGACAGAGCTAGATGGTGAGAGCAACGATAGCATTCAGTCTACTGTCTTTGGTGAGATAGGGAGAGAACAGGACAGAACCATTGACAGAGCTAGATGGTGAGAGCAACGATAGCATTCAGTCTACTGTCTTTGGTGAGATAGGGAGAGAACAGGACAGAACCATTGACAGAGCTAGATGGTGAGAGCAACGATAGCATTCAGTCTACTGTCTTTGGTGAGATAGGGAGAGAACAGGACAGAACCATTGACAGAGCTAGATGGTGAGAGCAACGATAGCATTCAGTCTACTGTCTTTGGTGAGATAGGGAGAGAACAGGACAGAACCATTGACAGAGCTAGAGGGTGAGATAGCAACGAGAACAGGACAGAACCATTGACTGTCCTTGGTGAGATAGGGAGAGAACAGGACAGAACCATTGACAGAGCTAGAGGGTGAGATAGGGAGAGAACAAGGACAGAACCATTGACAGAGCAGTAGGGAGAGAACAGGACTACTGACAGAGCTTGGTGAGATAGGGGGAGAACAGGACAGAACCATTGACAGAGCTAGATGGTGAGAGCAACGATAGCATTCAGTCTACTGTCCTTGGTGAGATAGGGAGAGAACAGGACAGAACCATTGACAGAGCTAGAGGGTGAGAGCAACGATAGCATTCAGTCTACTGTCTTTGGTGAGATAGGGAGAGAACAGGACAGAACCATTGACAGAGCTAGAGGGTGAGAGCAACGATAGCATTCAGTCTACTGTCTTTGGTGAGATAGGGGGAGAACAGGACAGAACCATTGACAGAGCTAGATGGTGAGATAGGGAGAGAACAGGACAGAACCATTGACAGAGCTAGAGGGTGAGATAGGGGGAGAACAGGACAGAACCATTGACAGAGCTTGGTGAGATAGGGAGAGAACAGGACAGAACCATTGACAGAGCTAGATGGTGAGATAGCAACGAGAACAGGACAGAACCATTGACAGAGCTTTGGTGAGATAGGGAGAGAACAGGACAGAACCATTGACAGAGCTAGAGGGTGAGAGCAACGATAGCATTCAGGACAGAACCATTGACAGAGCTTGGTGAGATAGGGAGA
>CM065680.1:11724023-11729023 GCA_017654935.2 Phymorhynchus buccinoides | reverse complement strand
GACCCTTTTGGGCTCACGTCGTTTTTTTAAAACAAAGTGAGTCTATAGTATCGTACGTGTTCGGTTGTGTGTGTGTGTGTGTGTGTGTGTGTGTGTGTGTGTGTGTGTGTGTGTGTGTGTGTGTGTGTGTGTGTGTGTGTGTGTGTGTGTGTGTGTGTGTGTGTGTGTGTGTGTGTTGCGTCCGTGGCCCGACCTTTAACCTTGCACTCCAAACTTTAACGTTGTCGTTTTCTCTAAAAATATAAGGTGTTGGAGGGTTACAGTTAGCAGGATATTTGATGTTGACGTGAGCCTTCAAGTCACGATGATCAAAGTAGTCAGATGCATCAATAAAGGGCACAAGGAAGACTATAATTTGTTGCAGAGATTACTGTTGTGCAACCTTTAACCTTGCAACCCCATAAACTTTCACATTGTCGTTTTCTCTCATTTTCTCTAAAAATACAAGGCGTTGGAGGGTTAAAGTTAGCAGGATACTTGATTTTGATATGAGCCTTCAACTCACAACGATCAAAGCAGTCAGATGCATCTACAAAGAGCATAAGAAATACAATCATTTGTTGCAGAGATTACTGTTGTGCTGTACAGATCAGATACTCATACTGGAAAGAAGACTCTCCATTAGATATACAAAAACGCTGTTTAAAAATAAACATAAGACTTCAGGTGTGTACAAATAGGTACATTTTAACGTCGTTGACGGCCCGGTTGTTTCGTTTTATTTGCGCCTTTGTTAACTGTTGTTCGTGTTCATTCGCGCATCATCTCTGCCCATGCAATACTTATTATCGCACTTCCGGCGATAGCACACACAACAAGGCCTAGGCCTACAGATCACGCCTTACCTCATAATCAAGACAACGTACCTAACATTTAGCCCACAATCATTTCAGTCTTGAAAAAAATATACGGAAAATCCAGTGTTCGTCGATTTCACTGCCTTCCACGTACGAATCCAGATCAAGTTAGGCCTAGACGACTGATCACCATGTCACCGTATCATGCCATGTGACCCGGATGGATGAGCGTGCAGGCTGCGACCTTCACCTTTGCTTTGTGGCAGAGGGGGGGGGGGGGGGGATTAACGAAGGGAAAATAAAATATTAGGACTAAAGTATCTTACAGAAATGTTGATGTGGAACAAGTTTCTATCGCATGAACAATCAGTTTAAAACAGTATCAGATCAGGAGTATGGCCTTACGAATTCCGCAACTTCAATTATTAATTTTCTAAGAGGCTTAGACCTACAGGTGTCCGTAGACCCCCCTTACCCCGGCGGGGGAGGAGGGGGGGGGGGTGCACTATGTTTTTCTGAAAGCTTTGTCAATATGCTTTTCAATTTTCCTTGTTTGCCAAAAATAAAAATTGGGCTCCACTATGTTACATGCGCATATATAAACATACATATAATTAAATTTTAAAGAAAGAGGGAAAGGGGTAGGGGTAATTGAATGAAAAATTGTGTTTTACGTCCTCTCGGTCATAGACACATATGGGACATTTGTAAATGCAAAGATGGTGGGAATAATACTGGCTGCAATGCCCGGAGGCAGTGCAACACCAGTAAAGTCCCGAGTTTTTAACAATGTAGATAGGTGTAGCGGTAACCACGCCTCGGTTAAACCTCATCGGCTATGGTACCGCCACTTACATTGAGACACTGAGGGTAGGGGTAATTTAATGCACAGAAATAATTTAATTTACACAGTAAAATAAAAATTCATTCTGTTCTCAGATGCACAAGTGTCTACATAACAGTATTATAGTAATACAAATCAGACGTGAGCCTTGAAGGCTTCGCCTCTTGTTCACTTTCTATTTATATCTGTACACAAACTTGTTCATGCTTAGTTGAACAGCTATAATTATCTGAAGGCTTTGTTTTTAGTAAACAAAAATATTATTTAGTGTCAACGAAATGACTTGTTCGACCAACTGCCGTTCGACAAAATGTCTTGTTCGACCAACTGTCGTTCGACGAAGTGTCGCATTCGACCAATTGCCGTTCGATGAAAGTGTCGTATTCGACCAACTGTCGTTCGACGAAGTGTTGTATTCGACCAACTGTCGTTCGATGAAAGTGTCATATTCGACCAACTGTCATTCGACGAAGTGTCCTATTCGACCAACTGCCGTTCGACAAAATGTCGTGTTCGACCAACTGTTGTTCGACGAAGTGTCGTATTCGACCAACTGTCGTTCGACGAAGTGTCCTATTCGACCAACTGCCGTTCGACAAAATGTCGTGTTCGACCAACTGTTGTTCGACGAAGTGTCGTATTCGACCAACTGTCGTTCGACGAAGTGTCGTATTCGACCAATTGTCGTTCGATGAAAGTGTCGTATTCGACCAACTGCCGTTCGACGAAGTGTCATATTCGACCAACTGTCGTTCGACGAATTGTCATATTCGACCAACTGTCGTTCGACGAAGTGTCGTATTCGACCAACTGTCGTTCGACGAAGTGTCGTATTCGACCAATTGTCGTTCGATGAAAGTGTCGTATTCGACCAATTGTCGTTCGATGAAAGTGTCATATCCGACCAACTGTCGTTCGACAAAGTGTCGTATTCGACCAATTGTCGTTCGATGAAAGTGTCATATTCGACCAATTGTCGCTCGACGAAAGTGTCATATTCGACCAACTGTCGTTCGACGAAGTGTCATATTCGGCCAACTGTCGTTCGACGAAGTGTCATATTCGACCAACTATCGTTCGATGAAAGTGTCATATTCGACCAAATGTCGTTCGACGAAGTGTCGTATTCGACCAATTGTCGTTCGATGAAAGTGTCGCATTCGACCAACTGTCGTTCGACGAAGTGTCATGTACCCACACGTACACCCCCACCCCCTCAAATTTCCACATTGAATTGAAAATGTCACTGACGTTGACAAGCAACATCCTGACATTTTCGGGAAAGGGATAAGGTTAGGATCAGCGTAGGATTATTTTCATATAAACCAAAAGAAGCAGATTTTGAAACTGAGGGTCGTAAACATGGGGGTGGGGGGGGGGGGGAGTGACTAAAGTGCTGGTTGGAAATGTTATCAACTGATCTCTACAGACTCAAAGGCACACTGACGCACCACGATGAAGTCCCTTCGGGGGTTTTTCTGGGTAGCTGTGACCCACATATAGATGTCCCCATATTCAAAGTGAGGCTGCTCTTTAAAATGATTCTTCGGTTTGAATTTGGGGGCATTTATATGGGAGTCAGACCTGGTCAAAACAAGATTTCTTTCCAATTATAAGAGGGAAAACACGTGAAACCCGTCATTGTGACACGTGATCTGGTGGGTCTTTAAAGAATGCAAGAAACATGACAACAGCACAAAACAACGCAATCAGATGCACGTGCAATTCGAGGCTTACCTTCCGGGCTGCAAGTGACATGACATGCTTTTTGTCTGAGATTCAGCTGCTCAGAATGTTTTGTAGGTACCCGGTAAACTATTTGGATTTTATTTTCAATATTAGTTTAAACAAAACTCCACATGTTTGGTTTGTTTTCTGGTTTTTTCCGTTATGTGTCTTGCTTGTGAATTTTTGTTTTGCTTTGTTTTGCTTTGTTTTTGCAATTTCCTCTTGGTGTTTGTGTATGTTTATTACATGCGTTCCTGCCTGTACGCGCGCGTGCGCGTAAACACATACAGACAGAGAGAGAGAGAGGGGGGGGGAGAGAGAGAGAGAGAGAGAGAGAGAGAGAGAGAGAGAGAGAGAGAGAGAGAGAGAGAGAGAGAGAGAGAGAGAGAGAGAGAGAGAGAGAGAGAGAGAGAGAGAGAGAGAGAGAGAGAGACAGAGACAGAGACAGAGACAGAGACATAATTTCATTTCATTTCATTTAATGGATGTTATTTATAGAGGGTAATAGAATAAGGAGAGGGTGAGATTATCGTCCAATTGATCGCAGATTCTTATGGACGTTACAAAATAGAATAACCAATGACATGCCTTTTTACATCAAGCCCTCTGGAGAGAGAAATAATACAAATATAAAAGTAGAAATGAAAAAGGAGAATGAGCACAGACAAAGCAATATAAAGCATGCCAAATACAACCCTATAACAATAACAAAATCAAACCTAATATTATTAACTATAGTCATTTTTAACATGCATAACTTAAGAAGTAAGCGCATACACACGGGGGGAAAAACAATCCATTTTTCAATTTTTCAGAGACACAGAGAGACACAGACAGACAGAGACAGAGACAGACACACAGACATACACTGACAGACAGACAGACAGACAGAGACAGACACACAGACATACACTGACAGACAGACAGACAGAGACAGAGACAGACACACAGACATACACTGACAGACAGACAGACAGACAGAGACAGACACACAGACATACACTGACAGACAGACAGACAGAGACAGAGACAGACACACAGACATACACTGACAGACAGAGAGACAGACAGAGACAGACACACAGACATACACTGACAGACAGACAGACAGAGACAGAGACAGACAGACAGACAGAGACAGACAGACACACAGACATACACTGACAGACAGACAGACTGACAGAGACAGACAGACAGACATAGACAGACAGACAGACAGACAGAGACAGAGACAGACACACAGACATACACTGACAGAGAGAGAGACAGACAGAGACAGAGACGAAGACAGACACGCATGGACAGACAGGCGGGCGTAGAAGCGGACACATACAGACAGAGACAGATGGAAACAGAAAGAGACTAACGTGAGATAGGAAGGAAGGAAGGAAGTTTGCAGAACAAACCAACTCATGACCTGGGCTAAATTGCACCGGCTGCCCCACTGGGGAAACCTGCCTGACTTTCTTCTTGTCTTTCTTCTGCACCTGTCCTGACCACCAGACAGTAAGTCCAAATCGCTAAATCGATGGCCACCGATCGATCACACGAACCCACAGAGCAAGAAGCGGTAAAGGACCGGCCACACGCCCCCTAAAAATCGCACGACTGTACGATGCGATTCGATCACG
>CM065680.1:11694023-11696523 GCA_017654935.2 Phymorhynchus buccinoides | reverse complement strand
AGATTCTTATAGTAAAGTATGATGTGCGAAGGTAATGTTTGTGTTAGCTTGTTATAGTAAAGTATGATGTGTGAAGATTAAAAAAAGGTGTTTGACAGATTATATTTAACATGAAATAACTTGACGAGAAGCGGATCTTTTGAAATGTACAACAATAATTTGTTTTCCATTCGCCTTTTTAAAGTTAGTAAGCGAAACAATGTATGTCATTTTTGCAAAGCATCTTCCGTATAGTGTAGGCCTATATGTGAAAGAAGGCTAACGTGTTTCACGTCTATCTGTCTGTCTGTCTGTCTCCATGTGCACTGGGTTTGTTAGCAGACAGATCTTTCCACAAAACATGTGCTTATCAAGAAAAAATACAAATAACCCATAACAAAATATCCGTACCGATTCTGTTTTGGTGTGTGTGTGTGTGTGTGTGTGTGTGTGTGTGTGTGTGCGTGCGTGCGTGCGCGCGTGCGTGCGTGCGTGTGTGTGTGCAGGGCTGGATCCAGGGGGGGGGGGGGGGCTACCTGGGTTCCGTACCCCACCCCCACCCCAACCACCAAAACAAAAAGAAGACAAAGAGAAAACAACAATGACAGAGTCGCACTTACTGTTTTGTCGTTCTAATGTACAATCTAAAGGGAGTTTGTGGCATTTTGTTGAAAACGCTTTTCCCCTGACCCCCACCAGGGACGTTGCCCCTGGACCCGCCGGGGGTCAATGCCGGCCCCCAGACCCCCGCCCTTGCTTGTACCCCCCCCCCCCTCCTCTAATGTGTCCCAGGTCCGGCCCTGGTGTGTGTGTGTTGTGTGTGTATGTGCGTGCGTGCGTGTGTGCGTATGTGCGTGCGTGTGTGCGCATTTTACACGTGGTTTGCCAACACTGGGAGAGCAAAACCAATATCCCATGTTCGTGGGTTCACATCACTGACATTTGAAATAATAAACAAACAAAGAAAACACCTCAGTGGGTCGCTTTTAACCCTTTCAGCGCCAATGTCGCATTTATGCACCACAATGGTTTAACACCCATATGTCACTAGAAGGCATCAAATCAGGGCCTGTTATCCGAAGACCCTATTTTCGTACTTTTCAGGAGGTAAGGATATCCCTAATGTTATACATGTCACAGAGAAATTCACAATATTGCAAATTTAGTTTTTTTCTGTACTCAGTTAAGTTTAATGGTATATTTCGGCTAAAAAATGGCTGGCGGTGAAAGGGTTAATGTTTGAATCACAAGCCCATTATTAAAGACCCACCAGATCACGTGTCATAATCACGGGTTTCACGGGTTTTCCCTCTTATAGCTGGTAAGAAATCTTGTTTCGACCAGGTTTGACTCCCTTACAAATCCCCCCCAATTGAAAACGAAACATCATTTCAAAGAGCAGCCTCGATTACAAGTTGGGGGCATTTGCATGTGGGTCAGAGCTACCAATAAAAAAAAAACCAAGGGACTCAATGGTGGTGGGTCAGTGGGTCTTTAAGACAACAAAAGTTATTTAGAAAATGATTCACCCTGTATCTATTTTCAACTGCCTCGTTCTTCTCTCGAAGTGGCTGGTTTTTAAAACGTACGCATACTTCTCTGAAATCCGTTTATTATTCTTTTCTTTTATATAGTTCAGAGCAAACACAAACATTTTGGCGACTGGGTGTCTGATGTGAAAACAACATTTAGTTTAGTTCTGTTTTTAACGCGCGTTCTGCTGCTTTTAGGAAGGTTCTCTTTTTGACATTTTAATAAACAATATTTGTCTTCTTTGTTTTTCTTGTATTAAAGGGGCACCCTGACGGATGAGTTTTTGTAAGAAACACATTGAGATCACCAGGAAAACACCCTTTACAGAGATTGCAACACTCACTTTGCTCTGGTTTCCTATAAATCAAACCGTCAAATCGGCAATTCCTCCTTGGCGGAGGTGCTGGAAGTCAAATTATTTCACCCAAAGAGAAGGCCAATGGCCGCCAAATCGCTTGCACGAAATTTTCGCAATCTAAGTCTTCCTTTTCTTTCTTTCTTTTTCATACAGTTTATCTAAAGGAGTTTCGCTCACAACAAAGGAAATAACTCAAATTTTCTGTTTACCGCACTACAAAAAAAGAAAACTCTTCAACCACAATGAGTGTCCTCCACCCACCCCATCCAAAACGGCTACTCTCTCCGGCATCTCCGGCAAGGAGGAATCGCCGTTTTGACGGTTTAATTGATAGGAAATAAGAGCAAAGTGAGTGTTCCGATCCTTGAAAAGGCTGTCTTTCTGGTGATCTCGACGTGTTTCTTGCAAAAACTCATCCGTCAGGGTCCACCTTTAAGGAGATCAGAGTTAGATTTCATCCTATGTTGTCCACATTGTGAGAGAAAACACAAAGCGTAGGGGAAGACGGGGTAAAAAGCGCATGGGCGGGTAAGAAGCCCACCCCAATTATCTCATGAAATAAAGAAAATTTCAGTCAAATTTGCCCATGAGACGAATGCTAGACATTAACGCTCGTCTCATGGGCAAAAT
>CM065680.1:11674023-11681523 GCA_017654935.2 Phymorhynchus buccinoides | reverse complement strand
ATTCAAACCCACCCACAGACACACAAACACACACACACACACCTCCCCCCCTCCACACCACACCCCCACACACACACACACACACGCACACATACACCCACACCCCTACACCCACACCCAGACCTACACACACACACACACACACACACACACACACACACACACACACACACACACACACACACACACACACACACACACATGCACGTTCACTTCCAATGGACGGACATGCTGCAATTAATCAGAGAACCATTTCACAAAATAAATCATGAATTTAAAAGCTTGACTGATCTGGGGACAAACGTTTTCTGTGCTCTAGCTTTCAGTTTCAACGTCCTGTAACGGCGACCCGATGGTAACAGTTCATAATATCTGGCTAAAACATGGATGTCATCATTAATTAATTTCCTGGCCTTTTGTACTGCTCTTTCATCATATAAATCTTGTAATCCAGTCTGCCTCACACCCACAATCTTACTGCACACATTCACCATATCACTCAGCACACGCTTGCTTCTTACACTCAAACTTCCATACCAACATAAACATGAAACAGTGAGTCTTGCCTTTCTTACTGCAGATAGCTATCGTTTTCTATATTTCTATATCTGTCAAGGACAGATTGTAAGAACAGGCATCGCCTAAAATCTTTATCCTTGTCAAATCAAGTTTTCCAGGGTCCACTGTCCAGTATATTTAACGTTAAAGACCCACCAGATCACGTGTCAAAATCACGGGTTTCACGGGGTTTTCCTCTTATAGTTGAAAAGAAATCTTGTTTTGACCAGGTCTCACTCCCATACAAATGCCCCCCCCGAAACATAATTCAAAGCCTCGAAACATCATTTTAAAGTCAAACAGGCTCAATTTGAGAGAGAAGATGGGGGACATGTGTATGTGGGTCACAACTACCCGTGGTGCGTCAGTGTATCTTTAATTTCATCCATTTACGTCAATTAAAAATATGCATTCAATAATAGTAGTAGAAGATAACGGCAAGACGGAACGAATGCAATGAAAGTTCTACAGCGACAGAATAGTCAGTGTGACTGTGGTCGCATTGCGGAGGGAAGGAAGGAACGAAGACTGTGACAGGGGGGTGTTGATCTGCATCTTTAGCTTTGATTTTTGTTCTTTGGATGCCTGTTTGTCTGTGTACAAAGCTAGCCTAATTCTGGTTGGAAATTTTGTGTCTGAAACTTTCTAAGCGGTTATTGATAACCACACCTCTACTACGCTCCCCCTCCACCCCCACCCCCCAAAACATTTCCCACTCAAAATATGAAATTCGTATTTTCAAGTCAAATTATTATCACGCTGGTTATTGTTTTGCTTTGTTGTTTGTTTGTTTGTGTGTTGTTGTTGTTGTTGTTGTTGTTGTTGTTGTTGTTGTTGTTGTTGTTTTCCTGTCAATTAGCAGGACCCTTCAAAATCGTTCACATAAATATTGATTTTTTTTCTGAATGTTTAGGTAATATGTCAATGCTTCTGTTGTACGGCACCTGGACGAAATTTCTCCCTGAGACATAATACAGTGAATTTGAATTTGAGTTTGAATTGACTTTGAATATCCTTTTGAATGTCCTACTGAGGCTAGTTCCCGCTTTCCGGAAGTCATACTCGGAAACCGACACACATACTATGTATTAATCGCGTTATTGCTCATTTATATCCCGAAAGCTTTCACGAATAGGGGAAGACGGGGTAAAAAAAACGCATGGGCGGGTAAGAAGCCCACCCCAATTATCTCTTGAAATGAAGCAAATTTCAGTCTCATTTTGCCCATGAGACGAGCGTTAATGTCTAGCATTCGTCTCATGGGCAAATTTGACTGAAATTTTCTTTATTTCATGAGATAATTGGGGTGGGCTTCTTACCCGCCCATGCGCTTTTTACCCCGTCTTCCCCTACAAGTAAAGGTAAGCCTATACTTTTTTTTTCACTCCACAAGAAGTGTCAAATCGAGAGGCAGACAGATAGCTACACAGACAAGGAAGGAGAAATAATAGTAACATGGCGCCACAAACCCGTTCTCGTGGAAAAGCAGACATGTAATATTCACGAAGCTTAGTAGGCCTGCCACAAGCTAATCCTTAATCTAATCCCGCTTCAGGTTTCCAATGTCTAACTTAATAACTACAGCAGAGAATCATGTATGCAAACATATCCAGTAGCTTCAGAGTGATAGTAATAGTTTGGTGAAGTAATGTTAGGCTAGACAGTAACATGAATAATAGTGTAGGTTTCTGTAGGGTGCGTCTAACTTTTGAGAAAAACAAATGAAAATAATTATTTCTTACTGACTTTGTTTGCCTTGCATAATTATAGCGATGTGCCCTGTCCATATCTATCACCCAATTCGTCTCTATGTGTCCCTGTCTCTGTGTGTCCCTGTCTCTATATGTCTCCGTCTTAGTGTATATCCCGATGTGTAGGTTTGCTATGTGGCCGTGCTTTCTATTTTCAGGACATTGTAGATGTTAAATCTTGTCTTACCATTAGGTGGAGGCACACTCAAACCAACTTTATGATTTATTTAAGAGAAATTAACAGGTGTATTTTCCCTGGAAGTCTTATTTAAAACATAATTATGATCATCGGGTTGTTGTTTTTCTGTATAGTGTGTCAATGTAGTAACTAAAGCGCGTGTTGAGCAGGAAACATAACACGTCATGATTGTCTAATTAAATGTGGTGTATCTCATGTTTGTCATTAACACATAATCAAGGGCCTGTCTCATTACCTCCTGCAATATACACATTTCCATGCAAGGTGCTAACGTGTTACCAAACTCCTAATGACTGTCATGCATTTGTCAAAAGAGAGGGGGTTTGAGGGGAAGGGCAAAGCGAGGGTGATAATGAATATTCATTATTCATTAACCTACTCGGTGATAGCTAAAGTTCACAACAGAAATGCTATGTTTCAGAAATATGTTGGTCAAATTCATGGAACAGTACATACATAAACACTAATTGTCTCTGCACTCAGAGATTATCAATTCATCATTTATTATTAGAATGCCCAATGTTGCTCTCTAAATACCGAATGTTCAATATGGACTTTTTTCATAAGTATAAGGATATCTTAAGTGACGCAGTAATTAGCATTGCTTTAACCCTTTCACCGCCAATGTCGCATTTTAGCACCACAGTGATTTAACACCTATGTCACTAAAAGGCATCAAATTGGGGTCTATTATCCAAAGACCCTGTTGTCTTAGTTTTGGGAAGTAAGGATAGATCTTATTTTATATCTGTCACAGAAGAATCCCCAATACTGCAGATGGATTTTGTTCTATACCCAGGTAAATTTATTGGAAATTTTTGGCTGAAGTATGGCTGGCGGTGAAACGGTTAATTGCGAAATTAATTCTGTCCACGCCTACAGGAAGCTTACTGTACATGCTTTGCTTTGTGTGTTGTTGTAATAGTTTTTAAGCTTGCATGTATTTTGTTTTAATTGATTAACTTTTTGCATGTTGTCTAACATCACTATTCATGTGAAAACACATTAGATTCAAGATCAATTCATGTTAAGGACAATAAAACGCATCCCACTTTAGCCGACCCAGCATCATTATCGACTTTAACCAGTAAGAAATGTTTATTTATGGTCGAGAATGAGTCCGAAAGTTACTTATATTGGCTATTAAAAACGTCACCATTCATGAAAACCTATTGTTAACTGATTGCACTTTATTATCTTGATATGCAACAAAGTGAACAAGCTAGTGTCATTCATGCGACTCATTGGAGATGCATTTGCGCGGCTTGCCATCTTTTTTCCATTTTGTTTTTGGGTGTGTTTCTGTCATCTTGATTTCACCTGTAAACTTTAGCGAAAAATGAACGAAGTGGTGGATTGGATAAACAACTACAAATAGTGTATTTCGTGTATTTCAAGGTCTCTGAAGCTGTTGCACTTATAGTTTTCTGGACTCTCTCTTAAAGGGGCACCCTGACGGATGAGTGTTTGCAAGAAACACGTCGAGAGCACCGGGAAAACACCCTCTAAATGGATCGCAACACTCACTTTGCTCTTGTTTCCTACAAATCAAACCGTCAAATCGGCGATTCCTCCTTGGCGGAGGTGCTGGAAGTCAAATTATTTCAGTGAAAGAGAAGGCACATGACCGCCTGAGTAGATAAGACCAAATCACGAAATGTCCACACAATACAAGCCTTTTTATTTACAGTTTACCAAAAAGAGTTTCGCTCACAACAAATGAAATAGCTCTCTCTTTTTTTACTGCACTACAAAAACGATAAAAGCTTCAACCACTCTGAATGTCCTCCACCCACCCCGTCCAAAATGGCTTCTCTCTCCGGCAACTCCGCCAAGGAGGAATCGCCGTTTTGATGGCTTGATTTCATAGAAACAAGAGCAAAGTGAGTGTTCCGATCCTTGAAACGGCTGTCTTTCTGGTAATCTCGACGTGTTTCTTGCAAAACCTCATCCGTCAGGGTGTCCTTTAAAGGCCTTGTCCGACGATGATTCCTCTCGCATGCACCTGGTAGCTCTGTCACGCTGTGAGAATGGGTGAACACTCATGCGAAAGATCGAGTGATTGCATGGTCAGACTTTACCTTTAGTCTCTGGTTTCCACAGTTCAATACTGGCCTTACACTGGTCAATACGCAGTTTTACATGGGTCAATGTATGGGCGAAAGTAAGAGCTGTTTGCTTACATAAAACATGGTCAGATTTGTTGACCGTATTGTATGGGCAAGATGGACATGGGTCAGTGCAGGGAGTGTTGAGGAGAAATCGAAGATGTCATCAACGTCATCAATATTGCCTTGTTCGCTCTAGCCTGAAGCCCTTGGCTAAGCCCTAGGTCAATGCATTCAAACTGTGTTTGCGGTACCATTTAGTAAGTATATTTCAGGTAGGGGCACACAAAGGGTACCCTTCGGACTAATAACTTAACATCGAGTTTTGAGTTTTGTGTTATGTATTTGTTCACATTGCATTTTTCTCGTTATGTCGTCTCTATTTCGTTCTTTGTGTGCCTATCTGCCTGTGTGTTTTTCCCTCTGGTGGTGCTGTTGTCTCTCTCTGTGTTCCAGTGCATCTCTGCCCTCCCAGCTTCTCTATCACCCCCCCCTCTCTCTCTCTCTCTCTCTCTCTCTCTCTCTCTCTCTCTCTCTCTCTCTCTCTCTCTCTCTCTCTTTCTCTCTCTCTCTCTCTCTCTCTCTCTCTCTCTCTCTCTCTCTCTCTCTCCTCTCTCTCTCTCTCTCTCTCTCTCTCTCTCTCTTCTCTCTCTCTCTCTCTCTCTCTCTCTCTCTCTCTCTCTCTCTCTCTCTCTCTCTCTCTCTCTCTCTCTCTCTCTCTCTCTCTCTCTCTCTCTCTCTCTCTCTCTCTCTCTCTCTCTCTCTCTCTCTCTCTCTCTCTCTCTCTCTCTCTCTCTCTCTCTCTCTCTCTCTCTCTCTCTCTCTCTCTCTCTCTCTCTCTCTCTCTCTCTCTCTCTCTCTCTCTCTCTCTCTCTCTCTCTCTCTCTCTCTCTCTCTCTCTCTCTCTCTCTATCTCTCTCTCTCTCTCTCTCTCTCTCTCTCTCTCTCTCTCTCTCTCTCTCTCTCTCTCTCTCTCTCTCTCTCTCTCTCTCTCTCTCTCTCTCTCTCTCTCTCTCTTTCTCTCTCTCTCTTCTCTCTCTTCTCTCTCTCTCTCTCTCTCTCTCTCTCTCTCTCTCTCTCTCTCTCTCTCTCTCTCTCTCTCTCCTCTCTCTCTCTCTCTCTCTCTCTCTCTCTCTCTCTCTCTCTCTCTCCTCTCTCTCTCTCTCTCTCTCTCTCTCTCTCTCTCTCTCTCTCTCTCTCTCTCTCTTCTCTCTCTCTCTCTCTCTCTTCTCTCTCTCTCTCTCTTTCTCTCTCCCTCCCTCTTAGCCCCTAGCTGTCTAGTTCTATCATATAGCGACTCGTTACAGTTATGTTCAAATTATTGTTTTCCTTTTTTCTTCAAATTAAGTATTTATTTTATAAACACCATTTAAACGTAACACCAGATGTTGCGAGACACCTTGTGTAATAATTTTAAATATCGAACTTAAGGTCTCGGTACACGTTAACACTATTCACAAGATATATCTATTTCCCCATGGCAACACAGTGAGCTGTAAGTCATGATAAGTGTGGGCTATCACTGTGTTGCGATGGGGAAATAGAAATATCTCGTGAATAATGTTAACGTGTACACAAACCTTTACCATTTAGGGAACTAAGATGAGAATTAGCCCTGATGGAGGAAAATCCGGTGCATCACGTTTTGCCCAATCACCTTTCGCCAAATCACCTTTCGCCCAATCACGTTTTGCCCAATCACCTTTCGCCCAATTGGAAATTATACCGGTTTACATCCATCACGTTCCGCCCAAAAATCATGCAAGGAAATCAGGGAATTGAATCAATAACTTAATGGTTGAATCAAACAGATATTTTAAAAAAGAAAGAAATAGGGTTAGGGTTAGGGTTTGGTTACTGTTCTCACTGTTCGCGCTTAGGAAGCCATTTTGGGCGAACAGTGCTAGAGCAATTTGGGTGAACCGTGGCACATTCCGTTGGCTGAGCTTCGACTCGGAGGTACTCACTGATACGCAACGAGAACAAAGACTTGGGCAAAAGGTGAATGTATCCAGGAAATCTGGTAAAGGTCTGTGCACACGTTAATGCTTTTCATAAGATATTGATATTTCCCCATGGCAACACAGTGAGTTGCAAGTCGTATACACGTTAGCATTAAGTAAGGTATCGGTACACGTTAACATTATTCACGGGATATTTCTATTCCCCCATGGCAACACAGTGTTAGGCCACTCATAGTGTGACGTACAACTCACTGTGTTGCCACGGGGAAATAGAAATATCCCGTGAATAATGTTAACGTGTGCTGAGACCTTTATTAACGAGATATTTCTATTTTCCCATGACAACACAGTGATAGCCCACTCTTAATATGACTTACAGCTCACTGTGTTGCCATGGGGAAATAGAAATATCTCGTGAATAGTGTTAGCGTATGACGTGTACACAGACCTTTACAGGCCTAACACTGTGTAGCCATGGGGAAATATAGATATTTTGTGAATAGGGTTAGCTCTTCCACCGCCAATGTCGCATTTTAGCACCTCAGTGATGTAACACCTATGTCACTAAAAGGCATCAAATTGGGGTCTATTAATTATCCAAAGGCCCTATTGTCTTAGTTTTGGGAAGTAAGGATAGACCTTGTTTTATATATGTCACAAAAGAATCCCCAATACCGCAGATGGATGTTGTTCTCTACCCAAGTAAATGTAATGGACATGTTTAGTTGTCTTAGTTTTGGAAAGTAAGGATAGACCTTGTTTTATATATGTCACAAAAGAATCCCCAATACTGCAGATGGATGTTGCTCTCTACCCAGGTAAATGTAATGGACATGTTTAGTTGAAATATGGCTGGCGGTGAAAGGGTAACGTGTACAGAGATCCCAAGGAAGCCTAACCAATGTCTTTGCAAGAGTGAG
>CM065680.1:11659023-11666523 GCA_017654935.2 Phymorhynchus buccinoides | reverse complement strand
CACACACATACACAGTGACACACACACACACTCACGCGCACGCACGCACACACACGCAGACGCACGCGCGCGCGCGCACGCACACGCACACACGCACACACACACACACACACACGCACGCACGCACGCGCGCGCACACACACGCGCACACACACACACACACATACACACACACACACACACACACACTATGACAGTAAAGAGAAAGAGGAGCCGCTGTAGCTCGCTAGCTCGTAATCCGTCATGGTTTGCGAGTTTTCCGTGGGTAGTTTGTGCACTTTAACAAGTACTTTGCCGGAACTCACCTGCGACACACCAGAGCAGGGGCAGATAACGCTAATTGATCGAGTTTCGGGAAAGTGCTATAGAGACAGGGACATATAGAGGCGGGGACATATAGAGACAGGAACACATAGAGACGGGGACATATATTATAGAGAGACAGGGACTCATAGAGATGAGGACATATAGAGACAGGAACACATAGAGACGGGGACATATATTATAGAGAGACAGGGACTCGTAGAGATGAGGACATATAGAGACAGGAACGCATAGAGACGGGGACATATATTATAGAGAGACAGGGACTCATAGAGATGAGGACATATAGAGACAGGAACACATAGAGACGGGGACATGTGTTATAGAGAGACAGGGACTCATAGAGATGAGGACATATAGAGACATGAACACATAGAGACGGGGACATGTGTTATAGAGAGACAGGGACTCATAGAGATGAGGACATATAGAGACAGGAACACATAGAGACGGGGACATATATTATAGAGAGACAGGGACTCATAGAGACGGGGACATAGAGACGGGGACATATATTATAGAGAGACAGGGACTCATAGAGACGGGGACATATAGAGACAGGAACACATAGAGACGGGGACATATATTATAGAGAGACAGAGACTCATAGAGATGAGGACATATAGAGACAGAAACACATAGAGACGGGGACATATATTATAGAGAGACAGGGACTCATAGAGATGAGGACATATAGAGACAGGAACACATAGAGACGGGGACATATATTATAGAGAGACAGGGACTCATGGAGATGAGGACATATAGAGACAGGAACACATAGAGACGGGGACATATATTATAGAGAGACAGGGACTCATGGAGATGAGGACATATAGAGACAGGGACTCATAGAGACGGGGACATATAGAGACAGGAACACATAGAGACGGGGACATATATTATAGAGAGACAGGGACTCATAGAGATGAGGACATATAGAGACAGGAACGCATAGAGGACATATTACAGAGACAAGGGCATATTCGATGGCTTGGAGTCAAAACGGACCATCTTGAGATAGTCCATTGACTTGTTATTGATGATATTGCGAAAACTAATAACTTGTATTAAAACTACAACTAATATAAAATGGGGTTTATGCTTTTTATATTTCTGCCATCTTTTTAAAATACAAGTTATTAGTTTTCGCAATAAGTTCAACAATACGTCAATGGACTATCTAGAGATAGCCCGCTTTGACTCCAAGCCATCGCATTTATTTATTGCACTGATCCCGTGTCAGTCAGTCAGACCAAAACAAGGAAAGCGAGCTGGGTGAGAGGCTGGGTGTTAGCTGGTAGACCGGGGGCGGTGCAACCAAATTGCGCATGTTTGAACTGCGCATGTTGTGGCCGTCATCAATTGCGCCCAGTAAACTTTACATAATTTTGTCACCCCTAACAGGGCCCCAACATTCAACAAACTCAAACAAGCATGCTATTGAGGACTCTTGCTCATTCAAAATACACCACACTAAAAATGGTTATAAAAATATGATATTTCCGAACATTTCACAGATACGCATGCATGCTAATGATATGCATGCATGTATATTGATGCAATGCCACATCAAACATTTGTTCGCGTGAATGATAATGTGATTCTGTGAGTAGGCCTATGTGTGGTGTCTATGAGTGTGCGTGCGTATGTCTGTGCATGTTTGGACTAATGCGTGTGAGATTGTGTGCAACCCTTTCTGTATGTTTTCCTTACAATGTATATTTTGGATCGCTTGCATGGGTATGTCTGTACATTGATATTTTTGCTTTTCTTCATTCAACAATATGTATAATTATGATGTCTATAGTTATGCTCTGCATGTGTTGTGCTTGCGCGTGTGTGTGTTCGTGCGTATGTGTATGTATGTGCTTGTGTGCGTGTATGTTATATGCCTTTTAATCAGTTTTAATTTTCTAGTGATTTTGTGAAGCGCATAGAGCTTAGGTATGCGCTATATACATAGTCTTAATAAATAAATAAACATAGGAGTGCACGCTTGCCCATTCAAACAATACGCATGTCGTTGAAGTTCAGCATAATAGACAATTAAAACACTAAGCGCACAGATGTTTCCCAAGACTTTCTGTTTTGTAGCGCCACATATACAGCAATAAATGAGGTTAACGCGTGCACGCGTGTGTGTGCATGGGGTGGGGGTGGGGAGTAGGGGGGCAGGGGTGGGGATGGGTGGGGGGGGGGGGGGAGTGGGGGGATGGTTGGGGTGGTGGTGTTAAAGGGAGGTGGGTGTTGGTGTGTTGTGTTATGATTATATGCAATGCATTCTCTAATATGTATTCATTTTCATAGAGATGTATGGTGAGGATGCGTGGGCCAGTCTGTTAGAAATGTTTGTACGAATGGTGAGTGAAAAGCGCATTGAGTTGCTTTGCAAGATTATGCGCTATATAAGCATTATTAATTATTATTATTATTATTATTAAATCGGTCCCAAGCGATCTCTGTAGCTGTGGGGCCTTTTCGGGGATTTCATCTTCATGCATTCTATTGCTGATTCCGTACACACAGACGCGCTTGGCATACATGCCTGGAGAGGCGCAATTGACGATTTTCCAACTAGGCGCAATTGACTGGTAACGACTGAGGGGGGTAGGTAGAAAGCTAAGCTTGCTGCAGATAGCTCAGATTAAGAAGATTAGGGGAAGAAAGAAGAGTAAAGGCCTTGTCCGACGATGCACTCACTCGCTCTTTCGCTCACAGCTGTTCCGTCCCACACAAAATCAAGCTATTTAGTTACAAGACTGAATCTAGCCTATAAATCTTAGATAAAAACTGCACAAAGCTTTTGTTTGTCAACATATTTTGGCTGTATGTTCTTCATTGTATTTGTAATATATTTCTTCCATCAGATTTATGGTAAAAACTTATTTTGTTGAGCAGTATCATACAACATAATAAGAAAATGTTCTTGAATAATACACTTAGTATCGCAAACATAGATACAACCATGAGTGAAAACTCTAGCCATATCCACTGAATATAAGTAATTTAGTAATAATATAAGTAATTATAATACTACAACATATTCTTGACTGTTATTTATTAAAAGTATCTTATGGTAAGCTAAAGTTGGCTTGAAAAAAATTATGAAAATATAGATAGACTAAAATAAATTAATGTTCCTCCCGAAACAGCTGTGTTAAGAGCGTTCTACCGACACGGAGCTAGTTAGCTACCAGGCGCATGCGAGAGGAAGCATCGTCGGACCAAGGCCTTACGAGATTGCAGATTGGAGATTAGAACGGGGGCAAAAAGGAATCAGAGATCGGTGGGTTCTCTGCCTGAGTTAATGGATTGGTAGTTGGAAGCATAGACAGTTCTGATTAGCAGGGTCTTTGTAACCTGGCCACAGGCCAAGATGGAATGAACAGAAAAAGAAGGAGGAGGAGGAGGAGGAGAAGGAGGAGGAAGACAGAAAGGGGGTAATATGGGAGTGAGGGAGAGAGATATAGCTCAGAAGAAACAAACTAAGTGCATGATGAAGGAGAGAATATATTAAAATGTATTCATAAATCGAATAGAAGGTCAGTTTATTAGTATGAGAGTTATTCGTTTGAAATTAAAGACCACATAATATATGGTTATGAACCTCGACCAAGTCCAATAAATACCCAGGACGAAATATTGGGACAAATGTATACACTTGTTGTGGTTTTTTTTCCAAATTGTTATTGTTCTCATTTTGTGTTATATATAATTATGTGTGTAGTGTGTAACATCAGGCTATGTAAACAAACACGTGCGCACACGCACGCACGCACACACACGCACACATACACACACACACAAACACACACACACACACACACACACACACACACACACACACACACACACACACACACACACACACACACACACACACACACACACACACACACACACACACACACACACACACACACACACACACACACACACACACACACACACACACACACACGTATGCACGTTCACACACTAATACCCCTTCACATTTCAAATATACAGTTATGTCTCTGTTCTAACAATTGAACGCCTCTGTTTTCTGTACACTGAACTATTTTTTGCAATTTTCTTTTTCCTTAACTGATTTTCGTGCAACAAAGAAAACAAACGTTTCGAAAGAATAGAAATAAAAGACAAGCAGCAGGTGTTTGCAAACTGCAAAGGTGGTGGGAACAAGGAAACTGGTACAAGACTTTTTCTTGTTTGACCCCCCCCCCCATCCCCCCTCCTTTCCCATCTCATTCCTAGACAATCCCTCAATATTTGCTATTATATGACGGGTGTGTTTTGTTATACATATTTCATGTCTTTATTCAGTGCCAAAGGGTTTGCTTTGTGTTCGTCTCTTTGCAAGATCAGTGCATCACGCGAACTCTATATGGAATCGATTTTAATTAACAAAGTCCACTGCAATGGTAGAGCATTCCACTTTAAAAATCAAACTACGCTCTAATAGTTTATTCGGGTGTGTTTTGTTTTCTAAACAAATAAGTATTGTGAGATACAGAACTTATTTTTCTCAGACATGTTTAGAATTTTATTTTTCTAGAAAATCAGGATTTGACACCAAAGGTCTAATTAAAAAAATCATCCTTGTATTATGAATAACAATTCTGTTCAATATTATTTGGGTTGATGTAGGTCGAAAAGCATATTTTGCAATCCGGTTGAGAATAAAGTAAGAAATCGCATTTTACAAAATCCTTGAGTAACAAGTTAAATTAAAGTCTGCAAGTTCAACTGTGGTATTGAGTATTGTGACTTCACGAACATGTTCATAAAAAAAATGATTAAAAAAATAACATTGATAATTATTATGTTTATTTATATTTTCATTGCAATACACCACATTACGTTGCAAATGGATAAAGTACGAAGGTTGTGTTGGAAAATCACTCATACTTTATTAATGATTAAGGTCATGATAAACGACTTGGGTAGATGTCATCATTATATGGCTTGTAATTGCAAAGCGCTTAATGTTACATGAATAAATCCATCTAGTGCAGAAATATACACTCTGAAAGATGCCATCTCATTCCAAATCTGTGCAAGTCTCTCTCTCTCTCTCTCTCTCTCTCTCTCTCTCTCTCTCTCTCTCTCTCTCTCTCTCTCTCTCTCTCTCTCTCTCTCTCTCTCTCTCTCTCTCTCTCTCTCTCTCTCTCTCTCTTAAATTATGCTCCTCTATCTCAACCTTCAAAACGAGTCTCCGAGAGACACTAACATTCGACCCTCCATAAGTTTTTTTGTTGTTGTTGCTTTTGGTTATATCTCCCGATACGCTATATTGCTAATTACGATGTCATGTATTCACATCATTTTATTTGTTTACTATTCTCCATCAATGTGCCTCATATATGTTAAAATCAATGTTTAAATTTGTCTGCATTTTATTGCTAATTGTTACCGGTTTCATACCCTAAGCTGCATTTGTTTGCTCTGTTCTATAATGCATAGTTATTGTATGCGTGTTTCAACATATCTGTGCGTATGTGCATGTATGCTTGCGTGTGCACGCTCATGCGGGGGTGTGCGTGTATGGTTTACACGCATGTATGCACGCACGAGTATTAACAATTATGCATGTGCATATTTCAACCTATCTTTATCATAATATATCACCTGCTTTGCAACATTTATGTTCAAATCTGTATGTGTAATATCATGCCTTGCCATGTTTGTATTCTATGTTCGTATATGTACCAAGGACAGACTGGAAGAATAGGCGTTGCCTAAAATCTTTATCCTTGAAAAATGAAGTTCAAGTTTTCAAATCTCTCTCTCTCTCTCTCTCTCTCTCTCTCTCTCTCTCTCTCTCTCTCTCTCTCTCTCTCTCTCTCTCTCTCTCTCTCTCTCTCTCTCTCTCTCTCTCTCTCTCTCTCTTCAAGCGTTTCTTTCTTTTTGTGTAACCCATTTGCCTTTTCACTTTTGCATGCGTTAGTTAACTTAGTTAACTTTGTTATTGAATGTTATATTTGCCCCAGGGCTGGGTGGAAAAAAGCATTGTATTGCTTATCTCATGTTTCCCTGGTTAAATAAAATTTCGTTTTCGTTTTCGTTTTCGTTTTCTCTCTCTCAAAAACTAAAAAATCTTATCTCGCGACCTGTTGTGACATCCACTGAAACAAATCGCAAACATCACTGCTTCTACCGTGCGTAACATAGACGTTAAGTGCTCTGGAATAAACGACCTGGGTTTCAGTGTGTTTGGTGTGTTTTCAATGCTGACAACACTGCGGTTCTGGCACCGTCAGACATCAGCAGGGATCTGTCAACGATAGCAGATCTTGCACGGATGCATTAACGAACATTACGTTTTTGTACCTTCGTATCTGTTAGGTGCTGTCTATTACTCATGGGATCATTGAGACAGCTACAGTGTCTGACTTCTAAAGGTGTGTTGTTGGGTGTGTGTTTTCAGGAAATATAAAGTAGCATAGGTTTTGCTTTATATCTTTCATGATCTCTCTCTTGATCTCTGTCTCTGTCTCTGTCTCTCTCTGTCTCTCTGTCTGTTTCTCTCTGTCTCTGTATCTGTCTCTGTATCTGTCTCTGTATCTGTATCTGTATCTGTCTGTCTGTCTGTCTGTCTGTCTGTCTCTCTCTCTCTCTCTCTCTCTCTCTCTCTCTCTCTCTCTCTCTCTCTCTCTCTCTCTCTCTCTCTCTCTCTCTCTCTCTCTCTCTCTCTCTCTCTCTCTCTCTCTCTCTCTCTCTCTCTCTGAGTGTGTCTCTGAGTCTGCATGTGTATGTATACACAAAGAAGAAAGTTAAGCACCCCATCACGTTTTTGTTGTAGATGAGATGAAATCAAGATTTATTGCAAATAATCAATAAATAATGAAACAACATTGATTGGTAAATGAAAGTTTGACTATCTGACTATAAGAAAACGCATAATTTAATGTATGGCTTTACAAATGCATTCTGATATTCTGAAACAAAAAGGGTTGTCAAGTTCAAATTAAAAAATACCATGTTTAATTATCAATGTAACAATTTCATATGGCTATCTGAAAAGTTAATTATTGTGGGAACACGTCATGAGGAGTGTCCAAAACTCATTTGGCAAATCAAAGTTCAGTAGCGTGTGTTTCCTCCCTGTGCCTGGATGACTGCTTCAACCCTGCTTATAACGGAATAATGGTAGCCTTTTGTAGCTAAGGGATG
>CM065680.1:11651523-11656523 GCA_017654935.2 Phymorhynchus buccinoides | reverse complement strand
CTCTCTCTCTCTCTCTCTCTCTCTCTCTCTCTCTCTCTCTCTCTCTCTCTCTCTCTCTCTCTCTCTCTCTCTCTCTCTCTCTCTCTCTGTATGCATGTATAATGATGTGTGTATGTGAGATAGAGAGTATGTGGGAGAGTGTGTGTGTATGTGTGTGCGCGCGCACATGCGTGCGTGCTTGCGTGCATGTGCGTGCGCGCGCGTGCTTGCGTGTGCGCGCGCGCGTGTGTGCGTGTGTGTGTGTGTGTGTGTGTGTGTATGTGTGTGTGTGTGTGTGTGTGTGTGTGTGTGTGTGTGTGTGTGTGCGTGCGTGTGTGTGCGTGCGTGTGCGTGTGTGTGTGTGTGTGTGTACTGACGGTGTACTTGTGGGCTTATGCATGCATGAACATTTTTTTATTTATTTTTTAGTACGGTTACAGTGTGTTTGCGGACTTGCCTGCCTGTGGCCATACGTATTGTGCTTGTAAGTACGGGTCTGTGTAGAGGGGCGGGGGGTGGGGGTGGGGGGTATGTCTGGGTGGGAGACCTAAGCAGACATAAAAGGATAAAGGGCAGACGTTGTCTATTAAAGACGGTGTGACGAGACAGGGAATCCTTGTAAATAAGTCTGTGTTAAAACGTGGGTTGTCAGAGAAATGACCTAATCGTGTAATAACAGGGCCGGATCACAGACTTTTGAAGGGGGGGTGCCTGAAACGTTTTTTAGGCCGGGGTCCAGGGGCCGCCTAGGCCCAGGTGGGGTCCAGGGGCAAAGCCCTGGTGGGGGGTCCAGGGGGGGGGGGGGGGGGGGGCGAAGAAGCCCCCCTGCCGAAAACGAGTTTTCAACATTTTAAAACTGTTTTGTGGCATCTCCTGTGAGCTCAGAACAGAACTTATTAAGAGCGTTTTATCAGTTTTGCACCTTGCTTAGCTTGCAGTCATAACACACACAAGACAATCAAACATTATCACCTTATTGTAAGAGCATCTCCTTTACTTTCTTTTTTTTGACAGCCGAGGGGGGGGGGGGGGTGCTGCAGCGCCCCCCCCCCCCCCCCCCCCCCCCTAGATCCGGCCCTGAATAAGTATTAATATCGGTCAATGACAGTAAGGTTATCTGTCGGGCAATCAGAGATACATAAATGTATATTCCACACATGAGAGAGAGAGAGCGTGAGCATACGGGACCTCGGTTTTGGTCGTCTCCTACGTAGGAGTTACGCTGAGACCACGTCTAGTAAAGGGTGGGCATAAACACACTGCTGAGCCCTGGGAGCAATGTCGGTTACTGCTGCTTTTAAAATAAAATAAAAATAAAGAGGGTATTTACAATGGTTAGACAGTAGACTGGAACGAGCTGAGTGTAGCGGCAGACACCGCCTCCTCTTGCAACATGTTCCAGTCTTTGATGGTCCGAGGGAAAAAAGAGCATCTTCTGTAGTCCGTTCAGCACTGGATGGTGGACAGTTGTTGGGTGTGTCCTCTTCTCTGGCGGCTTGGTGCTGGGCTCAGTCTGGCGTTGTCGACTGTGATGTGAATGAAAACCTGTTTAACGTCCTCCGGTCTGGAACAGACACATATGGGACATTAGTAGATTATAACGATGGTGGGGACGATCCCGGAGGCAATGCCCGGAGGCGGTGCAACACCAGGAAAGTCCCAAATGTTTAACAATACAGTTGTATATAATTAATGTGATAATTATCTTGTCGACTGTGACAATGCCGTTCATGATCTTCTTGTGAGCCTAGTCTTCTTCCTGCGGTGCTCGAGTGTGGGCCACCCTAACTGCTCAAGCATTTCAGACACACTGGAGGTGTTGTGGTAGCGGTTGAGAACGAAGCGAGCCGCCCTTCTGCTTAACAAGCGAACGCGTTTTCTGAGAACCACACTTCCCAAAAATGAACAGTATTTTTCTTAATTTGTTTATGGACACACAGAGAGAGACAGAGATAAACTATGCCAAAATAATATCCTTTTTGGCAGAGGTTAAAAATCTAAGCATGCAGTCAACAACTTCTGAAGCCTCATGCTACCTAAACACAAACAAGCAGACTAGTAGTGTAAATATTATTATACGCTCGCTTAGTGCACCCCGTTCGTCTTATGTGTATGTTTGTGTACGCTGACAGAGTGACCGACATTCAAGAGATGACACGTCGTATGTGTCAGCATGCTTAGGCTCGGTGTACATCTAGTGTCCTGGCTAATACGAAGCGTCTGTTTTGCTTCATTCTGTGTTTTTCTCACACCTGCTGCCGTGTCATTCACACCGACTGGCGTGCGTTGTGTACGCATTTGGTTTGCTCTCGCCCATGTTGTTTGGGTCTTGGGGAAGGGAGACCAAAAGAAGCAGACCTGCTTGTGTGTATAACCTGTCAGCGAGTCAAAGACAACAAGGCGTGTGCTACCTTTCATACGATTGTCAAACATGCTGGGTCCTCGGTAGAACACAGATGGACACCGAACATTATTCTTCCTCCTGCCAGATTCTTACACCTCAAGCAGCTGTTCAAAGCTGTCAACATGCTAAAAACAAAAATGAATGGCTAACCCCCCCCCCCCTCTCCATCTCCCCTTCCTCTTGCCCTACTCAAACCACTTCCATAATATTATCTACCTTCATATTTACACCCATCCCCTCTACAGTAACCTCATATTTGACTGCTGATGCTCCCCGTGGGGATACCGGGGGGTCTTTCGTAAAACTAGTTCCCCCACCTTCTGGAAGTTCTGTGCTTGTAGCTTCCTCTAATCTGCCATTCTCTTTGACTCTGCCTTTTTCCTTTGCTTTCTGTCATCTACTATCTTTCTGACTTATTGGCCCATTCTCCTGCCTTTAAAAAATAAATCTTCCAAATAATTTTTCTCCTTTGAGCTCCTCCGAAATCGGAATATATCGGCTGTACGCAGCGGGAAGACCAGTGTACTCAAATGTCATTCACACCTACTGACGTGCGCTGTGCACGCGTTTAGCCTGCTCTCGCCTTAAGCTCGGTGTCCATCAGTGTAGTAGGTACTACACAACATGTTTAACAATCGTTTGACAAATGGCACCACGCCTTGTTGCTTTTGACTTGCTGACAGGTTATGCACACAAGCGGGTCTCCTTCTTTTGGTCTCCCTTCCCCAAGACCCAAACAACATGGGCGACAGAGGACCAATTGCGTACACAGCGCACGCCAGTCGTTGTGAATGACACGGCAGCAGGTGTGAAAACCATCACGATCTCGAACCTGCGCGACCCCCCCACGTCACGTGTCACATTTCTTATGCTTGGAAGATTTCTTAAGATTTCTTACAAGCTATAAGAGAGAAAACACGTGAAAACCATGATTTTGACACGTCGTGGTGGGTATTTAAGGGGCAGACACACGTCTGCTAAAATCACACGACTGACGATGCGATTCGATCACGCGATCTCGAAGCGCGAATCACATTTGTTCTTGGATACCACGTGATGGAATCGTATCGTACAGTCGTGCGATTTTAGTGGACGTGTGGCTGGCCCCTGCTTGTGATGATGATGGTTGCTTTTATTAGTTCCCATCGGATAAGCTACGGGGAACTATTGTTTTGAGGGTTTTTACCCGGCCAGAGGCAGAGGTATTGCGATTGGTTTGTGTGTGTGTGTCTGTGTGTCTCTGTGTGTGTGTGTCTGTGTATCGATTATCTTAAAAACTACTGTTTGGATTTTCATTAAAATTGGCAGAGGGGTAGACAGCTTGAAAAGGAAGCTTCCTTTCGTTAATCAACACCGTGCTGACCTTGACCTTGAAGTTTGACCTTGAAAACCGAAATTTCCTTCTTTGGGCTATGTAATTTTCCCCCAGCTTTATTTCGTGAACTAGTGAACAGAATCGCTTCAAATTTTGTGTGGTGGTGTACCATGGTGCCAGGATGTTTGTTTATCAGTGTGTTCGTCCGTCCGTCTGTACGTTCGTCCGTCCGTCCGTGCGCGACCTGACTGCGAGGGAACAGTGCTCCCGCTCGGGTTCTTTTTCTTCTTCTTCGATCACTTAGTCAGTCTCCTGTCGTATGAGTGCATATGCGTCATGCTGCCGTTATGCGCCTAACTAAGATATAATTACCACCACCACCACCACCACCCTCAGCCCCATTCTCCTGACACAGCAGGACTCACCGCGCTTTACATGAAAAAATATAAATTTTAAAGAAGTAAGTTTACCCCACGCACACAAACAATGTTCAAAATACACGTACTTAAAATCATTTAGAAAAGAAAATCACTTTATCGCACTCACACAACTCGCAATTAAAATACCTACATAACACACGATTTTTTGTTTTAATCTTTACAGGGTTGATTACTACTACTACTACTACTACTACTACTACTACTACTACTACTACTACTACTACTACTACTACTACTACTACTACTACTATCTTACTACTACTACTACTACTACTACTACTACTACTACTACTACTACTACTACTACTACTACTCTACTTACTACTACTACTACTACTACTCTATTCTCTCTCGCTCTCTCTCTCTCTCTCTCTCTCTCTCTGTCTCTTTCTCTCTCTCTCTCTCTCTCTCTCTCTCTCTCTCTCTCTCTCTCTCTCTCTCTCTCTCTCTCTCTCTCTCTATCTCTCTCTCTCTCTCTCTCTCTCTCTCTCTCTCTCTCTCTCTCTCTCTCTCTCTCTCTCTCTCTCTCTCTCTCTCTCTCTCTCTCTTTATCTCTCTGACCCTCTCTCTCCCTCTCTCTACATGTGTCCTCCAAACATGGGAGTCCAGGAAAGTTTCAGAGGGTAAAAGGCGACCACACGCACTGAATGTAAACAGTGTCTTCTGGATTTAAGCATACAGACACGCGCGCGCGCGCATGCACGCACACACACACACACACATATGCACGCACCCCCCCCCCCCCCCCCCACACCCCCACACACACACACACACACACATACGCACGCCCACCCACCCCCCACTCACACAAGCCGCTGAGATATGTGTTTTGGGGGCAAGCTGCTCATTAGTTGTCTGGCAG
>CM065680.1:11644023-11646523 GCA_017654935.2 Phymorhynchus buccinoides | reverse complement strand
AACAGATGAAGCTACACTTCAGGCAGAGGGGATACTCTGAACTAGCGCTGCAGACGGCCGCAGACAGGGCAAGAAACACCCCACGCAGACTAACCCTCCACTACAAGGAAAAAATCACCAACAGCGGCCACCCTTGGTGGTCACCCACCACCCTGGCAACCCACTACTGCGCCGGTGGCTGTTTGAGTTGCAACCCCTCCTCCTTTCCAGTCAACGGCTGAGGCAGGCAGTCCCTGAGCCCCCACTACTGGCACAACGCTGCAACAAATCCGTGAGGAACATGTTTATACCCTCAACCCTGCCCAGTCCACCTGTCCCTGATGCTGGGTGCTGGAGGTGCTCGGGCAAATGCGTTATATGCAAGGAGCACCTCCAACAGACCGTCACATTCAAAAGTCAGAAGACGGGGGAGACCTTCAGCATCAGGCACAGGCTGAGCTGTGATTCCAAGAATGTGGTGTACCTTCTCTACTGTGACGCATGCAACAACACACAATACATAGGACAGACAAAAAACACTCTCCGCACTCGCTTCTACCAGCACAGATCAAACATCAACAAGAACACAGGCACTCACGTAACACAACACTTCAATCAATCAAATCACACACTCCAAAACATGAAGTGCGTCGCAGTGGAGAGGGTACATACTACAACAGTGGAGGCCCTCCTGAGAAGGGAGACCTTTTGGATTAGAAAGTTGGGGACGCTATTTCCGTCGGGGCTGAACACCCTGGAATGACATTGGGATACATGTTGGCTGCCATCGTCCCAGCTTGTGTTTCTTTCAGACTGCCTCCCCCCCCCCCCCCCAACACCCCCACCACAACACCCCACCCCCCACACCCCCACCCCACTTGTGTTCGGACGTTGACATTGGAGCGAGAATAACGATTTAAGGGGTGTTTGTTTAACTTTTCTTTAGGCACCAGTTTAACATTTCCGAATCTGAGTGAGTTCATGTCATAATTTTTTCATTGATACCTCTTGAACTAAATAGTGTCTATTAGTTTGCACTTCAGTGAAGCGTGTTGTTTGGTTTGTCATTGATACCTCTTGAACTAAATAGTGTCCATTACTTTGCACTTCAGTGAAGCGTGTTGTTTGGTTTTTCTGTTTGTTTGCTTGTGTTCCCTCTTTTCTCCCCACCACTTTTACAATTCTGAGTTCTTGTCAAAAAATGACTCTTTTCTTTTTTATGTGAGTAGTTTTCAATGTAGTTAATTTCTCTACCTGTTTGTTTTGAGACTTATGTATTGTACAATTGAGAGAATAAAGTCCCCCGAGGAAGACGAGACCAATCTCGTCGAAATATTGGGAAAGAAGAAAAACAACTTGTTTGCCTCTGTGTCTTTTGTTCTGTATATATATATATATATATATAGTTTGCTTTGATAAAACTTTTCTGTGTCCAATGTCTTTATTTGTGAACCTCAGAAACAAAACCAGTTAACGTTAACTTTGAGAAATGTTCCGTGTTAAAAAAAAAAAACCAATGATAAAAAATTATATAAATTGTGCTGATTTACTTTTTCTCCCAAGAGGGACACTGCCTTAGACAGCTGTTTCGACCTAAGAGAAGGTCTCATCAGTTTGCATGATCGGCCTGCAATTTGACTGTCCAGTGGATGCCATCCTGAACAAAAAAGACATTCTACAAGAGAATGGTGTCTTCTTTGCATCAAATCGAAAATCCATAATAAAATCAAACCAGCAAAAAGTTAAACCAGAAATAGTAAAAAATCTTATGTAAAATGAACAAAATAATAATGTTCTGAAATTTTTATTTCAAAACCTAATAGACATGACTAGAGAGGGCCAACTACTGAGATGATATCCCAATTAAGGATAAATATATATATATATATATATATATAAATAAAATAAAACATTTAATTCCAAGACAACAAGCAATTTTGGTTCTTTTAGTTTATTTAATGTCCTAACGTTTCGGCGTCTGCCTTATTCCTAGGAACACATGACATGATATCTGTATATAATATATATATATATATATATATATAGATATATATAGAGAGAGAGAGAGAGAGAGAGAGAGAGAGAGAGAGAGAGAGAGAGAGAGAGAGAGAGAGAGAGAGAGTCGGAGAGAGAGATGAGAGAGAGAGGAGAGAGAGAGAGAGAGAGAGAGAGAGAGAGAAAGAGAGAGAGAGAGAGAGAGAGAGGAGAGAGAGAGAGAGAGAGAGAGAGAGAGAGAAATTAAAATTAAAAACAAGGAGTTCGAGTGCTTTTTTATGGGTGTTTATTTGTCCCAAATTTTCGCAGACTTTGCGCCCGCTTCGTCAGGGGATTACTGCAACAACAATATTACATGCCACATTATAATATGTCTTAAAACAGAAGGAATATTTAAAATCCAAAAACAAATTTATTTTTAAAACATTCAAAGAAGACAAGGTTTTATGTGGATTTTTCTTATTCATTAATCTGTAATTTGGTATTATTAAGGACCTTTAGTGATAATCAGGGGCAAAACGGAAAT
>CM065680.1:11616523-11619023 GCA_017654935.2 Phymorhynchus buccinoides | reverse complement strand
GGGAGGGGGGAAGGGAGTTACGAAATATGATTACAAGCAGGCATTTAACCCCTTTCCTGCCAACCCCGTGCCTACCACGGGCAGTATGACGTCATTGATGACGTCATAACATTTGACGTCACAAGTCTGCAATGGTTGTTGGGGGGGTTTTCTAAGACAGTCCGGAGGCAGACATCTACCCACCATTTTCCCAGATTTAGTCTAATAGGCCTGCTACAAACATACGATTCGGATCTGAATGCGATGCGATTGTGGCGGTGTGGGTCATGATTCACGTGAAATACATCCGTCTAAAAATAATTCTGCCATTTTCGCTCACTATACTCAAGCAGACCCAATACATGAATTTCACGTGAATCATGAATCACATCGTCACAATCGCATCGCATTCAGATCCGAATCGTATGTGTGTAGCTGGTCTATTGGGGAGAGTGAGGTAAAACGCCCATGGTTGTCTCAGGATAGGCCTTATGAGTTTGGATAATTTGCTTATTTCGTGCACAGAAAGCCTCTGAAACATTGTACAATGTGCACAAATAGTTATTCTATATATCCTGAAATTGTCAGGCGAAAAAAAAAAGGATTTTGAGAGAAAACCCTTGTTTTGTGCGAACATATTGCACATAGGCGTTTTTGAGATAGAGAACTCCAAGGTGTGTGTGTGTGTGTGTGTGTGTGTGTGTGTGTGTGTGTGTGTGTGTGTGTGTGTGTGTGTGTGTGTGTGTGTGTGTGTGTGTGTGTGTGTGTGTGTATGTGTGTGTGAGTGTGTGTATGTGTGTGTGTGTGTGTGTGTGTACGTGTGTGTGTGCATGCGCGTGTATGTCTCTGTGTGTGTATGCTTGCGTGTGTGCATGCGCATGCGTGTGTGTGTGAATCCCCCCCCCCCCCCTCCCTTCTCCATTCTTACTTTATTATTGACTTATGTCATTTTGTTGACTGGAGCGGATTAGTGGGTGGGGTGGGGATTTGATTTTGATTTTAGTATGTGTGCATGGGCGTACGCGAGTGTGTGTCGTTTCTCTTCATTTACATTCATTTTCAATTATTATTTTTAACGACGTCAATATGTTGGCCTTAAGCTGGCGAGTGCGTGTGTTTTCATTTTTTCTTCCGTTTGCATCTGTTATTATCTCTCATTGTGCATGTGTATATTTATATGTATCTTATATGATCTGTATGTCCTGGTGTTCTATTGTGTATTTAAATAGTAGTATTACGTGCCTGTATTATCATGTTCATGTGTGTTTTGTATATGCGTTGTATTTGTAAGGCGCTTTGAGCTGTTGTCAGGATACTGCGCCATATAAATGTTATTAATTATTATTATTATTATTATTATTACCCCGTAGGCGAAAATGCGCCCACCCCAGGTCGGGAAAAAAGCCCATGCGCGTTTTGCCCCACCCTCTTCAAAGTTGAAAAGTCACCGTCTTCCAACGCGCCACGCTACCATCGACGCCATTTTGATTTTGTCTCGACTGCAGCCAGTTCAATATATTTAGAATACAAAAACAGGATCGGATTTGCAGTCTACACTTATCAATGCCCAGATCTCGATTACATACAAAAAACAAAGGCGCGCGAACTGAGAAAGGAACGCACACTCACAAAATTAAGGGGGGGAAATATTCTCTTGATGTTTTCTAGTTGAAAAACGATAATATCTCAATGTTTGTTTGTTTGTTTGTTTTTCTCCAGCAGTGAAGTGGCTTTAAAATTACATTCTTTATTCCCTTAAAATTTCTATTAAAAAAAAAGAAGATTAACCCTTTCACCGCCAGCCATTTTTTAAGCCAACAAATACCATTAAACTTACTTGGGTAAAGAAAAACATTCTGCTATATTGGGATTTCCTCGGTGACATGAATAACATTAGGCCTATCCTTACTTACCCAAATCACGAAAATAGGGTCTTAAGATACCAGGCCCTGATTTGATGCCTTTTGGTGACATGGGTGTTAAACCATTGTGGTGCAAAAATGCGACATTGGCGGTGAAAGGGTTAAAACGATAGGGAATGAATGAAAGCCCGTTTAACGTCATCCGACCTATATCAGGTACATAATATATTATGTCCCATATTATGGAACATTTTTAGTAATAAATATAGTGGGATGATCCTGGAGGTACTGCAATACCAAGTACAGTTCTGATTTGTTTTTTTTAGATAATCATAATGTTGTAAAACGGTAGTAGGCCTATGTATTATCGTAATTAGTGTCTTCTCTAATTCTATTTTAAGCGTCCTAATGTTTCTCAATTCTTTTAGTAGACCTGTTCTCTCTCTCTCTCTCTTCCGTTTGGGTAACTCGAACATTCTATCTATCTTTATCATCTCTCTCAAGCATCCCCCCCCCCCCAACCGAGCAACCCTATGTCTTCTTCCACTCTCTATCTCTGGTGGAGTCTCTCTCCCCTCTCTCTAGGGGGCGGGGGCTCTCTATCTCTCTGGTCCTGAATTAAAGCTTGTCGGCTGCTGTGTGACAGGACAGGTCTGCAT
>CM065680.1:11606523-11611523 GCA_017654935.2 Phymorhynchus buccinoides | reverse complement strand
AAAAGCTCATCCGTCAGGGTCCACCTTTAACCTACTTGCCTGTAGCGCGGTTACTCTCTCGGAAATAGACCCCCCATGGTGACATATTAGTCACAGACGAATCAGCATCTTCTCATAATGAAGAGCCTGGAGGGTGTGGGGGTTTTTTTGGTTTCAATTTCCTGTCCATCTTTCCCTCACACTTTAGCCCGTTTGTTACAGACTCCACTGTCATCACTCACATCGACTATATTACCATCTTCGGTTAAAAGATGCAGATCAACACCCCCCATCCACCCCCTGTCTCAGTCTTGGTTCATTGCGTTCCTTCCGTCTTGCCTTTATCTTCTACTATGGCTCCCCCCCCCCCCCCCCCCCCCCCCCCCTGCGTGCGCATCTCGACCTTTCCAACGGAAGTGTCGCCATCTTAGTCAGATTTGTGTGTAAACAGCATCGATCTGGCATTTTTCAAACAAAGTTACTGACTAAGATGGCGGTCTCCCATAATATGGCACGCTCCTTGTGGCCGGATATGACGACACGTGGGTACCAGCCATTATTGAATACTTTTTTAATTGTGTAAATGGATGAACATAACGTTTAAATATAATAGAAATCGATAGAGGTTGAAGTGCTCAATGTGCAGTAAGGCAAGACTGAAAAAAAAAAGCGCGAGAAATGGAGGAGGGGGTGTTGATCTGGGGAAGTCCCTTTGGGACTAATCCCGCTCGGACTAATACCCCTCGGACTAATCCCAGTCGGACTAATCCCATTCGGACTAATGCCGTTCGACCTAATTGCTTTGATTTGCATAGCTTTTCCCATTCGGTCTAATGTCTGCTGAGCATTTGTATCATTGCATTTCTGCGTACCCTAGGTATTCCTTGTTTTTCAGATAGGGTTAGGGATAGGGTTAGGCATAAGTTAGGGATGTTAGGGTTAGAATATTAGGGTTTATTTCGAATAGGGTTAGGGATAGGCTTAGGGTTACGAATAGGGTTAGGGATAGGCTTAGGGTCCATTTAGTGTCGACATACACAAAGGATAAAATTTGAATTTAATTGATTTTTTAATTATAATTTTATTTTGTGATAAATTCGTCGAAATGACTTTACTGTTGTTTATTATTTCTTACACTAAACGTATGTATGTAGACCGAGCGGTACAGATAAAAAAAATTAGTCCACACGGGATTAGTCCCAGTGGTATGTGGTATGTCCGCCATGACTGTCAGCGGTGTGATCAAAAGAGTAGTCCGAGCGGGATTAGACCACAACTTTGCCTCTGACTTTGCTTTTGAGGTGGTTTGTTGTGGGGAAACCAATCGGTGTGGAGAGTTTGTCTAAATCAAGTCTATATATAAAAAAAAGTCTGATCTACCAGTGCTTCCCTATGTCTAAGCCCGAAGTAAAAACTTGTACTCTTCTTCCATTTCTCCTTTTGTTTAGGCCTATGTGGTTTTGTTTGTGTGCATGGCTGGAGTGATTTGTGAGGTGTTTTTTTTTAGTAATTCAAACTCGTTGCTATGCACACACACACACACACACACACACACACACACACACACACACACACACACACATTTTTTTATGGATGGCTTGTTGAAAAAAAGCATGTTTTTGCTTATACAATGTTCCCATCTGGAAATAAAATTTTGACTTGACTTGACTTGACTTGACACACACACACACACACATACACGCACACACGCACACACGCGCACACACACACACACACGCGCGCACACGCACACGCACGCACGCACGCACACACACACACACACACACACACACACACACACACACTTCTCCTTATGTTGATACCATTTCACCTTCATTTTGCAAGTAAATAAGTCACCTGTCTGATTAGGCTATTTGGTTTTGTTGATCGCTCGTGTCTGCGTCGGAAGAACTGAAACTAGGTCCTGTGTAGGCCTACACAAGACGATGCAAATTGCTAGCGCTTAAACATATTTTCTTTAAAGGTGGACCCTGACGGATGAGTTTGTGCAAGAAAGACGTCGAGATCACCAGAAAGACGGCTTTTTCAAGGATCGGAACACTCATTTTGCTCTGGTTTCCTAGAAATTAAACCGTCAAAACGGCGATTCCTCCTTGGCGGAGATGCCGGAGAGAGTAGCCATTTTGGATGGGGTTAGAGGTCACTCATTGTGGTTGAAGCGTTTTCTTTTTTTGTAGTGCAGTAACAAAAACAATTGGAGCTGTTTCCTTTGTAGTGAGCAAAACTCCTTTAGATAAACTGTATACAAAAATATAAAAAGAAGAACAAACGGCTTGTGTTGCGAAAACTTCGTGCAACCGATTTGGCGGCCATTAAAAAAGAGACGTCACACGCCTTCTCTTTGGGTGAAAGAATTTGAATAGAGGAGGAATCGCCGATTTGACGGTTTGAGCAAAGTGAGTGTTGCAATCTCTGTAAAGGGTGTTTTCCTGGTGATCTCAACGTGTTTCGTACAAACACTCATCCGTCAGGGTGCCCCTTTAATGTAACAGGTTGCTCTGCCAAGTAATGGGACGCTGTTTTGACAAAATGACATGCTTCATTGATAGTTAACTCAAGCACGTGGTACGCCTATGCCCATGATTTAAAAAACGTGTTCCTGCATTATGACTCACGGAAGAATCTTTAACGCCAGAGTAGGCCACACAGCACGTGCTAACAGTTTACGGTGTGTGTGTGTGTGTGTGTGTGTGTGTTCGTGGTCGTATTGCATGTAGGCCTATGCATATATGTTTCTCTGTGCGTCTGATTGTTTGTTTGTGTGTGTGCATTAAGGCTGTTTACAAAACCTACCTTAGCATGCTAAGTCTACTCTAAATAAGCATAGACGCACTGGATGTGTCCACAGCACTCTGCCACGTTTTGTAATCTGATAATGGTTTCCGCGTGTTATCTTCATCGTCGCTGAAAACAACACCACCAAAACACCCTTATTAAAGAAAACAAGGAAGACATCAACAACAGCAACAACAACGATGGCGGCAACGGCGACGACGATAACACTGTCGTTTTCACAAAATACAGAAATGTTTGAAATGATAATAATATATCTGGCCAGTCTTGTTCAATCAATTCCCGTCTTTATCTTACATATCATACATGAATATCATATCTATTTTTAGCACTGGACAACGGGTTGAACCCGAAACGTCGTGATTTGTTTTGTTCTGTGTTTTGTTTTATTAAACCTTTTGTTTTGGGTTTCAATTTCGACTCTGTTTTAATTTGTTGTGATAGGGGAAGACGGGGTAAAAAGCGCATTGGCGGGTAAGAAGCCCACCCCAATTATCTCATGAAATGAAGCAAATTTCAGTCTCATTTTGCCCATCGCTCGTCTCATGGGCAAAATGAGACTGAAATTTGCTTCATTTCATGAGATAATTGGGGTGGGCTTCTTACCCGCCCATGCGCTTTTTACCCCGTCTTCCCCTATATAAGATATATAAAAAACATTCCTGGAAAGGTCAAAATGCTATATACAGAGTTATGATGAATTTTAGATTCGGTATTCTCAGCTACAATGTTCAGCCCAGCTTTTCGAAATAGTACATAGTACCACCTGTGCTATTCAGCGTTGTTAAAACGGGGTAAAAAACCCATGGGCGGGTAAGAAGCCCATGCCAATTATCTCATGAAATAAAGCTCAGTCAAATTTGCCCATGAGACGAATGCTAATGATAATTGGCATGGGCTTCTTACACGCCCATGGACTTTTTACCCCGTCTTCCCCTAGTAGCAGGAGGCTTACATATATGTTCAGCTTCAAAGTCACTTGCGTGTGGCACACGAGGTCAACCGTCTGGGTTGTAGCGAAATTGACTTTTCTTGTCTGGTTCAAAGGTTGTATAATACTAGGTAGTGATCGTGACCAAGGTCCATATCATGATGGCATGGAGGCTTGAAAAAAAAACTCACCTTCTCCAAAGAGGATGGAAGAAGGAAGAGGTGAAGAAGAAGAAGAAGAAGAAGAAGAAGAAGAAGAAGAAGAAGAAGAAGAAGAAGAAGAAGAAGAAGAAGAAGAAGAAGAAGAAGAAGAAGAAGGAGAGTAGGAGGATAAGTACAAAAATAACAGCAAATAACTACAAAAAACTGACACAGACTGCAACGTCACTGGAACATACAACAAACAAACAACTACACGACAAGTGTAAAGTGACGTTATTTTATTCACAAGAGACAAAACAAAACTACTGGATATTTCGGCGAATGCGCCTTTATCAATAGGGGAAGACGGGGTAAAAAGCGCATGGGCGGGTAAGAAGCCCACCCCAATTATCTCATGAAATGAAGCAAATTTCAGTCTCATTTTGCCCATGAGACGAGCGTTAATGTCTAGCATTCGTCTCATGGGCAAATTTGACTGAAAGTTTCTTTATTTCATGAGATAATTGGGGTGGGCTTCTTACCCGCCCATGCGCTTTTTACCCCGTCTTCCCCTATAGACAAACAAGAAAACAGCAAACAGCAAATATAGCAAAAGGATCAAACAATCGACAAGATCAAAAATCAATACTCCACCTCTACAGTCCAATGCGTAAATGAGCAAATAACTACAACAACGAAATTAACTTCTACATCGACAACATCAGCGACCACAGATAATGAGCATCACTAGCACAGTAACAACTACCAACAAATGTGAATTGAATACCTTGATTTGTTGCTCTAGTTACAACTATTACTACTGTTACTACTAGGCTACTACTAAACTTTTATGTCATTAAATTAAAGATTCACCAGATCACGTGTCAAAATCACGGGTTTCACGTGTTCTCCCTCTTATAGCTGGTAGGAAATCTTGTTTTGACCAGGTTTTACTCCCATACAAATGCCCCCAAATTGAAAACGAGACATCATTTTAAAGAGCAGCCTCAATTTGAAGTTGGGGGCATTTGTATATGGGTCACAGCTACCCAGAAAAAAACCAAGGGACTTAATCGTGGTGGGTCAGTGTATCTTTAAAATACATACGGGCATTTTTGATGGTTGGGCTCTTTTTT
>CM065680.1:11594023-11596523 GCA_017654935.2 Phymorhynchus buccinoides | reverse complement strand
TTGTTGTTGTTGTTTTGGTGCGTTTTGTTTCCATCAATTGGTGCTACAAACCAACACACACAACAACAACATACAGTATTTATACGGCGCTAAATCTTGATAGGAATCAAATCCAAGTTGCACACACGCACGCTGAACATTCACAACGCGTTCAAACAGAGACATTATGCAAAGAAGAACAAGAAGATAACAGACACACGCGTATGAGAAACAGACCTAAAGGCAAGAAAGAGGAGGGAAAGAGAGAATGAGCTTCAATGATGGGGAAACGGGCGAATGTTGAGGCTTGATTTGAAAGCAGAGTGGGTCGGTCACTGACGAAGGGAGAAAGGAAGTTTGTTCCAGGAGGTTGGTCCTAAAACGGCAAAAGAGCGCCGACCGACAGTTTAAAGCTTATGCCTAGGGATCTGAAGAGATAGAGGGTGAGAAACTGAACGACTGAGACGTGTGTGCACACAGACGAATACAAACAGACAGACAGACAATCAAACAGACACACATGGACAGGCATGAGCAGGATAGCGACCGCATTCTAGCCGCTAGAGACTGTTTCAAAGAACAGAAGAACAAGACAAGGGCGTCGCCGAGCGGCAGACATGTCCGTCACCAGCAATGCCACGCACTTGCGACACCCCGTAGAGTGTCACATCCTGACACAAAATTGGAAGGGATTCTGTCTTCTAGTTCACGAGATAGAGCTTGAAGAAGAAACATATAGCGCAAAGAAGGAAATTTCGGTTTTCAAGGTCACACTTCAAGGTCAAGGTCAGCATGGTGATAATTTATGCTCGGATGTTTTCTTCTCTAGGGTATACAGTACCACACACAATCTGAAGCGCTTCTGTCAAGTACCAATGTGGAAAATATGGCTTAAAACCCAATGTGTAGACCCCTACCACTTTCAAGGCCTACGGATCGCCCGGACCGTGACCTTGACCTTGATCGGTATGCCACCATCAGAACGGGCATAAGCCAAAGTACCTTCATGCCACATTTGAAGACTCTAACACTAACGGTGTGGGAGTTATGGCCCCTGAAAGATTTTCTGTTTTCAAGGTCGTACGCCAAGGTCAAGGTCACGACGGCAATATGGTTTGCACGGATGCCTTCCTCTCATGGTGACACACCAGCACACACAATTTGACGTGATTCTGTCAACCCGTTCGAAAGATATCCTTGGGACAGACAGAAGGAGAAAAAAATGACCCTCCGATTTTCAGGCTCAGCGATCTTTTTGACCTTGACCTTGACCTTGATCGGTATGCCATCATCAGAACGGGCATAAGCCAAACCACCTTCATACCAAGTTTCAACATCCTATGTTGATCGGTGCCCGAGATATGGCTAAAAATATATTTTCGGTTTTCAAGGTCGTACGTCAAGGTCAAGGTCACGACGGCAAAATGATTTGCGCCGATCTCTTCCTATTAAGGAGGCACACCTTCACACAAAATATGACGCGATTCGGTCAAGCGGTTCGGGAGATATCCTTGGGACAGACAGAAGAAGAAAAAAACACAAAAACAAAAAACAAAAAACAAACAAACAAACAAAAATACAAACCAGCCCATCGCAATAGTCCGTCTTGGTGACGGACTAAAAACATACAATAAAGACAACATGGAACGAGATGCCAAGAGTCGCATCATTAACTCATTCGTGGCTGCGTGGCACAAAGATGCGAGCTCTCGCTTTCTTCTTTAACTTCTCTGTAGTTCAAGGTGGAACATGTTTCAGTATCTTATGACAAGACGCTGTGATACTGGTGATACAAAAGCTGTAATGTGTTCATGTATACCGTTAAGGGATATTTTTAGGGACGGAAAAGGAAAATGAGGAGTAAATAGACGATTTTCGGAGGAAAGAAAACAACTAGGGACTCAGAAAGCACTTCGTGAAAATTAGAGTTCTTTACCTCCATTACTCGGTCAACAATGCAACAATGGCGTCGAAGCTTCAAATCGCAGGAAGCAAACATTTTTTTTTATAGAAAAATTAGAGGTAGCCAATGGCCACACACTGATAAAACTTGCAAAATGTGACGTAAAAATATAAATGACATATTTGTTTAGAATGACGCACGGTGTTCTAAGTGCTGTATGTGTGCTCGAACACACGAGTCGATAGGCTACGAGAGGTGATGGTAGAGTGACTTCCTCTGTTTGACCGATTGAATTAGGCAAGATCACTCCCACACACCATGAACTTACTCCCCTTAATTATTTCGGAACAATTCCTATTGCAACCGAGTTTCTATTCTTACCTGCTTCATCATCCTTACACCCCACTCCTCCCCTTCATAGATAACCCTAATTAAGTCTCTCACACATACACACACACACACACACACACACACACACACACACACACACACACACACACACACACACACACACACACACACACACACACACACACACACACACACACACACACACACACACACACACACACACACACACACACACGCACACACACACACACACACACACATTTTTTG
>CM065680.1:11579023-11589023 GCA_017654935.2 Phymorhynchus buccinoides | reverse complement strand
ATGGTATCAAAGGCAGCAGAGAGATCAAGAAGTGTCAAAAGAGAGATTTGACCAGCATCAGAAGCAAGTAGGAGGTCATTGACGATTTGAACAAGGGCTGTTTCTGTACTGTGGTTGGTTCTATAGGCAGACTGATAAGGATGATGAAGATTGTTTGAGGATAGATGATCGTTAAGTTGTTTCAGGACAGTCTTCTCAAGGAGTTTGGAGAGAAAAGGGAGGTTAGATACAGGTCTGTAGTTTTTCAGATTATTAGGATCCAGATTGTTCTTCTTGAGAAGGGGCCTTACAAGAGCGGTTTTGAAAGCAGAAGGAAACACACCTGAAACTAAAGAAGAATTGATGATGTTGGTGATTGATGGCAGAAGGTGTTGATAGATTTGTGAGAAAAGAGAGGCTGGGATGGGGTCAAGATCACAGGATTTAAAATGCATTTCTTTCAAAGTAGAAAGAACTTCGGTCTCAGACACCGACTTGAAAGAGAGAAGGGGGACACCAGTGAATGATGGGTCTGGAATAGTTGGTTGAAAAGGCATGGAGTCGATTTTTGATCGTAGATCGATAATCTTGGTGGAGAAGAAGGAGGAAAAGGTTTCTGGCAGTTTGTCAGGACTGATATTTGATGGCAGAGGACTTGATTTCTTGTTGCCTAGGAGATCAGACATGGTGGAGAACAGGACTTTTGTTGTGTTGGCTTCAAGAATTTTAGATGAAAAATAGCTTGTTTTTGCCTTGGCCAGAAGAAGAGTGAAGATGTTACGAAGAAACTGATATATCTGACGATGTATTTCTAGTTTTGAGGCCCGCCACTGACGCTCAGCCTTACGACTAGTGCGTTTACTTACTCTAAGTTCAGGCGTGTACCAGGGAGCGCAGGGACGATCGGGCACAACACGAGTGGATGGGGGAGCGTGTTTATCAAGCAAGTTACTCATAGTAGAATTAAAAGTCGAGGCAGGGTCGTCGGAAATACTCACGTTAGAAAGGAGTTCTGTTGCCTCTGAACTAAAAGTATGAATATCTATAGACTTGAGATTACGGCGTGTGACCGTACGTTTATTTCTGGGAGTTTTGGAAAGATTAAGACTGGCAAGGACGGCAAAATGGTCAGAGGAAAGGATCTTAGACACTGACACTGATGAAACAAGTTGGTCGGAATCACGCGCGATTAGCCAGTCTATGATGTGGCCCTTGTTGTGTGTAGGCTCAGTTACAAGCTGAGAGAGGGAGTGGTTAGCAAGTGAGAGGCAGAGACGCTTTGTGTGAGAGGACTGTTGGTTGTCGAAGTGAAAATTAAAATCACCTAGCACAATAAGAGGGCTGCGGTTCAGAGAATAGGAATCAAGGAGGGCTTCAAATTCGGGATGAAACATTGAATCGGTGAGATTGTTAGTTCTGCTAGGGGGAGGGCGATAGATACAGGAGAAGACAACAGATTGACCAGACATGCTAAGAACAACTTCTACAGCCTTCAACTTCTACACACACACACATACACACACACGCGCACGCACACGCACACACACACACACACACATATACATACACGCATGTACACTCTCACACACACACACAAGCCCATCCAAAACATAACTACACGTGCGTTGCACACGCGCACAAACAACGGTGTGTGGGACTAGCGGTATGTGGTAACATAAGTATGCTTCCATGACGATAATACATTTTTTTTAAGACATACAGACAGACAGACACAGGGGATTTCTACGATAGAGCATTTTATGTTGTCGTTTTAAAGACCCACCAGATCACATGTCAAAATCATGGGTTTCACATGTTTTCTCTCTTATAGCAGGTAAGAAATCTTGTTTTGACCAGGTTTGATTCCCAAACAAATGCCCCCAAATTCAAAACGAAACAACATTTTAAAGAGCAGCCTCAATTTGAAGTTGGGGGCATTTTATTTATTTCTATCTTCTTCTTCTTCTTCTTCTTCTTCTTCTTCATCGTCGTCGTCGTCGTCGTCTTCTTCTCCTTCCTCCTCTTCTTCCTCTGTTTCCGGTTAAATGCTCACAATCAATAATAATAATAATAATAATAATAATAATAATAATAATAATAATAGTGAATCATTTACATAGCGCACTCTTCTACAGATGTGGAGCTCTATGCGCTTAACAACAACAAAAAGTAAAAGCAAGAAATTCAACAACAAAACAAATAATCGTTCACACACATGCAAAAAAGGCATACACATGCACATGCACACACCACCCCCACCCACACATACACACAGGCACGCACACATACACACATACACACGTACAGGCACGCACACATACACACGCGCGCGCGCGCACACACGCACGCACGCACACACACACCATTACCATCACCACTACTCACCCCACCCAAGAACACAATACATAATACAATCAGTTCTCTCTCTCTCTCTCTCTCTCTCTCTCTCTCTCTCTCTCTCTCTCTCTCTCTCTCTCTCTCTCTCTCTCTCTCTCTCTCACACACACACTCTCTATCTCTCTCTGTCTGACTCTCTCGCAACAAAGCTGATGCAAACATTGCAGTCAACACACAGTAAAACTAACATGGTGGGGGGGGGGGGGGGTGAGAATAGAATCGAAAAGTAACGTGGCCTAAAGGTTGTGATGTAGCTTGAATAGGTGGGGTCTTGAATAGGTGGGTCAACAGTTTCATTTGTCAGTGTTACTATTTCGGTCGAGGTTTGAAGTTCGCTAACACTCAGCACGATGTCGTAACCTAATCGCAACCATGCACTCTGAATAATTATAATCGTTCTCAAATCGTTAGCATTCGAGTGATCGTTACGATTGTGTGCGTGTCAGCTTTTGAAATCTTACTGCCAAAGAGCTTTGCGTATGTTGAAATACAAGTACATCGATAATGATATGAATGACCATCGACAAACAAAAAGGCCCTTTCTAGTGGTAAAATCCTCTTGAGTAAATTTAGGGCTCAGTTGTTGTTGTTTTTAGCTTGCTTGCTTGCTTCTTGTTGTTGTTGTTGTTGTTGTTGTTGCTGTTGTTGTTCTTGTTGTTGCCTTACACGCGTGTTTGGCTACGTTATGGGGAGTTGCTATATGCTGCGTTCGTGCCCGTTTGTCTCAAATGTATTGGTCTTCGTGTGTGTTTGTTGGTGTGTTTGTTTGTTTGTGTGTTATAGTTATTGTATCTTTGTTTATTCGTTTTCGTCATCGGTAGCTCGTGTCAAAGCTGCATTTTACCACCAGTAGTAATTCAGCAGCGGCGCAGGGTCTTCGTTCATGGGGTGCCTCGTGTCAACTTGAATGATGGTTTACTTGTGCGCTGCCAACTACTCGTGGCTGCAAATGTTGCAGTTAAGGAAATCCAGAGAAAGAGAGACACAGACAGAGTCAGACAGTCAGACAGACAGAGACAAGATCAGAGACACAGAGAGAGACAGAGACAGAGACGCAGAGCGAGAGAGAGAGAGATAAAAAAAAAAAATGAAAATGAAATGAAATGAAAATGAAATGAAATGAAATGAAATGAAAATGAAATGAAATGAAAATGAAATGAAATGAAAATGAAATGAAATGAAAATATTAATTCCATAAGGCCAAAGCCCCCAGTGGAAGGGGGGTACAACAACAGTAATAGAAACATAGTGTCATTTCATGCACAATTTTTAGCAAAGGAATTAATTTATGACAATGCAAATTTGTCTTGCCTTTAGAGCTTAGTATGTAAAAATGCACATTTTCTAACAGTTTCGCTGTTTCTAGAAGACATTAATAAAGACAGAGAGAGAGAGAGAGAGAGAGAGAGAGAGAGAGAGAGAGAGAGAGAGAGAGAGAGAGAGAGAGAGAGAGAGAGAGAGAGAGAGAGAGGGGGGGGGGGTATATACATCCTGTCGCATAATGTATTCACTCAAAAAAGAGGAGACATGAATTACCAATAAGCAACAGACTTCCAACCATTCCTCGTTAAAAAATGAAACCAGAAAAAAGAAAACGATCAAATAATTACGTCAGCAAAACTTCCATAAATCAAGAAAACAAAAACAAACAAGTGCAACGCCGAGCGGCTGCAAAGTCCCCTCGCAGCATCGCCTAGCTACTCCGAAATCGAGAGAGAGAGAGAGAGAGAGAGAGAGAGAGAGAGAGAGAGAGAGAGAGAGAGAGAGAGAGAGAGAGAGAGAGAGAGAGAGAGAGAGAGAGAGAGAGAGAGAGAGAGAGAGAGGAGAGAGAGAGAGAGAGAGAGGGCGTCAACCACAGAGCTACAAAGCTGTTTCATGGCGCATGTGTGTTCGGACCCGTGATTTGAGCGCGCGCGATCATGCGCACACGCGCGCACAGAAAAATTCATGACAACTGTGTTATAGACCATTCATCAAGAAATGTTGTGGAAAAAACTGCATTAAAATACATGCAAAGCTTCGCGAGATATTAGCGATTATGTGTTTCGGGGTTTGAACCCCGTAACTGGCGCGACCTTGACCTTAATGCAAAACTAAATACATCAGTGGATAGCTTGCAAAACTTCGCGAGATATTAGCGATTATGTGTTTTGGGGGTTGAACCCCGTAACTGGCGCGACCTTGACCTTAATGTAAAACTAAATACATCAGTGGATAGCTTGCATCTTGGCAAACTAGTATGCCAAATTTGATGATGATAGACTGAATAGTTTTTGAGAAAAACGGACGAATAGCCGGACGGACGGACGGACGGACGGACGGACGGACGGACGGACGCACGCACGCCGGAGGCACGCCGGAGGCACGCCGGAGGCACGCCGGAGGCACGCCGGAGGCACGCCGGACGGATCAGACAGAAACAATAGCTCCCCGAACCTTCGGCTCGGGGACTAAAAAGAGGAAAAGCAAAAGTTAGCATTTGGGGGATCTGGGAATCAACATGGCGCCAAACTAGGCCTCATAAACAACGGTTTTAGCCTCATTATGGAAGAGAGCAACGACTCAAATTGACGGGCTGACGTGCCGAGCAGCGTGTGTGTCTCATCTTCATCTGGAAAGGTATTAGAGAGATAGATGGGTTGCTGGTAAATTATCATTATTAGCCCTCACTTTATAGATTGATGTGGTTGTTCGTGTCTGTTTCTCTTTGTTTTGTTTCGTTTGCGGTGTGTGTGGGTTTTGTGGGATTTTTTTTTTTTTTAAAGAAAATTTATATTATTTATTTTATTATTTCATTTATTTATTGTATTATGTAATGTTTGACAACATTACGTCACACGCCTATTATTACATCCCCTGGCCGTTTTCCTGAAGATCCTAAAAATAAAAACGCTTGGGAAATGCAAAGAACAATAACTCTGGAGAGTGCGTCATATCCCATATCCCAAGAATATTAGTATTGTGAAGTTCTGCACAGAATCGCTTCAAATTTTGGAGAGTAGTATGATTATTGCCTATTGAGTGAAGAAATGTGGCTGATGGTCATGTTGCCGTAGTCGTCCTTGGCGAGTCTTTTTTTGGGGGTACTCATTCTGGCGCAAACCAATCATTAGATTAAGTTGGTTCTTCTTTAATTTGTCATTCTGTTAACGCATTTAATCATAGATGTATAAGGTATTATGTATTTGGTACTTTATAGTCACTGAGGCATCTCTGTGAAATTCGGGTTGCTCCCACCTGGAGAGCGCGTCGCAGCCAGAGGCGTGCCACCCAATGTTGTTTTTTTGGGCATGCGATTTTTGTGTGACTGATGAGGAAGGAAAGGATGTGTGTGTGTGTGTGTGTGTTACGTTTTCACCAAATAACAACTTTTTCGTTGCCACTGGGATTAACGTGTGCTGAGTGCATGGGCACACGGGACCTCGGTTTATCGTCTCATCCGAAAGACTCCACGTTCAGACCATAAGGCCTAGTGCAGAGTGAGAAGAAAAATCCCCTGTACCCAGGGTTTACTTGAGTTACCAAAAAAAGATACATGCATACTAAGTTATGAGGTAATTAATCTACTTCTACAGTTTATTTTTAATTTGTTGTTGTTGGTTTTCTTTTTTTAACACAGATACAATGAGTTACCTAACGCTCAGTTTGTACACATTCGCTGTTTCTTTTCTTCGTTTTGTTTCTTCTTCTTTTTTTAAAAAATTATTCTAATTGAGCCGTTGTTGCTATGTCTACATACTGTTAATTAATCTTCACTCATCCCTTTGTATATTGATTGTCAGTGAGGAAAAAAAAAGAAAATTTTGAAACAAAATGATATAAAAAGAAAAGAAACTTTTTTTGGTAAAGTACAAGATAATTATAGAAAAACAGAAAATACAGTAAAATGTTGGGTGGAGGGGGAAGGAAAACAATTAATATTCTGTTTAATCAGACAAGAAAGAAAAGCGGTTGTTACTCTTAGGGAAAAGTTATTATTTTATGTACCGAAACTCAGGAACATAGCTTTGATTTAAAAAATTAAAAAATTAAAAAAAGTTCTGAAAAAACAATACTGTTAATTAGCTTGTAGGTAAAAACAAAAGCGCTGTGCGATGACTCAACGTGTATCCGTCAGACTGTTGGTCTGAAGAGAAAGCATGGCTTACCTGATTGGGCCCTTTACTCAAATGGCTTTTATCACTGGTTGACATTAGCCTGTAGAAAGGGCCAATAGTAAATGAGAGCTGTACTATAAATCATATTCTACAGTATTTGAATTTTGAATATCATACTACAGCTTAGTCTCTCGTGGAAGACTATGACTCTCGAACGAGGGGGGGGCCCTTGTACCGGCTCTGGTGCTGCAGCCAAAGGGATGGGCTGGCCTTTGGTGACCTTCCCCAACGCCAACTCTCGTCCTCAAATCCCTTTGGCCGAGAGAGTGGGGATGTACCCTGGGCAAGGCATCTCCACTATAAACTAATTCTCGCCCAGCCCGTCAGAATAGTATCTGCCCCCCTCTGCTATCTGGCAGTCATTGTCGGAAACGACAGACAGGCAACATTAAAGACAAAGGCATTCTCTATCTTCTGTAGATATATTTTACTGACTGTTTTCCTTGCATCTGCTTGTATGTTTCTTTTCTGATAGCTTACCTCCTCCATTTTTATTTTACAGAATGAGCATGAACACTATCCAGATTCTAAGAAATTATCCTATGATTATTTTTTTATTATTAACCCTTTCACCGCCAAAGTCGCATTCTAGCACCACAATGATTGAACACCTATGTCACTAAAAGGCATCAAATTGGGGTCTATTATCCAAAGGCCCTATTGTCTTAGTTTTGGGAAGTAAGGATAGATCTTGTTTTATATATGTCACAGAAGAATCCCCAATACTGCAGATGGATGTTGTTCTCTACCCAGGTAAATTTAATGGAAATATTTGGCTGAAATATGGCTGGCGGTGAACGGGTTAAAGTGATAATCAATGTTGTACTTGCTGAGGAATTTCTTTAAACTGTTTAGATTCCAACAGATCGTGATCATAATTCATGCATGGTTTAGAGTTAGCCCTGTTCTTGTTTCGTTGTCCTCAACCTATTGTCCTTGGGTATTCCCTGTTATGCTCGGTGTCCATCTGTGTTCTACCGAGGACCCAGCATGTTTGACAATCGTATGAAAGGTAGCACACGCCCTTCTTGATTTTGACTCGCTGACAGGTTATGCACACAAGCAGGTCTGCTTCTTTTGGTCTCCCTTCCCCCAAGACCCAAACAACATGGGCGACAGCGGACCAAATTCGTACACAACGCACGCCAGTCGGTGTGAATGACATGGCAGCAGGTGAGAGAATAACACGGAATTAAACAAAACAGATGCTTTGCATTAGCCAGGACACGAGATGTACACCGACCCTTCGCTGCAGTCTACTTTTCTCTCTTACTTCAGCGTGTTGATTTTGGGGTGTTGTATACCATCAGACTTTAAACACTTTCTGTGTTCTTTGTAAATTGACGTGTGTGTGTGTGTGTGTGTGTGTGTGAGAGAGAGAGAGAGAGAGAGAGAGAGAGAGAGAGAGAGAGAAGAGAGAGAGAGAGAGAGAGAGAGAGAGAGAGAGAGAGAGAGAGAGAGAGAGACAGAGAGTGGAGAGATGAGAGAGAGAGAGAGAGAGAGAGACAGAGAGAGAGAGAGAGAGAGAGAGAGAGAGAGAGACTAGAGAGAGAGAGAGAGAGAGAGAGAGAGAGAGAGAGAGAGGGAATGGGGAACTATGAAAGGAATCTGCCAGAAACACTCAAAAACGCATGTTATGTTGAGTGTGATTGAGCGTGCTTATGTTTGCCGGCTTTCAATTTGCTTGCTTATTTTGTCTTGTGTTGTGTTTTGGGGGGTGAGGAATTTGTTTTTCGTTTTTCTTTATTTTTATTGCAAACTTCCCCACGAGCTGTGTGTGTCCTCCAAGAGAATGTGTGTTTTTCCTCCAAGAGAATGTTTTTGTTTTTTTTGTAAAGAGAAGATAGAGAGAAGAGTGAGAGAGAGAGAGAGAGAGAGAGAGAGAGAGAGAGAGAGAGAGAGAGAGAGAGAGAGAGAGAGAGAGAGAGAGAGAGAGAGAGAGAGAGAGAGAGAGAGAGAGAGAGAGAGAGAGAGAGAGAGAGAGAGAGAGAGAGAGAGAGAGAGAGAGAGAGAGAGAGAGAGAGAGAGAGAGAGAGAGAAGATAATTTTGGGAAAAGAAAACTTCACTAGTATACTCGAAAAAGACCGGTTTACTTTTATGTTATTTTACTTAGTTTCTCACTGTATCGTGTTCTGTTTAAATTCCCTTTTTTGTGCTTATGCACGCGCATGCATGCAGGCCTCAGTACGCGCTCGCGCGTGTGAGTGGCGCTCGCGCGCGTGTGTGTGTGTATGTGTGTATCTGTCTGTCTGTCTGTCTGTCAGCATAAGCGTGTGAATGTACATTTCTTATTAGATATTGGTGTGTGCCAGTGCGTGATGATCGCGAGCGCGCGTGCGCATGTGTGTGCGTGCGAGCATGCGTGTGTGAATGTGCGTAGGTACATGTGTGCGTGCGTGTGTGCTTGTGTGTAGCCTATGCGTGCACAAACATTCAGAATATTATTTTTATTAAAAGATAAATCTTTAGTAACTCAACTAATGAGTCCACCACTGACATCTCTCTCTCTCTCTCTCTCTCTCTCTCTCTCTCTCTCTCTCTCTCTCTCTCTCTCTCTCTCTCTCTCTCTCTCTCTCTCTCTCTCTCTCTCTCTCTCTCTCATGATTTGAATTCTACTATAATTTGACATTCATTTATGGGATGACAACAAGTATTGATACAGGCAGAGAGAGGCCTAATCAATTTGTTTTTAACTTCAAACTTTAGACTTCAGACCTCTATCACCAACAACAAATAGAAACAACCCAAAACAATAAAGGACCCCCTAAAAAAAGAATATGAATGTTAGTAATGAATCACCAAAAGATAAAGAAAAGAAAAAAGAGTCAACTGTCAATGACAGGAACATTTCGCGCAGAAATAACGACCATAAATAACCTTTGGGGGCTGAAAACCTGAAATCGACACGCTGACGTTGATAGCTTAAAGGGGCACCCTGACGGATGAGTTTTTGCCAGAAACACGTCGAGATCACCAGGAAAAACACCCTTTTACAGAGATCGCAACACTCACTTTGCTCTGGTTTCCTTGAAATCAAACCGTCAGATCGGTGATTCCTCCTTGGCGGAGGTGATGGAAGACAAATTATTTCAGTGAAAGAGAAGTCATGTGCCTTCTCTTTTCTAATGGCCGCCTGAGTTAGACCAAATCGTTTGCATGAAATTTCCACAAATACAAGCCTTTTTTCTTTCTTTTTTAATTTGTTTTAATTTTATACAGTTTACCAAATAGGAGTTTCGCTCACAGCAAAGGAAATAGCTCCAATGTTTGTTTTTTCTGCACTACAAAGAAGAAAAAGCTTCAACCACAATGAGTGGCCTCCACCCACCCCATTCAAAATGGCTTTTCTTTCCGGCATCTCCGCCAAAGAGGAATCGCCGTTCTGACGGTTTGATTTCTAGGAAACCAGAGCAAAGTGAGTGTTCCGATCCTTGAAAAGGCTGTCTTTCTGATGATCTCGACGTGC
>CM065680.1:11554023-11571523 GCA_017654935.2 Phymorhynchus buccinoides | reverse complement strand
AAGAAGAAGAACAACAACAACAACAACAAGATTGATTGATTGATTGATTGATTGATTGAACTTTTTAATGGGTAAAGATTTAGGCACAAGAAGAAGAAAAAGAAGACGAAGAAGACGAAGAAGAAGAAGAGGAAGAAGAAGAAGAAGAAGAAGAAGAACAACAACAACAACAACAACAACAACAACAACAACAACAACAACAACAACAACAACAACAACAACAACAACAACAACAACAACAACAAGACGAACAAGAAGAAGAACAAGAACAAGAACAAGAAAAAGAAGAAGAAGAAGAAGAAGAAGAAGAAGAAGAAGAAGAAGAAGAAGAAGAAGAAGAAGAAGAAGAAGAAGAAGAAGAAGAAGAAGAAGAAGAAGAAGAAGAAGAAGAAGAAGAAGAAGAAGAAGAAGAAGAAGAATATACATATAAAGAGAGTTATGGTTTAATTTGGAGAACAGACAGACAGACTGGTAAGCGAAGACAGACAGATTCAGACTGGCAGAGGTTTGTCTGTCTGTGTCTGTGTCTGTGTCTCTCTGTGTGCATGCGTTTGTCTTTCCGCGTGTGCGGTTTTGTTTTAAGTCAGAGCAGAGATTAAAGGCCCAGCCACACTGCATACGATTTGACCCCAATACGACACGACTGTGACGATGTCTGTGAGTCACGATTCACGTGAAATACTTCTGTCTAAAACATAACTACTATTTTTGTTCACTATAATACTCATGTAAACCGCGAATCAAATAAAGATGTCCAACACAAAATAAACAGATTCGTGTGCAGGCGACTACAAATATATAGTGAACATATAACTCGTAGAATTTCATCAGGTTTTATTTAACAGGGCCGGATCTAGGGGGGGTGCTTTGGGTGCTGCAGCACCCCCCCCCTCGGCTAAAAAAAAAAAAGGAGATGCTCTTGCAATAAGGTGATAATGTTTGATTGTCTTTTGTGTGTTATGACTGCAAGCTAAGCAAGGTGCAAAACTGATAAAAACGCTCTTAAGAAGTTCTGTTCTGAGCTCACAGGAGATGCCACAAAACAGTTTTAAAATGTTGAAAACTCGTATTCGGCCGGGGGGCTTCGCCCCCCTGAACCCCACCGGTGCCTAGGCGTCCCCTGGACCCCGGCCTAAAAAAAGGTTTCAGGCACACACCCCCTTCAAAAGTCTGTGATCCGGCCCTGTTTAATACATGGTTGAATTTCGCATCAGTCATGTCTCACAACTGGCCAAATCGGATCGTAAGGAATCGAATCGTATGCAGTGTAGCCAGCCCTTAAAGACCCACCACGTCAAGTGTTAAAATCACGGTTTTCACGTGTTTTCCCTCTTACAGCTGGTAATCTGAAGAAATCTTCCTAGCATAAGAGGGAATGTGACACGTGACGTGGGGGGTCTGTAAGGGGCTCGCAACAAATTGAAAGTTGTAAATACTCCATGCTGTAGCGAAACCTGCGTGGAAAGAAAAGAAAAAAACAGGAAAGAAAGGGTGGAGGGGGGGGGGGTGGGGGGGGTTGGGGGGAGGAGGGGGCAGGGGGGTGGGGGGGGGGGGGGGGGCTATGAAGAAGCGGGAAGCAAATGACGCTTGACTGTTATATGAGGTCACAAAGCCTCGGATTATTGCGCTGGAATGAAAAGGAAAAGTCTTTTTGTTGAACATAGAAGAGCGACACTTTTATGCACACACACGCGCGCGTGCGCACACACACACACACACACACACACACACATACACACAGCACGAATGCACACACACACACACACACACACATACACACATAGACACACACGCGTGTGCGTACGCGCGCGCGCACACACACGCACACACGTACATGCATTCATATGCCCACACATACACACACACGCCCGTGCGCACGCACACACACACACACACACACACACACACCGCACGCCCGCGCGCACACACACACACTCTCCGCACGCACACACACACACACACACACACACACACACACACACACACACACACACACACACACACACACACCACGAGAGAGGGGTGGCGAGAGAGAGAGAGAGAGAGAGAGAGAGAGAGAGAGAGAGAGAGAGAGAGAGAGAGAGAGAGAGAGAGAGAGAGAGAGAGAGAGAGAGAGAGAGAGAGAGAGAGAGAGAGAAACAAAGACCAGAGAGCGGGAGATTAGAGAACACTAAACACTGAACAACTTTGTTTTCCAATGATCAGAGAGACACAGAGAGAGACAGAGACAGAGACAGACAAAAGGCACAAACTGTTGTGATACAGTCATGTATGTGATCAGGACTTCTGAAACGAACGACAGACATACGGACAAAAACATTTGGTATTTTTGGTATTTGGTATAATTATTCTAATCACATAGACTTATCTTTGTGAAATTCGGGCTGCTCTCCCCCGGAGAGCGCGTCGCCGCAAGTGCAGCGCCTACCCAATTTTGTTGTTGTTGGTTGTTGGTTTTTTGTTGGGGGGAGGACAGGGGGAGGACGGGGTGTGAGCACACTTGGACAACCTAGCTATCAATTTGGACATACCAGGCAGCGGGATTTCTCACTGCTCTTACCGACTTTCAACTGCCGTGGGATTTTTACGTGCGTAAAGCGTACGGGTCAGACTGGCTTTAAGTCCCCATCCGAAGGACTCGACGTTTAATTCGATTTTCCTGTCAAACTAGAAAGAAAGGGCGAGGCCGGGATTCGAACCCAGGTCACTCATGCTGCAGTCACGCATTACATTTGGCAGGCGAACGTCTTAACCACTCTGCCACCTTTCTCCCTAGGTCTAAACATTAGGTCTAAGCGAAACATTGAAACAAAGAAAGAGGGTTTGTTGTTGTTGTTGTTGTCATACCCTGGCTAAACGACTCCAGGTATCATCCCAACAGCCGAAGCACTTGAACACTACGGTACAAACGCACCAGCTATTTCGATTACCCCGCCACGTGGCAGGCACACCCCGACTTTGGAGGATTTTTTTTTTAGACTGATGATGTTATGCTAAGAGCTTTGTCATGGCTAAAGACAATCCCCGCATACCTATGCAAACAATAACATTTTGATGTAGCCTTGGTGTTCTAGCCTATGTCAATTGGTCTGACACAGCCTTAAGCCAAGGCGAGAAAGAGGACTAAAAGAAATCCGCTTAATTAAGCCCACGCTGAACCGGGACCGTGGGCGACAAATCCTCATTATCCTGCCCTCAGCGTATTCTTCCCTGGTTCATTCAGTCATGCACCGTGGATGCAGCCTTGAGCTGTACTCACGATCGCGTGCACACTGAACCGCCAGTGGCCTCCCAGCAGGCGACGCTGACGAAGGCAGCGAGATGCCCCCGTTACGAAAGCTCCGAAGTAAGCTTGTTTCATTTGCTTGAGTGTTTGTGGTTAAACTTTCCTCTAACAAGGTCTCCAGCGTGTCCGCTGTCAATATTTAAACATGCGCACGCACACGCGCGCGTGGCAGCAGATAGAGGGGGAGGAAGGGAGGGAAGAGCGAGGGAGGGAAAGAGGGAGAGTGGAGGTAGAGACAGAGAGCGACTGTACTGCCGAAACAGAGATACATTTTATATCAATCAGACCTCGTATTGCAGTGCTTCCATGATCTGCTATAAAAGAGCACTGAGTGATGGTTGTGGTGGTTGGTTGATAGTTCGTACCTACCAGTTATACACATCTGTATTGTTAAAAAATCGGGACCTTCCTGGTGTTGCACTGCCTCCGGGTATTGCCTCCAATATCGTTACGCAGCTCCGACTTCACTGGTGGCAACCATGGCGATGAAAGTGAAACAGCTGATGCCGTACAATTCACCCTTCAGTTCACACCCTGATATGACGAAAGACAAAGAACAGATTAAGGAAGATGGCAAAGAAAAAAGACAATGGACAAAGGATTAAACGAAGATGTAAATTAAAGAAGACTTACATCTTTCTCGCTGTTACACAGAAGGGTAGGTAACAAAATTTTGAAAAGATGGGAATGTGTGAGTACGTACGTGCACGTGTGCGGGCATGTATGTGTGTGTGCTACTATATTACGCGCGCACATGCAAGGAAGTTATGTATGAACTGTGTTTCCTTGTTTGTACTGTGCTTGTAGGGGACCACACTGTATTTTCTACAGAAGTTGCAAAGAATGTTTGACTTTGACTTTGATTCGACTTGATGTCTTTCCACAGGTGCACGCACATGCATGCACGCAATGTTGTATTTGGCAAACGCGCATGGTAGATAATTCCATCTCTGTTTTGTTTTTTCAGCTACCACCAGTTGCTCAGACATTGTCAATAATCAGCACTATTTATTCAATGTCAAGATCCGCCATTAGTCAACAACCCTGGAAACACGCATTTTGTTCTTCGAATTTTCATTTTTGTAAGCACTTTTTATCGGATTAAAAATAGTTTAATATTTTGCACAAAATACTCGAGTTTTATAAACTTTTGTATCTAAATGCCAAGCATAGAACATCTTTATCAAAGCCAGTTACTGTGAACTTTGAATCTTGATTTGTGTTCACAAAAACTTTTGTATCCAAATGGCTCGAGTTTTACAAAAACGTTTGTATCCAAATCATTTGTATTCTGCATTTCTAATGCATTAACGTTTAAATCCTTAAGGCCAGTGGAACGGTGCCAGCAAATTATTGAGATTTATCATTCATAGCCACAGTAGGAAGCCTGGCTGTGCGGCTGTTATTATCTTTCGTTGTATTATATATATCTGACCCAACTGTCCTGCACAGCTCACCAGCTGATGGTGATCGCCGGTCTACTGGATTGATTTTTAAAATACATTCTTCCTCTAGAGGACATCCTGACTGGCAGATCCCTGGGATGGCTTAGAAAGAAGGAAGGAAGAAAGAAGAAGGAAGGAAGAAAGAAAGAAAGGAAGGAAGGAAGGAAGAAAGAAAGAAGTAAGGAAAGAAAGGAAGGAAAGAAAGAAAGAAAGGAAGAAAGGAAGAAAGAAAGAAGGAAGGAAAGAAAGAAATAAAGGAAGGAAGGAAGGAAGATATGATAGGAAGGAAGGAAGAAAGAAAGATAGTAAGGACGAAAGAAAAGAAGAAGGAAAGGAAGGAAGGAAGGAAGATAGGAAGGAAGAAAGAAATAAAGATAGAAAGGAAGGAAGGAAGGAAGATAGGATAGGAAGGAAAGAAGAAAGAAAGAAAGAAAGATAGGAAGGAAGGAAGGAAGAAAGATAGGAAGGAAGGAAGGAAGGAAGATAGGATAGGAAGGAAGGAAGGAAGATAGGATAGGAAGGAAGGAAAGGAAGGAAAGAAAGATAGTAAGGAAGAAAGAGAATAAGGAAGAAAGAAGAAAGAAAGGAAGGAAGGAAGATAGGATAGGAAGGAAGGAATAAAGATAATAAGGAAGAAATAAAGAAAGAAAGAAAGACAGAAAGGAAGGAAGGAAGATAGGATAGGAAGGAAGGAGGATAGGATAGGAAGGAAGGAAGGAAGAAAGAAAGAAAGAAAGGAAGGAAGGAAGGAAGATAGGATAGGAAGGAAGGAAGGAAGGAAGAAAGATAGTAAGGAAGAAAGATAATAAGGAAGAAAGAAAGAAGGAAAGAAAGAAAGAAAGAAGGCAAAAATACTAACAAGAACAACAACAAATATACACACAAAATGTAGAAGAAAAAGAACGATAACTGTCCGGAAGATTAGAGGTGGAGCAATCAGGGGGAAAAGACCAAGAAAGAGACAGAGACAAGAGAGATATGACTATTTCATTTGACGCATTTTATTGCTACGCTAAGTCTGTTAGCGGAATGTGCGTAAACAAAACTCACGGAAGTGGATGGGAAGATGTGGAAAGAAGATTGATGCCGTATGCTTCATGAATGGTCGACCTATGGCGATATTTGTCACGCCAGAGGGCAGTCAATGCACTAGGGGCTTATCACGCGATTTTCTTAGTTGGGCGTAGTAAGAGAGAGAGAGATTATAGGATTACTCACTCTCTCTCTCATTTTCTTTATACCCAACTAAGAATATAGAGAGGATTAGCCCCACACGAGCGTCATGCCCTCTGGTGTGAAAAAATCGCACTAAGTCTCTCATTCAGGGGCGAGTTTCTCTAGATAACGGTCACCGCGCGAATAACGCTCACGGCAAACGGGGCCTAAGAAACACTTTAGAAAGCGTTTACGGAAGAATATTACAAGCTCTTGTCTGATTGGTCAATTTTATTTCATTTTTAAACAAACTATAATGGACCAATCAACAACAAGAACCGTATTCACCCCCTACTAGTTCCGGATAGTTCGCCGCTTGTCACCTTTCGACTGAGAGCAAAACGCCATGCGAACTATCGCCAAACGAAGGGTGTTTCTTAGACCATTTTTGCCGATTTGAGCGAGCGCGACGAAACGTTAGCCCTTGTGAAACTCGCCCCAGGGCATGTAGTGATGAGTGCGGGTAAGACAACTAGTCCGGGATGGAATATGCAAATTAGTCTAAGCTGCCAATAGGATGTGTAGCTTAGACTAATTTGCATCTTCCATCCCGGATTAGTTGTCTTAGCCGCACTCATGACTACAGGCCTAGGTACCGTAATCCTGAGCGCGTCTTAAACGGTAAACACGGGTAGTAACATGTAAAATAGACCAAACTGCTAAAACGTTTGACAGTTTAGTCTACTGTACACGTCACTACCCTTGTTAACCGTTCAGTATTCGTGATTACGGTAGCCTACCGGATGCTTTGCATGGCAATGATGATGGTGAATAATAAAGAAAGGTAACTCTCTTTATAATTAACTCCCTTTTCACCAAAGTTATTTTCGGCACCACTTCGCCTAGCAATGCATATTTAAGCAAAAGCCACATTGAGACAGACCCAGGTTCATCCTCAATAAAGGATGACCCAGGTCAGCCTGTATGGGACCATCACCCACACAGTACACAACAACAGTGGTGGAGAGAATGGTGTACAGAAAGGATGACCCAGGTCTGCCTGTATGACCATCACCCACACAGTACACAACAACAGTGGTGGAGAGAATGGTGTACAGAAAGGATGACCCAGGTCTGCCTGTATGACCATCACCCACACAGTACACAACAACAGTGGTGGAGAGAATGTGTGTTCAAGCAAATCAACATTTACTTAAGAATGGCATAGTCTTCTAGTCCTGATGATGGTATATTCCTAGACTATGCATTTGAAAGTGTTTTAATCTCATTTTAGGTTCGTTGTTATGTCCACACACAAATGTCCAATGTAACAAGATCACCCAGTAGATACTAGAACGTTGGACACAATTGGCCTGTCCATCAGATTCCAAAGTAAGGCGCTCTACAAATTAAGGTAACATAAAGAAGCACACACAAAAGTGGTTTGGGTTTACATTAATAAAACCAGTGCTAAATGATCAAAAACTCTTAGAAAAACACACATCATTTTTATTTTTTGGGGCAAAATGTTGACTTTGTGGTTGTTTTTAGCAAAAACGTACAAATATTTCAAAATGATGCTGAAACCATACTACATATCCTAGATACTTTCTGTTGTTGTTTTGCTTACAATTGCTTTCTGTAAATGATGACGCATGGGTTTTGAATTCCGCCAGAAAGAAAATAAATCCTGGGCTTTTACTTTCTGGAGAACAAAACTCATGTAATTATTACAAAAAATAAACAAATTATTTTACAGAACAAAATACTTAGTTTACCACAAAAGCTATGCGTCATCACAATCAGCAGTGGTTGTTGAATAAGCATGTCAAATGTCATGTTTCTAGCTTTGTCCATTCATGAGATTTGTGTCTTTTGAGAATGTCAGCAAGTCGAAATATGCTATTTGGAGAAAATCAAACAAAAACGATTCAGAACATGAATACATGTTCCACAGTGCTTCTGTCTGCAGAAACAAAATGATCAAACTTTGTCACAAACTGCATCACAGCATTCCTATCACCCGACCCCTCACACACCCGACCCCTCACACCCAATACACCCCAAAGGCATGACCCAATTGTGTTAACCACCCTATCCACAACAAAGATAGGTATACAACTCTAGGCATATGGCTTCATAGATTAAAACAGCCAAGACTCCACACACACACACACACACACACACACACACACACACACACACACACACACACACACAAACATACACACACACACACACACACACACACACACACACACACACTCACAAACATATCCTTGCCCCAGGAAATGTCTTTTTATGTACTACTTTAGCCCCCCCCCCAAACAAAACAAAAATAAATCTCCATTTTGTTTTCTGCACAGTAAAAACAACTTGATTTGCGGTCGTGGTGGTGTGTGTGGCGATGGTAGTAGTAGTAGTAGTAGTAGTAGTAGTAGTAGTAGTAGTAGTAGTAGTAGTAGTAGTAGTAGTAGCAGCAGTAGTAGCAGCAGCAGCAGCAGTAGTAGTAGTAGTAGTAGTAGTAGTAGTAGTAGTAGTAGTAGTAGTAGTAGTAGTAGTAGTAGTAGTAGTAGTAGTAGTAGTAGTAGTAGTAGTAGTAGTAGTAGTAGTAGTAGTAGTAGTAGTAGTAGTAGCAGCAGCAGCAGTAGTAGCAGTAGCAGCAGCAGTAGTAGTAGTAGTAGTAGTAGTAGTAGTAGTAGTAGTAGTAAATTGTAGCGGAAGTAGTATTTTTCGTTTATTTCTTTATTTATTTATTTGGTCGGTTGGTTTTTCTTGTTCTCATTGCTGACATTGATGCTCTGCCTACCATGTCGTTGTTATATTTCTGCTGCAGTAACTGTTGTTGTTTCTGTTGGCGATTTTTCTGTGTCTCGATGTTCGATTATAGTATCAGTTACATGTCACATGCTCAGAACCAAGGACAGAATGGTAGACTAGGCCCAGCCTAAATTCTTATCCTTGTAAAATAAAGTATTTCTTCTTCTGCGTTCACAGGCCATATGACCATAATGGGTAAGGTACGTATGTGTCCGGTTTTCAGTTTCCACTGGTCTCCCCGCTGCGTACAGCCGACACATTCCGATTTCGGAGGAGCTCAAAGGAGACAAATTATTTCGAAGATTTTTTGTAAAAAGGCAGGAGAATGGGCCAATAAGTCCGAAAGATAGTAGATGACAGAAAGCAAACGGAAAAGGCAGAGTCAAAGAGAGTGACAGATTAGAGGAAGTTACAAGCACAGAACGTCCAGAAAGTGGGGGAACTATGTTTTTGACGAAAGACCCCCCGGTATCCCCACGGGGAGTAAATAAAGTATTTGAAGTTTGGCTTCTGCTTGTTGTTCTGCGTTGTTGGGTGGGTGTTTTTGTCTTCTTTGCTGTCGCGGAGTGGGTGTTTAGGAGTGGGTGTTTAGGTGTGGGTGTTTAGGAGTGGGTGTTTAGTTGTGGGTGTTTAGGTGTGGGTGTTGCCTTGTTGAGGGTGTATATGTATGGGGAGGGGTGGAAGAAAAGAGGGTATTTTTTGTAATTTTAGAAGAGAAGAAGAGTCGAGTAAGGCTCTGACATTGACCACAATACGCATGTATAAAATGTGAATCTGCGCGAATCAATCTGTTTTGTAAAAGAGACATGACATCCGCCAATGGCTGCCTGTGATACCCATTGATTTACAAGCAACTCAAAAACACACACACACACACACGCACGCACACACACACACACACACACACACACACACACACACACACACACACACACACACACACACACACACACGCTCGCGCGCGCGCGCACGCACGCACGCACGCACGCACGCACGCTCGCACGCACGCACGCACACGCACACACGCACACGCACACGCACACACACACACACACACACACACACACACACACTCATGTGCTTACAGGCCTAGTCTCAACCCATCCCTGTTCTAATAGAAAACTCTGGATTTATTCTGGTACTCCTAAACCTTACGCAATGCAATCTTCTTTCTTCTTCTCCGTTCGCTCAGACAGTTTCCTGTCACATGAGCGTAGATACGCCATGCTGCCGTTATGCGCCTAACTAAAAAAAAACCAGTTAGGCCCAGCATGTCCGACTTCGGCTCAAAACATCTTTGTAAGAATGTATAGAAAAAAAAGGCAGGAGAATGGACCAGTAAGCTAGAAAGATAGCAGATGACAGCAAGCAAAGGGAAAGGGCAGAGTCAAAGAGAGTGACAGATTAGAGGAAGTTACAAGCACAGAACTTCCAGAAGGTGGGGGGACTATTTGTACGAAAGACCCCCCCGGTATCCCCACGGGGGGAACACGGCAATCAAATCCCCAACGAAAATGCACCCAACATCCTCGGTTAGGTTAAGAAAAGTTACGTGCCTTTTACTGGCTTGTTGCCGACAGAGCCATTACCCGAACAAGCCCTGACTTCATCTTTAATGAGCTGTTATACAAGGCTCAAAGGGGGAGATAGAGTGCATTTCACGCCCCCTTTTGAGACTATCGTTTTGACTTTGAAGCAGGAAGATATCCTATGGGGCTTAGTGTTATCAATACCCCTTCACTGTTCCTGGCTTTAAAGGGGCACCCTGACGAATGAGGTTTTGCAAGAAACACGTCGAGATCACCAGAAAGACAGCCTTTTCAAGGATCGGAACACTCACTTTGCTCTGGTTTCCTAGAAATCAAACCGTCAAATCGGCGATTGCTCCTTGGCGGAGGTGCTGGAAGTCATATTCTTTCAGTGAAAGAGAAGGCATGTATCTTCTCTTTTCTCTGGCCGCCTGAGTCGCTTAGACAAAAATCACGAAATGTCCACAATACAAGCCTTCTTCTTTACAATTTACCAAAAGGAGTTTCGCTCACAACAAAGGAAATAGCTCCAGTTGTTTTTTACTGCGCTACAAAGAAGAAAAAGCTTCAACCACTCTGAGTGTCCTCCACCCACCCGTCCAAAATGGCTTCTCTCTCCGGCGACTCCGCCAAGGAGGAATCGCCGTTTTTAAGGTTTGATTTCTAGGATACCAGAGCAAAGTGAGTGTTCCGATCCTTAAAAAGGCTGTCTTTCTGGTGATATCGACGTGTTTCTTGCAAAAACTCATCCATCAGGGTCCAACTTTAAGGTTCGCTTTGTCAACTTTACTTGTGTGTGCATCCGTCTGCTTATCTATTTAGGCCTAAAGCCGCCTCTATCCAACCTCCATCGTTTTCCTTTCTTTTGACAGAGTGAGTAGAAATCACAAACGCAAATTTGATGAAACTCTTCCAACCAGGTCGGAAGGAATTGGCGACTGCACCATTTACTTCCAACTCACTCAGGTAGTTGTGGAAATACAGCCAATGCTTGATGATAGCGAAGTCAGCACTCGGCCACAGGTAGTTTTAATCGAGTTCACAAGAATCACAACTGGGACAACTAACAATGGTGGCTAGTGCATATGCGCATGTGAGGCGGCTTTTAAAGACACAACAGGGGTATACAATCGAAGTGGGGCAGTTTTATGTGATTTGTCTCTCAACGCGACGCAAGGACCTCTAGCAGAGAGCAGGCGTTCAGCTACAGTCCTCCTTTTCCTCCTGTTGTGGGAGGCAGCACCCTACTAACTAGCGAGACCCGATTCTTTGGATCGGTTGTTATGCCTTTAACTTTGGATCGGTTGTTATGCCTTTAACTTTGGATTGGTTGTTATGCCTTTAAACTTTAACTTTGGATTGGTTGTTATGGATCGGTTGTTATGCCTTTAACTTTTGATCGGTTGTTATGCCTTTTACTTTGGATCGGTTGTTATGCCTTTAACTTTGGATCGGTTGTCATGCCATTAACTTTGGATCGGCTGTTATGCCTTTAACTACAATCATTAAGCTGGCTTACGCGGATAGGGCCCTCTCGAGAGGATACCGAGTGGTCTCTCAGTAAAAATAGTTCCCCCTTCTTCTGGAAGTTCTATGCTGGTAACTTCCCCTACTCTAACACTCTCTTTGACTCTGCCTTTTCTCTTCCTTTTGCTTTCTGCCGTCTACTTCTTTCTGTCTTATTGGTCCATTCTCCTGCATTTTTTCTATAAAACCCTTCCACGTTTTTCCTTTTTACTATTTGTATTACTATATCAAAATACAATTCATAGGTGTTGAATTTCGTTGACAGAATTGCGGGCATTGCCACGTGTAAATTGTTCATAAGATTGTTTTTTAAATGTTGTCGAGTTGTGACAAAACAAATTGGGGTGCAACCTACCCTAGAAGGAAAAGGGAGGGCGTGAAAGAAGGATGGGGGTGGTGCTGAAGGAGGTTAAGACATTTACCTTGCTGAAAAGTAAGGAGTTTTGTTGATGAAGTCATCATCAGCAGACCACGTAAGAAAACAGGTGTTGTCTTCGACTCTTCGTCATAACACAGATGGTTCTAGTCAAGCTAGACTGCAACAAGAAAGAGGGGGGGTAGGGGGGAGGGAGAGACAGAGGGAGAGAGAGAGACAGAGAGAAGAGAGAGAGAGGGAAAGAGAGAGAGAGGAGAGAGAGAGAGGGAGAGGGAGAGAGAGAGAGAGAGAGAGAGAGAGAGAGAGAGAGAGAGAGAGAGAGAGAGAGAGAGAAGAGAGATACACAGACAGACAGAGAGAGACGGACAGACAGACACAGAAATAGAGAGAGACACACACAGAGATAGAGAGACAGAGAGAGAGAGAGAGAGAGAAACAGAGAGACACATAAACAGACAGACAGAGAGACGGACAGACAGAAGCAGAAGAGAGAACAGAGAGAGAGAGAGAGAGAGAGAGAGAGAGAGAGAGAGAGAGAGAGAGAGACAGACAGAGAGACACAGAAACAGACAGACAGAGAGACAGACAGACAGACAGAGACAGAGAGAGAGAGAGACAGAGAGACAGAGAGACAGAGAGACAGAGAGAGAGAGGGAGAGAGAGAGAGAGAGAGAGAGAGAGAGAGAGAGAGAGAGAGAGAGAGAGAGAGAGAGAGAGAGAGAGAGAGAGAGAGAGAGAGAGAAACAGACAGAGACACAGAAAGAGACAGACAGAGAGACAGAGAGACAGACAGAGAGAGAGAGAGAGAGAGACAGAGACAGACAGACAGACAGAGAGAGAGAGAGAGAGAGAGAGAGAGAGAGAGAGAGAGAGAGAGAGAGAGAGAGAGAGAGAGAGAGAGAGAGAGAGAGAGAGAGAGAGAAACAGAGAAAGACAAACAGACAAAACCAGAGACAGAAATGTTAGAGTTAAATTGAAAGAAAACGGGTACACGAATAAACACAGATCAGAGAGGAAGACAGACCGACAGACAGACCCTTTGAAGCCTCTGCAATTCTACACACATACACACATTACACAGACACAGCTTTCACACACACGGGGGTTTGTACACACACACATCACATTTCGTGCACACATTTTAGAGACACACAGAGAGACACACACACACACACACAGACACAGACACACACACACACACACACACACCAGAGAGAGACAGACACACACAGACACACACACACACACACAGACACACACCACACAGACACACACAGACACACAGACACACACACACAAATTGAACACACACACACACACACACACACACACACACACATCAGGCACACACACACACACACAGAGCGTTCTTTTTCAGCTTTTTAATACACTAACAAAAAATACGAAAATGGTGGTTCAGTGTTGTGTTTCTAATTTTTGTTTAAAAATCACGAAAAACACGATACATGTACATCAGAGTCATCGTAGGCCTAAGTTCGCAGAGCAACAAACAAAAGCAGCCATCTTGAAAAAATACTGTTTATTTGTTTGCAAAATGAAGAGTTAATATTTCAATTTTAGTTTGAATGATTCAATGAAGCCAAGAAATGTACAATGTCACAAAACAGGCAATACTATGTGATGGAGAATTATTACTTCAAACAGGGACATAGTAAAAACTCTTTATGCTTCAAATACTTGTTTCAAATATTCAATGATGAAAAAATATACAAGGGCATCGCCGAGCGGCAGCAAGGCATTGTGACAATGCAAACCCGGCCAGAGTTATGTACAGGTGGGTATTTAAACCCCCACCCCCACCCCAATAAACACACCACTTTCCACCCTTACAGAACGCATAAAATACATAGCCCATTCCCCATTTTGAAGCGATTCTGTTCAGTAGTTCACGAGATACAGCTGAACTTTTATACAAACTTCCTTGCACCGAGTGATGTCTATTGGTCTCCCCCCCCCCCCCCCCAATAAACACACCACTTTCCACCCTTACAGAACGCATAAAATACATAGCCCAAAACTTGAAGCGATTCTGTTCAGTAGTTCACGAGATACAGCTGAACTTTTATACAAACTTCCTTGCACCATGGTACACCACCACGCAAAATTTGAAGCGATTCTGTTCACTAGTTCACGAAATAAAGCTGGGGGGAAATTGCATAGCCCAAAGAAGGAAATTTCGGTTTTCACGGTCAAACTTCAAGGTCAAGGTCAGCACGGTGTTGATTAACGAAAGGAAGCTTCCTTTTCAAGCTGTCTACCCCTCTGCCAATTTTAATCAAAATCCAAACAGTAGTTTGTTAAGATAATCGATACACAGACAGACACACACACAGACCACACATTAGACTTTGACACACAAACCGATCGCAATACATCAGCCTCTGGCCGGGTAATTATCCGTAACTGACAATGCATGACTGTGCATTATACATGTTTATACTAATATATAGGTTCAGGTGGATATTTTTATTTTTACAAGTGTAGGGGAAGACGGGGTGAAAAGCGCATGGGCGGGTAAGAAGCCCACCCCAATTATCTCATGAAATAAAGAAAATTTCAGTCAAATTTGCCCATGAGACGAATGCTAGAACATTAACGCTCGTCTCATGGGCAAAATGAGACTGAAATTTGCTTCATTTCATGAGATAATTGGGGTGGGCTTCTTACCCGCCCATGCGCTTTTTACCCCGTCTTCCCCTATCGGTAGAGGATTTTCTTTCTGTTGATAGATGCTTTGTAGCCACTGTAATTAGTAAATGATTCATTTCACATCTTTTGTATTCCCCATCATCTTCATGTCTTCATATTCTGAATGTGATTTGTTTTTCATTTTATTCATATATTGTATTATTTATTTTGTGTCTTTTGTGTATACCACAAAGTTTGGATTTATCTTTTTTCTTATGTCTATTGGTTTCCTGATGTATATTTTACGAAGGATTTGAAATGTACCTGTCTTTANCACTTTTCCTCTAATAATGTTTAAATCAGCCTGTTTAGTCTTGTACTTGCCAGCCGTCATTCAGAAATTCATGTATAGTACTTTGGCACAGTGGAAGCTTTAAGCTTGTTGTTGCCGTTATGCTTGCTTAATATGTGTGTATTGTGCGTTTTGGTAAATAACAATCATTTAAATCAAAACAAATATGCAATGCCATAAAACAGGCAATGCCATGTGTTTATGCAATACATTTATTTGAACTTTTTGAATTCGGTCGTTTACAGATAAACCAAATCGAGACAGTCTAGTTATTTTATTTACGCTCATTTTCAAACCAACATCACAACGTTTGTCAGCAATAATGAATCACGAAGCTTCTCGGTCATGTTCGAAGCAATTCTATAGAGTGTTTCGCACTATTTTCGTCAAATTATTCCACATTATTAGACTTTGAAGTTCTGATAAAAGCTGCAAAATTGCAAAGAGCGCATCAAAAGACGGATAACTCATAATAAACTAAACGAAACAGGGAGGAAATATAGATTAGCTTTGAAGCTTCGAGTTCGTTGTTACTACTAATACACTTCCAATTCAGCACAAAGTGATACTCTTCGGTTAGGAATTACCTCAAAAGTCGTCGGAAATGAGTTAACAACTAAAGAGTGTTTTCAAACAATTTTAAAAGCGAAGCTGTCTCTCAGAACACTTACTGCAGTTTAACGGGCCAGCCACACGTACGTCCACTAAAATCGCACGACTGTACAATACGATTCGATCACGTGGTCTCGAAGAACAAAATGTGATTCGCGCTTCGAGACCACGTGATCGAATCGTATCGTGCAGTCGTGCGATGTTTTGTGGACGTGTGGCCGGCCCTTACGGCATGGTGTTTGCAATGGAAGGGACGTCAAAAATGTCAAGTTTTACGTCTAGGGAACAATTAAGGTTTCAAAACATTGTGTCAGGCAGACCCTTCGCGCGTACCGGAACACACCAGTCCAATTAATTGACAGTGCAAAACGACTCATTTATTCCTAAATCACACACATATTAAACCTCAAAAAGTATCCGAGTATCTGCCAAGAATGTTTTGTTTTGCATGTGTTGGTAGGTACGTTTTTGGTTTTTTTATCTATGTGTCGGTGTGTCTGCCTGCCTGTCCGATTATCTGTATGTCTGTCGTAAGCTTACTGTTTCTCAAATTTCAGTCTGGAAAAAGAGCTAAGTTCGAAAGCTTGACTAACCACTCTTCCATGGATCAACAGTCCCCCCTATCAAGGTCAGTGTGTGGTGTCCTGATCCAGCAGTCAACAGTTGTCTCTTCAATGCTGTTTCTCAGTTAGTTGGTTGGTCAGCGGGCCTATGTTTCCCCATGTCGATATTGTATGTGTGAACTTCTTTAATAACAAAGCTATTGACTTTTTTTAATCAATTTCTACACATACCTGTGCAAGAAAACACAAACAGACCGCAGATATACAGACACAAGCGTACACACGCACACACGCACGCACGCACGCACGCACGCACGCACGCACACACTTGTCAGAGAGAGAGAGAGAGAGAGAGAGAGAGAGAGAGAGAGAGAGAGAGAGAGAGAGAGAGAGAGAGAGAGAGAGAGAGAGAGACGTACATAGAGAGAGAGAGACAGACAGACAGACAGACAGACAGACAGACAGACAGAACCAGAGAGAAACAAAGAAAGAAGCAGAAAGGAAAATAAATGAGAGACAGACAGACAAACGTACAGACAGACAGAGATAGACACACAGACAGATAGCGACAAAAAAAGACAGAGAGGGTGCACACAGACATTTGAACATTGCAGGTTTGAAATTATGATTCATCCATTGTCCAAAATCTTCATCTCATATATAAAATCCATGTGGGTTCTGTGCGTTGTTCAGGGAATTACGCAAACAACGTGAAACACAGACCCCTATACGTTATATTATCTTGATCCTCCTGATCTCTATTATTCACAAGCTGAATTTTTTACCCATAGCGCAAACCTCCGCCAAGAAATAGCCGTTTTTCCGTATTTTGTGTGAGCTGAACTGATGTAGAAAAAGAGGAGTAATTCTAATAAGGAGAGACGGGCTGGACTGGCTTACTTCCCTTAGACAATAAACTTTGAAGAGTGAGAGAGAGAGAGAGAGAGAGAGAGAGAGAGAGAGAGAGAGAGAGAGTGATGCTGAGCGTGCGTGCTGTATGCGTGTATAGTCATGTGCGTGTGTGTGTGTGTGTGTGTGTGTGTGTGTGTGTGTGTGTGTGTGTGTGTGTGTGTGTGTGTGTGTGTGTGTGTGCGTGCGTGCGTGCGCGCGAAGCGTAGCGAGTAGGTTTGCTAGTATGACATAAAAATGGCTGAGATAATATTTAATGAATTATATCAACAACAAT
>CM065680.1:11536523-11544023 GCA_017654935.2 Phymorhynchus buccinoides | reverse complement strand
CGTACGTTTTTGTGTGAGGGTGTTTGTGTATGTGTGTTGGTGTATGTGGTCAGTCCATGCGGCTCGGTTGCTGTGGCTTACCGAATGGGGTATGAACGAGTTGGCTTCAATAAATGTGTGTGTTTATGTGTGTGCGTGTGCGTGTGCGTGTGTGTGTGTTAGAGAGAGAGAGAGAGTTGCTTTGTATATGCGCTGTTGCTGGTTGGTGTCACTCTTGAATGCTGTTTTTGTTGTCTGTTGATGAATCATTGATTGTAAAGCGCTTTGGGCTCATCTGAGGTAAAACGCTATATAAATGTACACTTATTATTTATTATTATTATTATTATTATTATTATTATTAATGTTATACACATTACAGAGAAAATCCCAATATTGCAGATAACTTTTTACTCTACCCAGTTCAGTTTAATAGTATTTCTTGGCTGAAAAATGGCTGGCGGCGAAAAGGGTTAAGGTCAAACCACGGTCAGTTTATTTGCAAAGAATTTTTTAAAAGCGTTTATTCTTTAAAGGGGCAATCTGACGGATGCGTTTTTTGCAAATAACAAGTCGAGATCACCAGGAAAACACCCTTTACAGAGATCGCAACACTCACGTTGCTCTGGTTTCCTTGAAATCAAACCGTCATATCGGCGATTCCTCCTTTGTCGGAGGTACTGGAAGTCAAATTCTTTCTGTGAACGCCAGAGTTTAGACCAAATCATTTGCACGAAATTTCCACAATGCAAGCGTTTTTATTCCTTGTTGCTAAAATGTTATACAGTTTACCTAAAGACGTTTCGCTCACAACAAAGGAATTGCTCCCTTTTTTCTTTTACTGCACTACAAAGAAGAAAAAGCTTCAACCACAATGAGTGGCCTCCACCCACCCCATCCAAAATGGCTTCTCTCTCCAGCATCTCCGCCAAGGAGGAATCGCCGTTTTGACGGTTTGATTTCTAGGAAACCAGAGCAAAGTGAGTGTTCCGATCCTTGAAAAGGCTGTCTTTCTGGTGATGTCGACCGTGTTTCTTGCAAAAAACTCATCCGTCAGGGTGCACCTTTAAGCTCTAAGCTTCCTTAAAGAAGCTAAGCAAGAAACGCTTGAAGGGAAAGTGGACAGTGCCGTATATGAATTATGATTCTCACTTACATTTTTGTGTGTATTATTATGGCCTACGATTATGTTTTTATTACAGCTAGTGACACTCGCTTTAAAGAAGGGTGTGATTTAGGCTTGACAAAGTGTAGGGGGAAAATACACATAATTAAAACGGATTTTCCCCCGAAGACGGAGTGTAGCTGCGCACGTGGCGGGGTAATCAAAAATGGTCACACATGTAATGTTCTCTCCAGAAATAAAACGTAGGCTATTAGTATTACAGATCACCAGGTCAAAAGATATGAATGCAAATCTGTTTAACGTCCTCCGGTCTGGAACAGACACATGTATGGGACATTAGTAGATATAAAGATGGTGGAAATGATCGTGGAGGCAATGCCCGGAGACAGTGCAACACCAGTAAAGTCCCGAATGTTTAACAATACAGATATTGCGTCAAAAGATAATACATGTAATTAGTTAGTCGGCCTATGAGCTTTGCTTAAACACGATACAAACATACTCAAATAAGAAATAGAAAAATCACGAGCACTTAATATATCCTTTTTGATGCACTTCAAATTTTTAGCACTTTTTTTTTCTTGGAAGAGAATGTCAAAGAAGAAGAAGAAGAAGAAAAAAAAGAAGAAGAAAATATAGGAAAGCAAAGAAAGAGTTCCTGCTTGTCTCAGAGGAAGGTGAGATCATCGTCCAATTGGTCAAAGACCCTTATGGACGGTCTTCCTGAAGACGGTAAGGTCTTCCCGGGGATGCTTGTCTCACACAATTCCGCCTTATATAAACACCGTGACCTCAATCTACACGCAGTACCCAGGGGACCAAGTTGCACGTGCAACGTTCCTAACGCTACTGTCACCGATGGTGTCAGACGAGAGACTCCAGGGACTGTGCAGGGGGACTTCATTAGTGGAACCTAACCTGGTTACTTCACAATCACTGCTGACAGCATGGAGAATATTACGGTAGGTGGGTGGGAAATGGGTAAAGTGAAAGTCTGTGCTGATGTTCTTTTGTGTCTCCGTTAGGTATTTATATGCCAGGAACGTTTGGTCGAGTGTACACAAAATCATGCGTGAAGATTCACTCAGTGAAGGGCCCAAATCCACAGTTTTCAACTGTAATCGTACGAATACCCAACTGCGACTGTTGTGAGCCATTAACCTTTTCACCGCCAAAGTCGCATTTTAGCACCACAGTGATTTAACACCTATGTCACTAAAAGGCATCAAATTGGGGTCTATTATCCAAAGACCCTATTGTCTTAGTTTTGGGAAGTAAGGATAGACCTTATTTTTTTATGTCACAGAACAATCCCCAATACTGCAGATGGATTTTGTTCTCTACCCATGCAAATTTAATGGCAATTTTTGCTGAAATATGGCTGGCGTTCAAAGGGTTAATCTGATGAAATACTACTGAGTGCGCAAATAAGCTTAAAACCCTTTCAACACCAGTCATTTTTCAGCCAAAACTTTCCATGAAACTTACCTGGGTAGAGAAAAGATTTCGTCTGCAATATTGGGGATTCCTCTGTGACATGCATAAAATAGGGCATGCCCTGACCTCCCACAATTAAAAACATAAGGTTATTGGTTGACAGACCCTCATTTGATGCCTTTCAGTGACATGGGTGTTAAATCATTGTGGTGCCAAGAGGCGACAGTGGCGATGAAAGGATTTTAAAGCTTGTTGCGCTCTTGAGATATTAATTTGTGTACACTGCAATTATATTATGTCAATAAAGTTTGTTTTAACCAAATACTACTGACTAAATGAATCTGATGAATTCCTTCTCGTTTTGTTGACTAATCTTTGTAGATCCCTATGCATGAATCTGATGAAATATCTGTATTTTCATGTCAGATATTCTATCAGTTTCGTGCATCGGAGTCTGCATGAATATAGTGAAGGGAAATGGCAAGATTTCAGTAGTTTCTTCAGAACCATGTCTCCCGGATGTCGTCACAGTTGGATGGGCGTTCGACTGCAGTTGTACGTGTGGATCGGCCCATTAAAGACCCTCCACGTCACGTGTCGCATTCCCTCTTATGCTAGGAAGATTTCTTAAGATTTCTTACTGTAAGAAAGCTGTAAGAGGTAAAGCACGTGAAAACCGTGATTTTGACACGTGACGTGGTGGGTCTTTAAAGACACACTGACGCACCCTTGGTCTTTTCTAGGTAGCTGTGACCCCACATACAAATGTCCCCAACTTCAAATTGAGGCTGCTCTTTAAAATGATGTTTCGTTTTCAATTTGGGGACATTTGTATGGGAGTCAAACCTGGTCAAAGGAACATTTCTTACCAGCTATACGAGGGAAAAAAGACGTGAAACCCGTGATTTTGACACGTGACCTGGTGGGTCTTTAAATGGTAGTGTAGGTGTGTGTGTGTGTGTGTGTGTGTGTGTGTGTGTGTGTGTGTGTGTGTGTGTGTGTGTGTGCGTGTGTGTGTGTGTGTGTGTGTGTGTGTGTGTGTGTGTGTGTGTGTGTGCGTGTGCGTGTGTGTGTGTGTGTGTGTGTGTGTGTGTGTGTGTGTGTGTGTGTGTGTGTGTGCGTGTGCACGTGCGTGCGTGCGTGCGTGCGTGCGTGCGTGCGTGCGTGTGTGTGTGCGCGTGCGCATGCGTGTGTGTGTGTGTGCGTGCGTGCGTGCGTGCGTGCGTGCGTGCGTGTGTGTGTGTGTGTGTGTGCTTCTACCATGCACAAAACTGAACATTTGAATGTTATAAAACTATTAATTATGTCACTGTTCTCAGTCAAAAGGTTGTAAAGCTCATATTAGATCAAACTCTACCAAATGCTATCTCCCTACTTTCACCGAACATTGAAGAGCCCGCCTTGTAGTATGCATTATTGACATGCTCGTTGCCTCTGTACTCATTAAAATAATATTAATTAATTACAGTGCTTCTGGACATGCCGTCATGAGTGCGTCTTAAGCGGGCGACAGACTATGCGACTGCCTCATATGACTCGATCAGGTCGTGACGTAGACCAAATTTTGTTTCCCACACAGAAGAGGTCACAAGCCATCTGACTCGATCAGACTCGATCAGTGAAATTTAGAACCCGCCCTATTCGGCCCTGTCACCTGACTGGGCCCGACTGAGTGAGACTGTTCGAGCAGCATGGTATGCAAATGAGGTGAAACATCACGACCTGATCGAGTCACATGAGGCAGTCACATAGTCTGTCGCCGGCTTTAGACAGTCAACACGAGTAGTAAATGTAAGCTAGACTAAACTCCACAAACGATTGGCTGTTTAGCTTAATTCACATACAACTACCCGTGTTGACTCTCTAAAAGAGGCACTCATGACCACAGGACACAGCTTCGTGCCAGAATGGGAATTGAACTTTTGCACGTGACACTAAGCAAAATGGACAAAGCAGATTAAAAAGACATGCAGGGAAGGAAAGTAAACTTATCAAAAAAGGGGGGGGGGGGGGGGGGGGGGGGTAAGCAAAAGTTAAAAAATAAATGAAAAGGGGACATTCCAGCAAAGAAAATTAATTTAAAGGTGGACCCTGACGGATTAGTTTTTGCAAGAAACACGTCGAGATCACCAGAAAGACAGCCTTTTCAAGGATCTAAAAACTCACTTTGCTCTGGTTTCCTATAAATTAAACGCGTTGGACTGTAGAGGGGAAGTATTGTTTTTATTTTTATCTTGATGGTTTTTTGCTCCTTCTGTTGCCCGCTTTTTGCTCCTTTTGCTATATTTGATGTTTGCTGTTGAATTGTTTGTCTGTGTTGATAAAGGCGCATTCGCCGAAATATCCAGTAGTTTTGTTTTGTCTCTTGTGAATAAAATAACGTCACTTTACACTTGTCGTGTAGTTGTTTGTTTGTTGTATGTTCCAGTGACGTTGCAGTCTGTTTCATTTTTATAAATTAAACCGTCAAAACGGCGATTCCTCCTTGGCGGAGATGCCGGAGAGAGTAGCCATTTTGGATGGGGTGGGTAAAGGTCACTCATTAAGGTTGAAGCTTTTTTCTGTTTTTGTAGTGCAGTAAAAAAAACATTTGGAGCTATTTCCTTTGTTGTGGGCGAAACTCCTTTAGATAAACTACAATTTTTTTTAATTTTTTTTTAAAGGTTTATATTGTGAAATTTCGTGCAAATGATTTGGCGGCCATTAGAAAAGTGACATCACACGCCTTCTCTTTGGGTGAAAGAATTTGACTTCCAGCACATCCGCCAAGAAGGAATCGCCGATTTGACGGTTTGATTTTTAGGAAACCAGAGCAAAGTCAGTGTTACAATCTCTGTAAAGGGTGTTTTCCTGGTGATCTGGACGTGTTTCTTACCAAAACTCATCCGTCAGGGTCCACCTTTAAAAAGTCTCTGGACCGGACTGAAACATATTGGTCTGTTGGAAGACACGATGATAATGGAGTGAACGGGAGTGGGGGGGTGGGGGGTGCGGGGTCTACACATAAATCGTGCTGTTACAACATAGGAGGTTTCTTGTTGCAACTACACGGAATGACTGTCTCGGAGCACAGACGGGTTTGACAAGATTTTCGAGAGTCTTGCGTGTTTTCACAGCCCGAGGTAGATGAAGATGAAGAGAGTGCTATCGCTGTTGCCTACCCCCCGTGGGGATACCGGGGGGTCTTCCGTACAAATAGTTCCCCCACCTTCTGGAAGTTCTGTGCTTGTAACTTCCTCTATTCTGTCTCTCTCGTTCACTCTGCCTTTTCCTTTGCTTTGTGTCATCTATCTTTCTGACTTTTTGGCCCATTCTCCTGCCTTTTTAAAAAAAAATCTTCCATATAGTTTTCTCATTTGAGCTACTCCGAAATCGGAATGTGTCGGCTGAATATATCGAGGACACCAGTGAAAACTGGAAAACAGACACATACGTACCCATTGTGGCCTTATGGTATTTGGTATTTTGGTATTTGGTAACTATATTCAAGTCACAGAGACTTATTGCTGTGAAATTCGGGCTGCTCTCCGTCGGAAAGTGCGTCGCCGTAAGTGTAGCGCCTACCCATTTTTATATTTTTTTAAACCTGGGTGTGGCACAGGGTGAGGAGGGTGTGTGGGCACACTTGGAAAAGCTAGCTATCAATATGGCCGTACCAGGCAGCGAGATTTCTTCCTGCTCTTACCGACTTTCAACTGCCGTGGGATGTGTACGTGCGCAAAGCGCACGGGTCAGACTAGCTTTAAGTCCCCATCCGAAGGACTCGACGTTCAGTTCGATTTTCCTGTCAAACTAGAAAGAAAGGGCGAGGCTGGGATTCGAACACTGGTCACTCACGCTGCAGTCACGCATTACATTTGGCAGGCGAACGTCTTAACCACTCTGCCACCTTTCTCCCTGGGAACGCAGAAGAAGAAGAAGAAGAGAAGCTGTTGCCTGGCTCAGCTTCAGAACCTGTATCGACTTACAGGAGGATAATAACCTACAAGAAAATCCATTTAACGTCCTCCGATCTGAAACAGACACATATGGGACATTAGTAGGGGAAGACGGGGTAAAAAGCGCATGGGCGGGTAAGAAGCCCACCCCAATTATCTCATGAAATGAAGCAAATTTCAGTCTCATTTTGCCCATGAGACGAGCGTTAATGTCTAGCATTCGTCTCATGGGCAAATGTGACTGAAATTTTCTTTATTTCATGAGATAATTGGGGTGGGCTTCTTACCCGCCCATGCGCTTTTTACCCCGTCTTCCCCTAGATATAAAGATGGTGGGAACGATCCTGGAGGCAATGCCCGGAGGCAGTGCAACTCCAGGAAAGTCCCGAATGTTCAACGATACAGATGATAATAACCTACACAATAGTACAGTATGATTTATTTTTCTCCCGTAGGGTTTGCTCAAAAGTAGGCCTATTAGTACACTCGTTGTTGTTTTTTGTGTGTGTAATTGTCATTAGCATATCACTGCTTGTTCGTCTGTTCTGTCGTTTATTTGCTCCTGTATTTATATATTTATTTATTTATTCATTCATTCATTCATTCATTCACTGATTTCTACATCCCTTTGTTTGTTTGTTATTGATTTTTGCTGTTCGAAATGAAATCACCATGAATTCATATTTAATGAAAACAGTTATTAACGAAGCTTCGCCCACGAGATAAATGGGCCCAATGCACCAATTATTGGGGTTTCAAAACAATCAGCCGAACGGACACAACAATTAGCAAACAAGTGCAACGCCGAGCGTCTGCAAAGTCCCCTCGCAGCATCAACGAGCTACTCCGAAATCGGAATGTGTCGGCTGTACACACAGCGGGGAGACCATTGAGAAGTGAAAACAGGACGCACGCACGGACGGATGGACGGCCGGAAAGAAGTGGGACATAGCGGGCCTGTGACACAAAGGGCCTAGGGCACAGCGGGTAATGTAAAACTAAATACATCAGTGGATAGCT
>CM065680.1:11526523-11529023 GCA_017654935.2 Phymorhynchus buccinoides | reverse complement strand
GCCCAAAGGACAGTAGAGTCAAACAATACAAATTCCAACGACTTAGTGATACTTAAAGACTTTTGTGAATCAAAACAAATAAATATAAAACTTGATATTCCGTACATGAGTGTCCATGAAGTTTATAAAGAACTATGTACATTAAAACAGTCTAGTTGTCGGGGCCTCGATGGGCTAGATAGTAAAATCTTGAAAGTATCTGCTCCTATAGTTTCCGAATCACTAACATATATTTATAACTTATGTATTGAAAAATCTCACTTTCCACAGGCTTTAAAAGAATCTAAAGTTTTGTCCGTTTTTAAATCTGGAGATGCTTCTGATCCTTCCAACTATCGACCCATTTCTCTACTGTCGATCTTATCAAAGCCTATTGAAAAACACATACAAAATAACATGCAATCACATTTTATAGCATTTGACTTATTACATCCAAATCAAAATGGCTTTAGGAAAAAACATTCGTGTCACACTATGCTAAGTAATCTTATAGATAAATGGCATTCAAATATTAATAACGATGTATTTACTGGAGCTGTTTTTCTCGACTTCGCAAAGGCTTTTGATACAATCGACCATACACTTCTTACTAGGAAACTTCAATTATATGGCTTAAATGACGCTTGTGTTAAACTCATTTCGTCTTTCCTAAATAACAGAAGGCAAGCAGTATTGCAAGATTCATTATTATCAACTCTCTCTCCTATCCAATACGGTATTCCCCAGGGATCAGTTTTAGGGCCATTACTATTTTCAATGTACATAAACGATCTTCCGCTTCATATCTCATCTTCATGTGAACTTTTCGCTGATGACTCTACTATTCACCATGCAAACAAACGAATTGAAAATGTATACGCGTCCTTACAAGAAGATATAAACAAACTTGTCACTTGGACAGATAAGAACCACATGGCTATCCATCCTCAAAAATAAAAATTTATGTTAGTGACAACTAGACAAAAACGTCAAAACATAAAGTCCCATTCATGTAACCTACGCGTCTTTGACAAACAACTGGAAGAGGTCAATTTCTATAAGCTACTTGGCCTTACCATTGATAACAATCTTTCATGGTCCAAACATATTTCCCTTCTGTGCAAAAGAGTATCTATGAAAACTTTTCAACTAAACCGAATAAAGCATTTTCTAGATCAACATACGGGAAAACTGTTTTTCCATATTTACATTCAAACCGACATCGACTATGTATCATCATGCTGGGATCTAGCCAGTCAAAATACCTTAAAACCACTTAAAAGCATTTATCGACGCTCTCTGAAGCTCATTCTTCTTAAGCCATCGTCCCTCCTTCCTAGTGATTATAAGAAATTAGATATACTCCCAATTCATCTTAAGTGTCAATATAACAAAGCCGTGCTTATGTATAAAATAATGAATGATTTAACACCAGCTTATCTGTTTAATATGTTCCCCATCAACAATATCCGTGGCAAGAAAATTGTCCACATTCCAAAACCAAGAACAAACTTATTCATGACATCTCTTATTTATTCAGGTGCCAAGTTATGGAATGATATGCCTGTCCATCTAAAAACGAATCCCAGCTTATTATCCTTTAGAAGGGCATATCATAAATATTTGATTGATCAACTATAATTCCTGTAGGCATATTTGTGTTTATTTTTACTAATATGTAGCAGATATTCATATATACAATTTTACCTTTCCTTATTAATTTTGCATCCATGATTATTGTAATTCTGCAGTAATGCCCATGGAGCAGCAATCTACATGCTATGCATGATATGTGTGTACGGGTGTGCTCGTGTATATGGGTGTAAGCGTGTATGTGTGCGCATATGAGGGTGTGTGCGATGAATGTGGTGTGTGTGTGTGTGTGTGTGTGTGTGTGTGTGTGTGTGTGTGTGTGTGTGTGTGTGTGTGTGTGTGTGTGTGTGTGTGTGTGTGTGTGTGTGTGTGTGTGTCTGTCTGTCTGTCTGTGTGTGTGTGTGTGTGCGTGCGTGAGAGAGAGAGAGAGAGAGAGAGAGAGAGAGAGAGAGAGAGAGAGAGAGAGAGAGAGAGAGAGAGAGAGAGAGAGAGAGAGAGAGAGAGAGAGAGAGAGAGAGAGAGAGAGAGAGAGAGAGAGAGAGAGAGAGAGAGAGAGAGAGAGAGAGATTATAAAATTGTTCTTCAATTATGGAATGTAAATAATGAAATGTATTTGTTGCCACTTTTTTGCATGTTTATGAATTTTTTTTTTTTTTTTTATTTTTTATTTTTTATTCTCGTGTTTTTGCCTGAGGGTATGGTGTAAAAAAGCTGTCTCAGCTTATCCAATTTCCCTCATTAAAAAAGTTCGTATTCGTATTCGTATTCGTCTCTCTCTCTCTCTCTCTCTCTCTCTCTCTCTCTCTCTCTCTCTCTCTCTCTCTCTCTCTCTCTCTCTCTCTCTCTCTCTCTCTCTCTCTCTCTCTCTCTCTCTCTCTCTCTCTCTCTCTCTCCCTGTATGTGTGTGCGTGGGGCGGGGGTGAATGAG
>CM065680.1:11509023-11524023 GCA_017654935.2 Phymorhynchus buccinoides | reverse complement strand
GATAGGCAGGAAAATAAGGATCGGTGACAGATTTGAAACAGAGTGTAGATATTTTGTGATCGACTCGAGCAGAAATGGGAAGCCAGTGAAGGTTCTGTAGGAGAGGCTGGGCGTGTTCATGTTTTTTAACCTTGAATACTAGTCGGGCTGCAGAGTTTTGGACCTTTTGGAGTTTGTCAAGAAGATAGTGTGGGATGCCAGAGAGGAGGGAGTTGCAATAATCGAACTTGGACAGAACCAGAGAACAGACAAGCGTTTTGGCTGCATCGAAGGTAAGAAGGTGGCGAATGCTGCTGATTTTCCTGAGTTCGTGGTATGCAGAGCGACAGATGTTTGAGACGTGTGTGTCCATGGAAAGAGTGTTGGAGAATGTGACCCCTAGGTTTCTTGCTGTGGAGGAGAACTGTATGTTGGTGTTGCCGACTAAAATAGAAGAAGGAGCGGAGTCTGACAATGGTTTATGCTGGGAACGGACAAGGAGGGCCTCAGTTTTATCATCATTGAGTTTGAGTTTGTTTGTGGTCATCCAGTGTTTGATGTCTGTGATGCAGTCCTGAGTCTGATTGATTGTATCTTGAATCTGATCTGGTGGTGAAGAGGCATGTAGTTGTTGGTCGTCAGCAAAGGACTGACTGGGGATGTCATGCTGGGCAGTGATAGAAGTGAGAGGCTTTGAGTACAGAGTGAAAAGAGCGGGGCCCAAGACTGACCCTTGTGGGACACCAAACTCCAAGAGAGAAGGCGGGGACTGGTGGTTATGGGTTGACACAGTTTGTGTTCTGTTGGAGAGATAGGATGAGATCCACGTCAGTGCAGTACCAGAGATGCCATAGGAATAGGAGAGACGATCAGTGAGAATGGAGTGGTCTATTGTGTCAAATGCTGCAGAGAGATCTAATAGGGTAAGAACAGAGAGTTTTCCAGAGTCAGCAGAGTGAAGGAGGTCGTTCATGACTTTGAGCAGAGCTGTTTCAGTGCTGTGGGAAGGGCGATAGGCAGACTGAGAGACAGGGAAGAGGTTGTTGCTGTGCAGGTATTCAGAGAGCTGCAGGAGAACGATCTTTTCTGTGATTTTTGACATGAAAGAGAGGTTGCTGACAGGGCGGTAGTTTTTTAGGTTGTTTGCTTCTAGAGTTGGTTTTTTGAGGAGTGGTGTTACTATTGCTTGTTTGTAGAGATCTGGGAAAGTGCCAGACTGCAAGGATCTGTTGATGATGGAGGTCAGAGCAGGAAGGAGCACATCGACACATTCAACCAAAAGGGGTGTGGGGATGGGGTCCAGAGCACATGCTTCTCCCTATCCCCTCCCATACACACAAGTGAGAAAAGGGCGAAATGGAACTCCTTGAAAGGGCGAAAGGGCACTTCCTCGACCAGGGAAATCGCGCGAGGAGGCATGCATCATATATCAAAGAGAGGGCGGGATGGGAAAGGGCCAATCGAGACCTACCCGTACAGTCATAAACGTGACCTAGGGAGCCAAACAACCACCACTGTAACCATCGAATGAGTCACCACTCAACAATTTAGCAGACACACGCAAAGTGCTCGATAAGATGTAGATGGTATTATAAGCGTGGGCGGGGCATGGTTTTTCCTTGTGATTCACTCAGGGTAGTAACTTCTTTTTGTTATCCTTTGCCCAAATATACTAGGCAAAGGAGCATAAGTTTGTTTGTCTCAGTCTTTTTTTTCTCCTTCTCTCTTTCCTTCTTTCTTTCTTTCGTTATTTCTTTCCTTCTTTCTTTCTATATTTCTTTCGTACTGTCTTTCCGTTTTTAAGTTTGTCTGTCCGGGCCGTATCTCAGGAACTGCTGCACAGATTCGCTATAAATGATTTTGCGTGGTAGCGTATCGGGTGTGGCATTAAGAACAGAATGTCCCGTAGACAAACTATAACTGTACTAACCTTGACCTTGAAGTTTATCCTTAAAAACTGACATTTCTAGTGGTGGCCATATCTCACATCGCTAAATTTAGGTAGACTTCAAAATTGGTATGTAGGTATACTGGCTTAAAATGGTTCGGGCTTCTTCATAGCGATTACCGAGGTGACCTTGACTTTGATCTTTAACCTTGGACATGTCGAATTGTTGTTTTTGTGGTATATATGACATTTTAGAAAATACAGGCTTCTATTTTACTGTTTCGTTTATTATGGCACGTGGCTTATTAGCAAGAAACACCCGTAATTATACTCTCTCTCTCTCTCTCTCTCTCTCTCTCTCTCTCTCTCTCTCTCTCTCTCTCTCTCTCTCTCTCTCTCTCTCTCTCTCTCTCTCTCTCTCTCTCTCTCTCTCTCTCTCTCTCTCTCTCTCTCTCTCTCTCTCTCTCTCTCTCTCTCTCTCTCTCTCTCTCTCTCTCTCCTCCCTCTTTTTTGTGGGCATGGCCTAACAATTAAAATTTTCCTGACTCCTGAAATTTTTCTGACTCTCTCTCCCTCCCTCTCTCTCTCTTTCTCTCTCTCTCCCTCCCTCTCTCTCTCTCTCTCTCTCTCTCTCTCTCTCACCCTCTCTCTCAAAGGGTCTTCAAATTAAAATAACCCGTTTCCCTCGTGATCTTTCTTTTCACCGTTCCCCACTCTTACCCCCCCCCCCTCCTCCTCCTTTACCCCCACACCCCTAACTCAAGCCAGGGTCATCACACCGGGGATGAATGGGTGGGATTATCGGTGGATTAGACAGATTAAGCACCCCGATTAGCTGACTAAAGAGTCTAAGACTGTAAGAGACTACACTACTCTGTGGCCATGTGCATGACACGGCAAAACCGTTCAATTGGAAAGGCAGAGAGAGAGGGAGGGAGAGAGAGGGGGGGGGGAGAGAGAGGGAGAGGGATGAGAGAGAGAGAGAGAGAGGGGGGAGAGAGAAAGAGAGAGAGACAGAGATATATATTATTTTTTTTAAATAATTCAAAATTGAAAACTGTTAAAGAATAGGCCTTCTGTCCGTATCATAGGGAGGCTGGGGGAGGGGTTTATAATGACACATAACGAGAGAGAGAGAGAGAGAGAGAGAGAGAGAGAGAGAGAGAGAGAGAGAGAGAGAGAGAGAGAGAGAGAGAGAGAGAGAGAGAGAGAGAGAGAGAGAGAGAGAGAGAGAGAGAGAGAGAGAGAGAGAGAGAGAGAGAGAGAGAGAGAGAGAGAGAGAGAGAGAGAGAGAGAGAGAGAGAGAGAGAGAGAGAGTGGTCGAATTTTTTTAAAGCTAGCATTGGGGGGACAAAATCACTGAAGAATGAAAGAGAGGGAAGATACACAGACAAAGAAACAGACAAACTGCCATACTTGGTGAAAGGGTTAGGGTTAGGATCAGCCGAGGATTCTTTTCACAAAACTGAAAGAAAGAGGTTGAAGGTCGTGAAACATGAGGGTGGTGGTGTTGGGGTGAATAAAGCAGGCTACACTATTGCCGAAAAAAATGATATATTGTACAGCTTTCCGTCTCATGCTACTAGTGGCCCAAACTTCAGGCTAAGGTCAACCAATCATATAAAGCTATTTGAGTAACAGGCCTAAAGTGTTAAACAGTAGCCCTGAAATTTTTAATATCAGATTTCCTCCATCTGCCAATAAGTCAAAGCAAACTGCTCAAATATCTTTTAATAAATACTTTTATCTCTAAACATTCCAGACTTTTAAAACTCTGCTTATTCTTCAACCTCTTTTCAAAAACCCTATACGAACTACAACATCTGTATCCCTATTAATTTAAAGTCTCCCTTTCTGCTAAGATCTGTTCAATTCTAGATGCCTCATATGGACTTTTGGCCCAGAGGGCGTAAAACCTCTTTTTTGCTCTCTCTCTCTCGCCTTCGCGGGGATAGAGAAAAAGAGGGGGGGGGGAGCAAGCAAACTTAGGAAGGAAATACAGAAAACAAGAACAGCCTTGGCATATCTATGCTGTGTCAGACCAATTGACATAAGCTAGAACACCAAGGCTACATCAAAACGTTGTTAAGTTCTGCATACTTATGCGAGGATTCTCTTTAGCCATGGCAAGCTCCTAGCATAACATCATCAGTATCCCGAATCCTCCGAAGTCGGAGTGTGGCCGCCCACGTGGCGGGCCGGGTAATCAAAAACGGACGGTCACACACGTAATGTTCTCATCCCTGGCTGGTGCATTTTGTACTATGGTGTTCAAGTGCTTTGGCTGTTGGGATGGTCCCTGGAGTCTTTAAGCCAGGGTACGACAAAAACAACGACAACAAAACAAGATGATAGAGCCATATAAGCTGTACTCCCAGTTCTAATGAAAGTCAGGGGAGACGATTTTCGACTTTGGGTTTGTTTGTTTGTTTTTAATCCCTGTATCCGTAAGGCAATACCCAGTGGTTTCCAAGCAAACGGTAGAAGATTGAGGGTTAATAATTGTATGTGAAGTTTGGACAGTGAATGGGAAATATTTTATCACAACGAAAATGCAACAAAGCAGAAAACCGTTTGTAAGGCGAACGAAAATTCACTTTGGCAGCATCTGATGTTATTTTGGGCAATGCTTTTTTATTTGTTATTCAGTGCACCAATACAAAGCTTTAAACTCTAAATGCCACTCAACAAAATCAATAATGTATATAATAATACTTTATTATTTTACTACCAAAATCGCCTTATTATGACACCTTTTGTTCGCCAAACCAACTTTTTGTTCAAACCCATCCATTATCTTTGAAATAATCAGTTTTTTTGTAATATTCAAATCTGCTTCACGGGGATTACGTTGATATGGCCTGCCATTGGGTACATCGGACACCTCGGGCCGCATTAACAGTTGTCCAAGGAACCATTCTGCCAAGTGTCGTTACGATCGGTCCAGTGGTTTAGGCGCTATGACACGGAGCATAACTTGATCACACACGGGCGCACATACACACGGACAGACACAGACATGCACAGCCCTCGTTACGACCCTAATTTACCCCCGTTCTGTGGCATGTTAGGACTGGGAGTTTTTAAAGACACAGTGACGCACCACGATTAAGTCCCTTGGTGTGGGGGTTTTCTGGGTAGCTGTGACCCACATATAAATGTCCCCAACTTCATTTTGAGGCTGCTCTTTAAAATGATGTTTCGTTTTCAATTTGGGGACATTTGTATGGGAGTCAAACCTGGTCAAAACAAGATTTCTTACCAGCTATAAGAGGGAAAACACGTGAAACCCGTGATTTTGACACGTGACCTGGTGGGTCTTTAAAAGGCACAGAGAGAGAACGTAACAAAGAGAGAACTTGGGTGTGGAGAATCACATTGCGCAAGGACTGTTAAGGGGCAGCCACACACACATACGAATCGTATCTGAATGCGATGCGATTTGTGACGATGCGAGTCCCGAATGACGCGTGGAATTCGTACACCGGGTCTACTTGAAGAATAGTGAGCGAAAATAGCACTGCAATTATTTTGTGGACGGAAGTATTTTCACGCGATTCATAACTCACATCGTCAAAAATCTCATCGCATTCAGATACGATTGGTATGTGTGTGGCTGGCCCCTTTACTGCTGCTGTCAGTTAGTGCAGTTTGCTGTCCCTTCTTTTACCCCAAACGTGGATTACCTTGAACAAAAGGGAACAGGCACTGTAGTCGTGGGCGCGGCTAACACCACTAATCCGGGACGGAAAATGCAATTTAGTCCAAACTACCAATCCGATTGGCAGCTTAGACTCATTTGCATTTTCCGTCCCGGTGTTGCATAAAATACCTAACCCATAAACTAAATACCCTTTCCTCATTCGAATTGTTTGCTGTTTGGGACAGATTCGCCCCTAAATACATTCAGAGGCGTCTTGTGGTATGCAGGAAGAACAGAAGATTCATCACTAAATATTGAAAAGTCAGGGATATATATTATTTCTAACATTTATTATTATTATTAATTGTTTGTTTGCGTGGGTGGTTCTTGTGGCGTCTTGTGGCGTGCAGTAAGAACAGAGGATTCATCACTAAATATTGAGAAGTCGGGGATCTATTTATATTTATTTTTATTATTTATTTTTTTTGCATAGGCGGTTGTTTATATCGTCCGCCATTTTGAAAAGTACGAAACTAAGTAGCATGGCTTTGTACATCGATTTCTCGGCAAAGATGTAGATTTACAACCACCCCTGCTCTATTTTTTGGTTCTTTCCGTGTAGATTGAGCACTTAAATCTCAATATTTTAAATAATAGTTGACTTATTTCTCACATGAAATAATAATGGTTCTAGTCCACATGCGAAGGGTACTTATTTCACGGGGGGGTACTTATTTCTCATGACACCGGATTGGTTGTCTTAGCCGCACTCACGACTATATGCCCCGGAATTGCCCAACGTCAAACAGAGGGTAATACAGCTGAACGTAAACGGAGGGCTTTGGCGAAACACAAGAATACGAACACGTAAAGATTACACTTTTTGTTTGTGGCTTGTGCCACAAACCTATAACTCACTTTGTCGGTCTGTCGGTCGGTCCAAAATTGTCGCACATATTGTAAAAGAGAAAGAAAAGTACAGACAGAACAAGCGCGGATTCGCAATCGTTTGTGGCGTGCTACAATTGAAAACGAAACATCATTTTAAAGAGCAGCCTCAATTTGAAGTGCAGCCTCACTTTGAAGTGCGACAATTTTGGACCGACCGACAGACAGACCGACAAAGTGAGTTATAGGTTTGTGGCTTGTTCAACAAACAAACACATACTTGGGCATAAAGTAACATTTCAGTTGTCATATCTACAGTCCTTAGGTATGGAAAGAATTGTATACTGAACAGAGCACATGAATCTTCATTTTAAAGCGTACAAAATAATAAACATACGTAATACAGATACTGCAACAGACATGACGAGTATGCGTGCTTCTTTCGATGAGCATAAGTAGGATAAATAGTTTTAAATGTTTTCCAAAAGATATAAAAAGTTACGAAATGGTGCAGAGATAACATTCTGGTTTACAGATTAAAATTATTGAAAAGCCAGGGGAGGCGACTCAGTGTATGTAATGATTGGAGTGGTAAAAATAGATCACTGGGCTGCAGTCTGGTGGAGTGAAAGTGTTTTATCCAAAATTGTGTGTGTGAAGAGCATAATGTAAATGCGCAACATTTCTCTTTCAAATTATATTTAAGAATTCTGCCGCTCGGCAATGCCCCTGTTTGTAGTTGAAATAGTCGCGTGCCACAAACGATTGCGAATCCGCGCTTGTTTTGTTTACATTTATTCTTACACGTGTGTTTGTAAATGTTGTACCTTTGTACGTTTACTTTTTCCATATTATCTATTGTCTTCTTTGTTAAAAAAAAAAATTCCATGATGATTCTTGTTAATTAATTATGCAGCTGTTCTTTTATAATTTATAAATGTGTTGAGTACGCCCATAAGCTTTAGCTTGTTGTACTCTTGCGCTGAGATATATTTGTATCTGCATGAAATGTTGTTAATAAAAAGTTGTTTATGCCAAACACGTAAAGACAGACGGTAAAGAGAGGGTGGGAGAGGGCCGGGGGAGAAGAGACAGACAGACAAACTGATGATGGTGGTTGGGGAGAGAAAGAAGAAGAAGACAAACAGACAGATACAGGGTCAGAGAGAAGCGGAGGAGAGAGAGGGGGATATACTTAGAGAGAGAGAAAAAAGAGACAGACAAACTGATGATGGTGGTTGGGGAGAGAAAGAAGAAGAAGAAGAAGAAGAAGACAAACAGACAGATACAGGGTCAGAGAGAAGCGGAGGAGAGAGAGGGGGATATACTTAGAGAGAGAGAAAAAAGAGACAGACAAACTGATGATGGTGGTTGGGGAGAGAAAGAAGAAGAAAAAGAAGAAGAAGACAAACAGACAGATACAGGGTCAGAGAGAAGCGGAGGAGAGAGAGGGGGATATACTTAGAGAGAGAGAAAAAAGAGACAGACAAACTGATGATGGTGGTTGGGGAGAGAAAGAAGAAGAAGAAGAAGAAGAAGACAAACAGACAGATACAGAGTCAGAGAGAAGCGGAGGAGAGAGAGGGGGAGATACTTAGAGAGAGAGAAAAGAGAGACAAACAGACTGACAGATAAATTCATTCAAATGCATGTTGCAATTCATTGAATATAAATCATTATCTTTCTAAAGTGCATGAGAGAGAGGGGGAGATACTTAGAGAGAGAGAAAAGAGAGACAGACAGACTGACAGATAAATTCATTCAAATGCATGTTGCAATTCATTGAATATAAATCATTATCTTTCTAAAGTGCATATCTACATTTAGAAAGATGAGGAACGAGATAGAGACAATAGAGACTAGAGAGAAACAGGAATATATATTTTATTATGTACAGAGAGAGAGAAACAGAGAGAGACAAAGAGAAACAGACAGACAAAGACAGAGAGAGACACAGAGAGAGATAAAAAGGAAGTTTGGCCTTACTAAGAATATCAAATATGTCGGGACAGTCTCGATTTCTACGTGAAATTAACGAATTTCGGGAAGCGGGCACACCTTCACCAATAGCTTAATCAGTGCCAGTGAAGTTAATGACACACTGACGCACCACGATTAAGTCCCATGGGGGGGGGTTTCTGGGTAGCTGTGACCCACATACACATGTCCCCAACTTCAAATTGAGGCTGCTCTTTGAAAGGATGTTTCGTTTTCAATTTGGGGATATTTGTATGGGAGTCAAACCTGGTCAAAACAAGATTTCTTACCAGCTATGAGGGAAAACACGTGAAACACGTGATTTTGACGCGTGACCTGGTGGGTCTTTAACCAAAAGTAGCCTATTACTATATTTTGCACTGCACTCTCTCTACCGTGTCGTCATAAAATAGTTCATGTTCATGTTAGTATTATGGGAAGGTGGGGTAAAAAGGTCTCTCTTGTTTCACATTTATTGCCTCTTGATTGCGAATGATTCTTTCAAATTTGAAACGGTTAGGATTATGTTGTTTTGTATTTGTGCTTGTAGTTTGGTACTTTACAGTCAGAGAAGCGTCTCTGAAATTCGGGTTGCTCCCACCTGGAGAGCGCGTCGCAGCCAGAGGCGCGACAACCATTTCTTTATTGTTTTGGCATGCGATTCTTGTGTGACTGATGAGGAAGGAAAGAGGGGGGGGGGGGGGGGTAAATTTTGACCAACTGACAACTTTTTCGTTGCCACTGGGTTTAACGTGAGCTAAGTGCATGGGCACACGGGACCTCGGTTCATCGTCTAATCCGAAAGACTCCATGTTCAGACCATAAGGCCTAGTGGAGAGTGAGAGAGAAAAATCCCCTGTGCCCAGGTTCGAACCCGGGTTTATAGTATACGAGGCGAACGCGTTACCTCTGTGCCACTCTCCACCTGTAGAGGCCCAGCCTCTATCGTTTACATTCAATGCAAAATGTCTGTAGGTTCAAAGAGAGGAGAAAAAGGATTTATTGCTTAAAGGTGGACTCTGACGGATGAGTTTTTGCAAGAAACACCTCGAGATCACCAGAAAGACAGCCTTTTCAAGGATCAGAACACTCACTTTGCTCTGGTTTCCTAGAAGTCAAACCGTCAAAACAGCGATTCCTCCTTGGCGGAGATGCCTTCTCTTTCAATGAAATAATTTGACTTCCAGCACCTCCGCCAAAGAGGATTCGCCGATTTCACGGTTTGATTTCTGGGAAACCAGAGCAAAGTGAGTGTTGCGATCTCTGTAAAGGGTGTTTTCCTGGTGATATCAACGTGTTTCTTGCAAAAACTCATCCGCCAGGGTGCCCATTTAAGGAGCGGCGGGGAGGGGGTGGTGTATCTGAACAAAACCTTACCATAATAATAGCGATGATTTCTTGTATACAAACCTGGTCCAACTAATGATTTAGGAAGGAAGGTGGCAGGGTGGTCAAAACTTTCGCATGCCAATCCAATGCGAGAGTGACAGGGGATTCGAATCCCAGCCTCCCTCTTTCTTTCCGGCTCGACGGGGAAAATCCAACTGTACATCGAGTCCTTCGGGATAGGAAGTTAGAGCAAGTCTGACCAGTGCGCTTTTATTTTCTAATGATTCATTATTTGTTTGCCTTTAATGTTCTTGTTATCAATGTAAAAGCGCACTGAGCTCATGTGAGAAAGAGCGCTATATAAATTCTCATTATTATTATTATTATTATTATGAAAAAAAAAGCCACGACAGTGAAAAGTCAATAAGAGCAGGGAGGTTCCTGCTGCCTGTTATGAACCAAGTTCCCGCTCTCCCTACCCCATCCCCCAAAATGGGTTGCATTGCACTTGTGGCGATGCTCTCTCCACATGTGGGAGCAGCCCGAATTTCTTGAAAATAACGCCAATACCAGTTACATTGCCAGTTTGCTTTCTGCATGGTCTTCGCATAACGTCCAAAATGAATGTGTTTTAAGTGCATTTCTTCTCGTGTTCATTTACTTTTAGCTTCTGCTTTTATTCAGGGCCTAATTGAAAGTACCTGAATACGAGAGGGAGAGGAGAGGAGAGAGAGAGAGAGAGAGAGAGAGAGAGAGAGAGAGAGAGAGAGAGAGAGAGAGAGAGAGAGAGAGAGAGAGAGAGAGAGAGAGAGAGAGAGAGAGAGAGAGAGAGAGAGAGAGAGAGAGAGAGAGAGAGAGAGAGAGAGAGAGAGAGAGAGAGAGAGAGAGAGAGAGAGAGAGAGAGAGAGAGAGAGAGAGAGAGAGAGAGAGAGAGAGAGAGAGAGAGAGAGAGAGAGAGAGAGAGAGAGAGAGAGAGAGAGAGAGAGAGAGATGCACGCACTAACAATCACAATTATATAGTGAGACAATAGCTGAAATACAAAAGCATATGCTTTTGAGAGAGAGAGAGAGAGAGAGAGAGAGAGAGAGAGAGAGAGAGAGAGAGAGAGAGAGAGAGAGAGAGAGAGAGAGAGAGAGAGAGAGAGAGAGAGAGAGAGAGAGAGAGAGAGATGCACGCACTAACAATCACAATTATATAGTGAGACAATAGCTGAAATACAAAAGCATATGCTTTTGAGAGAGAGAGGAGAGAGAGAGAGAGAGAGAGAGAGAGAGAGAGAGAGAGAGAGAGAGAGAGAGAGAGAGAGAGAGAGAGAGAGAGAGAGAGAGAGAGAGAGAGAGAGAGAGAGAGAGAGAGACACGCACTAACAATCACACTTATATAGTGAGACAATACCTGAAATACAAAAGCACATAATTTGAGAGAGAGAGAGAGAGAGAGAGAGAGAGAGAGAGAGAGAGAGAGAGAGAGAGAGAGAGAGAGAGAGAGAGAGAGAGAGAGAGAGAGAGAGAGAGAGAGAGAGAGAGAGAGAGAGAATGAGAGAGAGAGAGAGAGAGAGAGAGAGAAGAGAGAGAGAGAGAGAGACTGAGAGAGAGAGAGAGAGAGACTGAGAGAGAGAGACTGAGAGAGAGAGAGAGAGAGAGAGAGAGAGAGAGAGAGAGAGAGAGAGAGAGAGAGAGAGAGAGAGAGAGAGAGAGAGAGAGAGAGAGAGAGAGAGAGAGAGAGAGAGAGAGAGAGAGAGAGAGAGAGAGAGAGAGAGAATGAATAAATAACTTTTCTTTATTGAGGATAATAGATTAAGCAACATTGCTTTTTTTCCATCCAGTCCTCATGCAGAAAAATAGAAAACGAAGAAAAGAAACCAAACCTAAATACAAAGAACAACCAAAAGAAAAGAAATGAGTGAATGTTTTGCAATCTTAACCCTTTCAACGCCAGCCGTTTTTCTGGGTAGAGAAAAGATTTCGTCTGCAATATTGTGGGATTCCTCTGTGACATGCACAAAATCCTTACCTCCCAAAATAAAGAACATAAGGTAATTGGATAACAGACCCTCATTTGATGCCTTTTAGTGACATGGGTGTTAAATCATTGTGGTGCCAAGAGGCGACAGTCGCGATGAAAGGGTTTTAAACAGAGAGAGAGAGAGAGAGAGAGAGAGAGAGAGAGAGAGAGAGTGGGGGGGGAATGATTGTAAAACCTTCCAGTCTACTACCACTACTACTACTACCCATCTTTCTGTCTCCTACACACGTTTCAAAAATTCGCCCTGTTGTTTTAAGTCTACTAGCGCAACGCCGGGTACCGGTAACGCCTAGTAACGGTAACGCCTAGTAACGGTAACGCCTAGTAACGGTAACGCCAAGTACTGGTAACGCTGAGTACAGCAAATTTGAAGCGATTCGGTTAAGAAAAGGCGGAGTTATAAGGCCCCGTTTCCCGTTGGCGCTGCTCTGAGAGTGACGCGCTCTCCCTAGTAACGGTAACGCCTAGTAACGGTAACGCCAAGTACTGGTGACGCTGAGTACAGCAAACTTGAAGCGATTCGGTTAAGAAACGGCAGAGTTATAAGGCCCCGTTTCCCGTTGGCGCTGCTCTGAGAGTGACGCGCTCTCCCGATTCTCTTCACATTTGCTGCCAGACTTTGCCCCGGCCACAGCAAGCCTGCCAGCAAATTGGAAGCAATTCGGTTAAGAAACGGCGGAGTTATGTGTGAAAAGATGAAGCGGCGTATATCGCGCGCGTTTCTAAATCGATTCGCTGCCGGTTTGGTACATCGATAGTCACCGTCCCCGGTCATCTACCTTCCAAATTCGAAGGCAATCCGTCCAGAAATACCGGAGATACGCGTTTCGCGCATTTGCCAAACCGCGCAAATGACACGGCCGCTTCGGTTGCCGTTAGGGCTCATAGCAAATTTGAAGCGATTCGGTCAAAAAACAGCGGAGTTATAAGGCCCGTTTTGTGTTTCAGACAGACACACACACACACACACACACACGGACACTTGGCTTTTTATTATATGTATATGTGATAAGGGGTATGCCAGTGCATGTTAAGGTAACACTCGGGTGAAGGCATTAATTTTCAGAGCATTATTTTTAGTTTTTACTCTATTTGAACAACCGTAGTAAGAAGTGGGAAGAGTGGATCTCTCTAAATCTCGCTCTGTGTCTCTCTGTCTCTGTCTCTGTCTCTGTCTCTCTCTGTCTCTCTCTCTCACTGTCTCTCTCTCTCTCTCACTGTCTCTCTCTCTGTGTTTCTCTCTCTCTCTGTGTCTCTCTCTATGTCTCTCTCTGTCTCTCTCCGGAGATACGCGTTTCGCGCATTTGCCAAACCGCGCAAATGACACGGCCGCTTCGGTTGCCGTTAGGGCTCATAGCAAATTTGAAGCGATTCGGTCAAAAAAACAGCGGTGGACGCTTTATTGGCTTGATTTATTTTTATTTTACAATTTTATTGTTTAATTACCTTTCTAGCTCTACCTTTTATTACCTCGCTTAAGTTTCCCATCATTGATTAATTTGAACACGTTTGTTTTTGTTTTAAGGTGTTCACTGTTTTCTCCTTAAGTTTAATTCATCCACACAAATTACTTATTTTTTAATAGATTTGTTAAAAATATTATTATTGGCTTTTTCCTTCATATTGTTGGTCTTATCTTTTGTTAGTGATTGTTGTTTTATCTTTTGTTGGTGATTGTTGTTTTTAGGTACTTGTGTTACCATGGCTAATGTAACCAACAATCCAAAATGGTTATCGAAACCGGGTTTTAAAATCGGTTATTTAAATGCATGCCATCTGTTAAATAAAATGTCTGAAATACCGGAGATACGCGTTTCGCGCATTTGCCAAACCGCGCAAATGACACGGCCGCTTCGGTTGCCGTTAGGGCTCATAGCAAATTTGAAGCGATTCGGTCAAAAAACAGCGGAGTTATAAGGCCCGTTTTGTGTTTCAGACAGACACACACACACACACACACACACGGACACTTGGCTTTTTATTATATGTATATGTGATAAGGGGTATGCCAGTGCATGTTAAGGTAACACTCGGGTGAAGGCATTAATTTTCAGAGCATTATTTTTAGTTTTTACTCTATTTGAACAACCGTAGTAAGAAGTGGGAAGAGTGGATCTCTCTAAATCTCGCTCTGTGTCTCTCTGTCTCTGTCTCTGTCTCTGTCTCTCTCTGTCTCTCTCTCTCACTGTCTCTCTCTCTCTCTCACTGTCTCTCTCTCTATCTTGTCAAACTCTAATACTTGTTTTCATTGTTTCGCTTTTGCCGAGTCTAGGTTATCTGATGTTGTGTCTGACAATCTAATTTCTGTGCCTGGGTATAATGTTATTAGAAAAGATGCTTCAAGTAAGCTACACACAGGCATGGTGGCATACATCCACAAATCAGTGAACTATAGACAAGTGCATGACTTCGATAGGTACAACATAGAAGGTATCTGGATTGAAATTCGCATAAAGGGTCACACACCAATTATTGTGGGATTTTTATATAGAAACCCCGATGAACGAGTGGAGTGGTTTAATCGTTTTTCATCTATGATGGACAATGTTTCCTTATCCTATTCTGATATCATATTGCTTGGTGATTTAAACTTTGATTTACTCAAACCCCATGATAACTGGAAACATATCTATGAATCTTACAATTTATCACAACTTCTTAATAATCCCACCAGAATAACACTACAGACTCAAACACTCATTGATCATATATACGTCACTAATCCAAAGCACATTGTGGAAACTTCTGTTCCTGTCTTCGGATTAAGCGATCACTTCCATATATGTTTAACATGGTCAAAAAAAGGCGTCAAAATCCCTAAATGCTCTCATAGGTGTGTATCATTTCGTAGCTACAAATCCTTTAACCCTGAGCATTTCTTATACGATCTATGTACGACCGACTTTTCCACTGTGTTTCAGTACACTGACCCCAATAAAGCCCTTGAAAAATGGTATAATACCTTCATCCAAATATATGATAAACATGCCCCTTTTATAACCAAACGTGTCAAGCCTGAAGGTAAACCCCCATGGTTAAACGATAATATAAATGCGGAAATAAAGACTCGTGAAAATTTAGTACAAACAACTGGTAAGGACGAGGCTTTTAAAAAGCAGCGAAACAAAATAACAAATATGAAGCGAGTTGCAAAGAAAAAGTATTTTGGTGATCTTATTCAATCTAAAAAAGACTCAAAATCTATCTGGAAAGCAATTAACCAATTATCCTGTAAATCTTCAACTCATAGCGCGCCCTTGGCTAACGATC
>CM065680.1:11499023-11504023 GCA_017654935.2 Phymorhynchus buccinoides | reverse complement strand
GACCCACCACGATTAAGTCCCTTGGGTGTTTTTTGCTGGGTAGCTGTGACCCACATACAAATGCCCCCAACTTGAAATTGAGGCTGCTCTTTAAAACGATGTTTCGTCTTCAAATTGGGGGCATTTGTATGGGAGTCAAAACAAGATTTCTTACCAGCTATAAGAGGGAAAACACGTGAAACCCGTGATTTTGACACGTGGTCTGGTGGGTCTTTAATGTCCTCCGGTCTGGAACAGACACATAATTATGGGACATTAGTGAGTATAAAGATGGTGGGAACGATCCCGGAGGCAGTGCAACACCAGTAAAGTCACGAATTAGTAACAATACAGACGTATCTTACAGATCATCTGATGGACTAGTGGAATGAATGAAATTCTACTTAACGTCCTCCGGTCTGGAACAGACACATATGGGACATTAGTAGATATAGAGATGGTGGGAACGATCCCGGAGGCAGTGCAACACCAGTAAAGTCCCGAATTTTTTTAACAATACAGATATTGCTGTAATAATTAGGTAATAATAGCGGAGGGAGAAGCTGATATTTTATGTAACTGGTAGGTGGTGATTAGATTAACGTCCAATTAGTCGTAGACTCTTGCGGACAATGTTCCCGAAGACTGGGCCTTCCCCGGTGGGAACATTTCTGGGGAAGGATTCGTTTATATTGGAAATGCCTGGCCCATGATACGTCCCCACTATCTCTTCACCACAAGGATTTATTAGTTAATGTTTTACGTCCTCCCGATCGTAAGAGATCATTTTAGTATTAGGATTTGTTAGTATTAGTATTAGGTACTTTATAGTCACACAGGCGTCTCTGTGAAATTCGGGTTGCTCCCACCTGGAGAGCGTGTCGCAGCCAGAGGCACGCCACTCATTTTTTTTAAATATTTTTTTGGCATGCGATTTTTGTGTGACTTATGAGGAAGGAAGGGGGGGGGGGGGGGGGGGTAAATTTTGACCAAATGACAACTTTTTCGTTGCCACTGGGTTTAACGTGTGCTAAGTGCATGGGCACACGGGACCTTGGTTTATCGTCTCATCCGAAAGACTCCACGTTCAGACCGCAAGGCCTAGTGCAGAGTGAGAGGATTGTTGGCGTTGGAGAAGGTCCCCGACGGCCAACCAATCCCTTTGGCTGCAGCACTATAAAGCCGGTTGCAAATGACCCCTAGTCTGAGAGTCATTGTGGAAATCAGGAAGAAAAGAAAAGAAAGAAAGACAGACAGAAAAGGAAGAAGGAGAACCTCTAGTTTTGGTGTCAAACGTGGAAGGACTGAGCGCAACAAAAAACATTAGTCAATTTGTTGGTTGGTTTTTCAACGCAAATATCACATCATTTTAACCCTTTCACTGCCAATGTCACATTTTAGCACCACAGTGATTTAACACCTATGTCACTAAAAGGCATCAAACTTGTGTCTACCATCCAAAGACCCTATTGTCTCAGTTTTGGGAAGTAAGGATAGACCTTATTTTATATCTGTCACAGAAGAATCCCCAATACTGCAGATGGATTTTGTTCTCTACCCAGGTAATTTTGATGGAAAGTTTTGGCTGAAATATGGCTGGCGGTGAAAGGGTTAAGCAAACAATTTTCACGATTGCATTAATCAAGTTTATAGGGTGTCAACTTATATGTAGGAATCATAAGCTTACGTCCTCCGAAGTCGGAGTGTGGCTGCCCACGTGGCGGGGTAATAAAAGAAACGGTCAAGAGGGCATCGACGGTTTCTGAGACGGTTTCTATCGTTGAATAGACGATTTTCGGAGAGAACAAAAACTAGGGGAGAGCACTTCGTGAAAATTAGAGTTGCTTACCTCCATTACTCGGTCAAATACCATACCAACAATGCGACAATGGCGTCGAATCTTGAAACCGCAGGATGCGAGTCAGCGACTTGTAAACTTTTTTTTTGGAAAAATAAGGTGTGGCCAGTTGCTATAAAGTGATAGAACTTGCAAACAGTAACGTAAAAGTATAAAGTATATGAATTTTAGAATGACGCACTGCGTTCTACATGCTGTGTGTCTCCTCAAACACACGAAGCGAGGGCTGGGGATCTTCCTGAAGGTAGAGTAACTTCCCCTGTTTGACCGATTGAATTAGGCGAGATCACTGCCACACACCATGAAATTACTCCCCTTAATTATTTCCGAACAATTCCTATTAACTTCACTCGCACAGGCACAAAGGCATAGGCTATATTCTAGGGTGTATGTAGGGGTGACAGAGTGACTTCAGAAGCTGGTAGGTAGTATAGCCTTACAGACTTCTTCAGCCACATCACGAACTGCAGATGGTTTTTGAAATGAGAAGTGATCAAGTTGACTTCGATGACGGGCGACAGTTCGTTACATGTGAGTTTTATATTATTATCTGGTCTTTTGGTTGAGTGTTGAATCCTATTAATGTTTTGGTCTTTTTGTTGAATCCTATTATCTGGTCTTTTTGTTGAATCCTATTATCTGGTCTTTTTGCTGAATCCTATTATCTGGTCTTTTTGTTGAATCCTATTATCTGGTCTGAATCCTATTATCTGGTCTTTTTGTTGAATCCTATTATCTGGTCTTTTTGTTGAATCCTATTATCTGGTCTTTTTGTTGAATCCTATTATCTGGTCTTTTTGTTGAATCCTATTATCTGGTCTTTTTGTTGAATCCTATTATCTGGTCTTTTTGTTGAATCCTATTATCTGGTCTTTTTGTTGAATCCTATTATCTGGTCTTTTTGTTGAATCTTATTGGTTTCTGGTCTTTTTGTTGAATAATATTATATGGTCTTTTTGTTGAGTGTTGAATCCTATTAGTTTCTGCTCTTTTTGTTGAATCCTACTGTATTATATGGTCTTTTTGTTGAAAGCGTGTGACTTGATCAGTGCGTGCGGTCTTTGAAATAGTCATTTCGTCCATTGACTGATTTCGAAGATTAATCATCTCAGAACATTATAAAATAGTGTTTGTTGTCTACCCCTAAAAAAGATGTAAAATGTAAGTTTTCATGTGTGCGTGATGGTATGTAGGTGTATCTTGGTTTGTTTGTTTGTTTGTTAGTATATTGCGTTGTATGTTTGGTATTGTTTTGTTTGTTTGTTGTTTTGTATTGTATTTATTTGTTTTGTTTTGTATTGTATTTATTTGTTTTCTTATTGCTTTATCTTTCTGTTTCATAAATTGTTATTAACCCTTTCACCGCCAGCCATATTTCAGCCAAAAATTTACATTAATTTTACCTGGGTAGAGAACAAAATCCATCAGCAGTATTGGGGAATCTTCTGTGACATCTATAAAATAAGGTCTATCCTTACTTCCCAAAACTAAGACAATAGGGTCTTTGGATAATAGACCCCAATGTGATGCCTTTTAGTGACATATGTGTTAAATCACTGTGGTGCTAAAATGCGACTTTGACGGTGAAAGGGTTAATTGCTTGTGATGTCATTTATTTATTAGTGTTGGTCTGTCTGTATATCTGTCTATCTCGCTGTTTGTTTTTAATCTCATTCAATTATTACGTTATTGTTTTTCAATATTTGAATAAAATTTGTAGACAAATTCTAACGAGTAATCGGTTAGAATAGAAATAGTCCACAAATGTTAAAGTTATTAGGGGAAGACGGGGTAAAAAGCGCATGGGCGGGTAAGAAGCCCACCCCAATTATCTCATGAAATAAAGAAAATTTCAGTCAAATTTGCCCATAAGACGAATGCTAGACATTAACGCTCGTCTCATGGGCAAAATGAGACTGAAATTTGCTTCATTTCATGAGATAATTGGGGTGGGCTTCTTACCCGCCCATGCGCTTTTTACCCCGTCTTCCCCTAACTCTAATCGTTCGTTTTCATTTTGTTCACCCTGCAAAACTAGCTTTGAAACATGTTAAAGTGTAAACGGTTAGATTCATGGTTCAATACCTATATCCCTAGCTGCCCTCCATATGCGTAGGGTGTATGGTCAAAGACTCGGCTAACTTTGAAATGAGCGCTTCTGGACGCACAAAGATACATCACTCTTCCATCTTGTTCTACTTCCCTTTGTCAAATAAGAGACCAAATCTAGGTTTTTGCCGCACGCGGGCGAACGAGAGCGAGACAGAGAGACTTGGAAAGAGAGCGTGAGTTTTCCGTTGCTAGGAAATCGCCTCTAGATGGAACGCCACCTGGCGTCAAGGGCTAAGAGCGACAACTCCACCAAAACAGCCCATTTCAGCTGGGATCAAACAAGTGGATATAGAGTAGGCCCACAGTGTCTCTTAGCAAAGGTTTGCACTGTAATTAGTGCTTTCTTGTTGATTCAGCAGTTGTTGTTTTTTGCTTTGTTTTTTGTTTGTTTGCTCTTTCTCTAGCCTAGTCGTAGTCAAGTCAACAAAGAAAGAAAATTAAAATTTAATTAACAGAGAGAGCTAGGCATATGGGCAAGACATACTTTAGTAACACGCACCCCCCCCCCCCCACACACACACTTATGTTCACGACCCTCAGTCTCAAAGTCTTTCAGCTTAATGAAAATAATCCCAGGCTGATGCGACGTACGCTACCCCTTTCCTAAAGATGACAGAATGTTGCCTGTCAGTGTAAATTTTATGCGAAAGTTTGAGAGGGGGGGGGGGGGGTAAATGACAGAATGTTGCCTGTCAGTGTAAATTTTATGCGAAATTTTGAGAGGGGGGGGGGGTGTGGGGGGGGGGGGGGGGGGGGGGGGGGGGGGGGGGGGGTAAATACATAATAGCCGGTAGATGTGTGGTGACAGTGCAAGGGCGGGGTGGAGAAGGGTAGGGTGGGTGGTGGAGACGGTGATAATGTTTAAAGACCCCGCACGTCACGTGTCAAAATCACGGTTTTCACGTGTTTTCCCTTTTATAGATAGTAAGGAATCACGTGACGTGCGGGGTCTTTAAGACGTTGAAGCATAGATAAGACAGAGAAGGGTGGGGGTGTACACAAACAATTTTTTTACGAGCGGTGCATCACAACTGCGCCTATTTCAAATACC
>CM065680.1:11451523-11494023 GCA_017654935.2 Phymorhynchus buccinoides | reverse complement strand
TGACCTATGACCTTCAATTTCGAACTTGGCTTAGATATCCTTAGTAGGCCTACCTATCAGCATGCACATTTGAGCGTCCTAGGTTCCTTCGTTTAAACATATTGTGCCAGGGGCTCGGCAGCATTTTCGGCTCCAGTGACCTTGACCTTTGACTTATGACCTTCATTTTCGAACTTGGCCTAGATATCTTTAGTACCTGTCCGCATGCAAAACTTGAGCCTCCTAGACCCCTCTATTCAAACGTTATCGTGTTAACATAGTCAGTCAGCCAGCCAGATAGTCAGGAACAGAATTCTCTGAAAACATTGCCAGCTTCGCTCATATCAGCTTTGTCGCGGCTGGTAATGGGAGAGAGGGAGAGAAGAGGAGAGAGAGAGAGAGAGAGAGAGAGAGAGAGAGAGAGAGAGAGAGAGAGAGAGAGAGAGAGAGAGAGAGAGAGACAGAAACAGAGACACAGAGAGAATACAAACGAACCAGTTTCTTGACAACTATTCAACTAACACAGGAGGGGACAAAATACACGAGAGAGATAGAGAGACAGACGGACAGATAGACAGACAGACAGACAGACGGAGAGACAGAGATGCTCTCGTCAATAAGCGATGAGATCAAGGAACTAATTTCGTCGTTGGGTTTTTTCCCTCGTTGGTCGCATAGAAACGGTTTCCCGGAACTGTTGCCACAATTGCACAGCTTTCCTAGTAACCCCATATAACTGCCATATAACGTATCACATACTGACTTGATGACATCACTGATGACGTCATCAGATGAAGAGGAATAACCCTGAAATGCTGGTTTTTGCTCTAACACAGTCAAGAGAGTTCTATTCCCAGACCATTTTTGCCAGAATGGCTCTATATCAGTTGTCTTTTTTTACGGCACGATTTGTGCAGTGACTTTTCCTTTATTTTCTCTCTGGTAGTCAAGGGGTTAATCAAATGTTTTAATGTTGATTTTTCTCAAACGGGCGTGTGTGTGTGTGTGTGCGCGTGTGCGCGCGCGCGCGTGCGTGCGTGTGCGTGCGTGCGCGCGCGCGCGCGTGTGTGTGTGTCAGTGTAAAGCCCTGTGTGTATGGGGTGGGGGGTGGGGGTATGTGTTTGCCTCCGTGCGTTTTTGCGTGAGTTTGTATGTATTTGTGCGTGTGTTTATGTGTCTTTGCGTGCGTGTGTGTGTGTGCGTGTGTGTGTGTGTGTGTGTGTGTGTGTGTGTGTGTGTGTGTGTGTGTGTGTGTGTGTGTGTGTGTGTGTGTGTGTGTGTGTGTGTGTGTGTGTGTGTGTGCTGTGTGTATGTACACATGCGTGCGTGTGTGTGCTTGTGCGTGTGCATAGGCATGTAGTGTGCGTGCGTGCGTATGTCTGTGTTTTGGTTAGGTAATAAGCATTCCTTCTTGACTCCGTCCTCCAAAATAGATACTTAGTACAGACTCAAGACTCAAATGTTTAATGACGAAAGCCAAACAAGCTCATATCACCACAGTCACGAAAAACACAAATGCATGCACATAATAACACTGGCCTCCGGCCCAATCCGAACAAATACAATAAAACTAGAGCGTTAAGACGCTAAATCACCAACCGCGCGGCAACGTTATTCGGCTCCAATGACCTTGACCTTTGACCCATAACCTTCATTATCGAGCTGGGCCTAGATCGTCCTACTACCTACCCGCATGCAATATTTGAGCACCCTAAGTCCATCCGTTCAAACGCTAGAGAGGATACATACAAACATACAAACACCACCTCAGACACGAGTGAAAACATTACCAATCCGCTCTCTACGATCACGGTTGGTAATAAGGGGCAGATTAACATTGGGATATGATTTTTAGATAATAAGGGGTATTAAGGGAAACCATATAAATAATACCAGAAACACAAAGCAAACTATATAAACCTGATAATAGATCTATGTTGCATATTCACACAGTACTGTAAATATCAAGCATAGATACATAAGACATCCAAAATCGCGCATGCGCGCAGGTACCTGCCCCCCCCCCCCCCCCCCACACACACACACACACACACGCGCGCGCGCGCGCGCGCGCGCGCGCACACACACACACACACATCAAATCTAACGTAACCATGACATGACATGCAAAGAAAGCATTAAATGTCAAACGGAGAGAAGAGAGAGAGAGAGAGAGAGAGAGAGAGAGAGAGAGAGAGAGAGAGAGAGAGAGGGGGGGGGGAACGAAAACGAAATTTTATTTAACCAGGGAAAGCTGGGGCAAAGAGAGAGAGAGAGAGAGAGAGAGAGAGAGAGAGAGAGAGAGAGAGAGAGAGAGAGACAGAGAGACAGAGAGACAGACAGAGAGATGGGGTAGGGCAAAGTAGAGGAAGCACACCTGAACAGTGTGACAAACACAGAGAGACAAAACCCTAATTATTTCCATCTAACTTCAATCAAAGTGGGAGAGCAGGGGACAAGTTGTGTGTGTGTGTGTGTGTGGGGGGGGGGGGGTGCTATAAATTCCCTCACAAACACAGGTGCACTTCAGAGGGTGGAGTCAGTTAACTCCCCAAAATAAATTCGAAGCAGGAGTACTTTGAAACCAAAAACGAAGACCATTATAAGTGTGTGGTTTTTTTCTGGGGACATCCCGCTATCGCTACGTATCGATAACACTACCAAGATTAATCAGTACGGCTATCACTACGTATCGATAACACTACCGGGCTATATCACTACAGCAACTAAAGGTTAGGGTTAAAATAGGGTTAAACTTAGGTAAGGAATAGGGTTAGGTTACGAAAAGGGTTCGGGTTAGGGTTAGGAATAGGGTTAGGGTTATAGTCTATCAGTACGGCTATCACTACGTATCGATAACTCTACCCTGCTAAATCACTACAGCAACTAATGGTTAGAGTTAGGGTTAAAATAGGGTTAAACTTAGGTAAGGGAATAGGGTTAGGTTACGAAAAGGGTTAGGGTTAGGAATAGGGTATGGGTTATTAGTCTGTCGGAATTCAAACTGACAGATTGGCACAGTCATTATCAATAGGGCATTTGCCACGAGGTTTCGTACTCTATACAAGACTACTAAATTGCCCGCGCTTGTTTTGCCCGAGTTCCCGTGACCTCTCTAATGAAATTCAAGGTCACCGTCACGCGGCAAATGCCCTATGGCAAATGCCCTATTGTTCTCTATGGGTAGTAGTGATAGCAACGGATAGTTCTTTCGGGAGACGTAGCGATAGCGCTACGCACCCGTTTTTCTGTGTGTTTGGCCTATGTCTGATGTTCTATGTACAATCGAAGCAAGTGAAGCTGGTGATGTTTTCGGTGATGTGTGTCCGTTTGTTCCTGGCTATAGCTGGCTGGCAGGCTATGTAATCTAACACGATAACGTTTAAACAGAGGAACCTAATTCGATGGCTTGGAGTCAAAATGGACTATCTTTAGATAGCCCATCGACGTATTATTGAACATATTGTGAAAACTAATAACTTGTTTAAAAACAAGCGCGAAATCGCAATAGTTTGTGGCATGCGGTCTATTTTTACCACTCCAATCATGAGTCACCTCCCCTGGCTTTTCAATAATTTTAATCTGTAAACCAGAATGTTATCTCTGCACCAGTTCGTAACTTTTTATATCTTTTGGAAAACATTTAAAACTATGTATCCTACTTATACTCATCAAAAGAAGCACCGCATACTCGTCGTGTCTGTTGTAGTGTCTGTATTACGTATGTTTATTATTTTGTACGCTTTTAAAATACATCATTTTAAAGAGTGGCCTCAATTTGAAGTGTAGCCTCGATTTGAAGTGCGACAATTTTGTCAAAATGTGCGACAATTTTGGACAGACAGACAGACAGACAGACAGACCGACCGACCGACCGACAAAGTGAGTTATAGGTTTGTGGCTTGAGCCACAAACAAAAAGACTGCAGAAATATAAAAAGCAGAATCCCCATTTTACATTATTTGCAGTCCTTTTTCATATAAGTTCTTAGTTTTTTGCAATAACATCAATAATAAGTCAATGTACTATCTAAAGATAGTCCGTTTTGTCTCTAAGCCATCGCTATAGGAGGCTCCAATTTTACATGCGCACAGGCAGTTAAGATATCTAGACTTAGTTGCAAAATGAAGGTCATTGGTCAAAAGTGAAGGTCACTGGAGCAGAAAATGTGCCATTTTGAAGGTGAAAATGTGTTGCCGCGGCTGGTGATATAGCGTCCTGACGCTTTTATTTCATTTCACCGAGTGCCGTACTAGCCGCAAGGGTTTCCCCCTTTTTGTTTGTTCGCTTGTCTTGTATGTGACGGGGGTGGGGGTGGAGGACTGGTTTTGCGTTTGGCCAAAGACTGTACAGGGGAAGATAAACATCCGTGAAAATAAAGTTTTACGTCTTCTCGACCTAAGTCATATGAGACACTACTTTAAATTTAGTTGAAAAATCGGTCTCTTTTCCCTATATTATGAGTAGCGAGGACAGAAACACTGGTTATGTCCCTTTTAAACAGGACACATTTTACACATCGATAGGCCAGTTGAATTCTCCGTTCAAGTTCCAGTCTGAGTTTTTGGATAGCCTGCACTGTGAATAGTGTACTGTCCCCACTAACGATAACTCTATCAGCCCGGTTCGCCGAGCTCTTAAGTAGTCCATCTTACCCTTTTAGAATATCTTTGGTTTGGCTGGGCATTGCAAGGGAAACAATCACCAACTGTCGCTATCTTGTCAGAAATGCAAAACTTAACTCCCTTTAACACGTACAGGTTGTTGTTTTTCTCAGTGTGGGCTGTAGGGGCTACGTTTATCTGCTTGCAACCTTTTTTTTATTTTTTATTTTTTAAACAAAGAATCAAAAGGGAAGGATCCGGTTCGTGTATAATATGCCGATATCAGATTTCCATACATTGGGCGGGAACAACACTCACACATGCACTTTGTTACTGGTCTGCCTTTATAACGCACGCAAAGCTGGCCTAGACAAGTTGAAAATCAAAATAGTAGCCTACCTAAAAGCAATGTAGATTTTTTTTTAAATTGTGCGTCGACCTTTTGAAAGTAGAAGAAGAAAAATGGTGCTTTACGTCCTCTCGGTCTGGGACAGACACATATGGGACATTTGTAGATACAAAGATGGTGGGAACAATACTGGAGGCAACGCCCGGAGGCAGTGCAACACCAGTAAAGTCCTGATTTTTTTTAACAATACAGATAGGTGTAGCGGTAACCACGCCCGCCACGAATGATTATAAAGTGTTTTTGTTGCGATATTCAACAGAAAGTAGACAAAATTATTAGCCTACATCGATTTTATCTAGTTTCGTTCAGATTCAACTTAGTTCAGAAGACTTAGGCTGTACCTTCTTCACTTGACAGCATCATATTTACTTTTATTAATTAATAGATAAAACGTTGGCCGACCCTTCCCCACTACTTACCCACCGTTTGGCCGGGTTTTTCCCCGTCCCCTTTTCCCCACCCCTCTCTTTTCTAAGAAACTTGCAGGCGACGTGTTTTCCTTTTTACCAGCGTTAGTTGATCGGTTGCGTCAGTGCGCGTATGGTAGTAGGCCCCTAATGTAGCTTAATGGAATCGATTTGATTTGCGAGCTTTTTGTTGGAACTGCAGAACACTCGCTCGTTCGATTTGTGTGTGCAGTTGTCAACTACGAGTGTGACCGGTGCTGTGTCATTTATTTATTAATTTATTTGTTTGTTTGTTTGTTTGTTTGGTGATGGTTCAAATTATGAGCTGACTTCAGGTAGGAAGATTTATTTTGTATTGATTGTTTGCAATATGTGCTCATCAACAATTAATTTTTAACATTAGAGCCAATATTATAGGCCTACTGTGCGTAGACAATATCTCTCTCTCTCTCTCTCTCTCTCTCTCTCTCTCTCTCTCTCTCTCTCTCTCTCTCTCTCTCTCTCTCTCTCTCTCTCTCTCTCTCTCTCTCTCTCTCTCTCTCTCTCTCTCTCTCTCTCTCTCTCTCTCTCTCTCTCTCTCTCTCTCTCAATAGCCTATGTGTGTGTTCGCGTGTATGTAGGCTTCTCTCTGTGCCTCCGTCTGTCTGTCCTGACATCATGACTCTCTCTCTCTCTCTCTCTCTCTCTCTCTCTCTCTCTCTCTCTCTCTCTCTCTCTCTCTCTCTCTCTCTATATATATATATATATAGAGAGAGAGAGAGAGATGGGCGGGTAAGAAGCCCATGCCAATTATCTCATGAAATAAAGCAAATTTCAGTCAAATTTGCCCATGAGACGAATGCTAAACATTAACACTCCTCTCATGGGCAAAATGTGATTGCAATTTTCTTTATTTCATGAGATAATTGGCATGGGTTTCTTACTCATGAGACTTGTATTAATGTTTAGCATTCGTCTCATGGGCAAATTTGACTGAAATTTGCTTTATTTCATGAGATAATTGGCATGGGCTTCTTACCCGCACATGGGCTTTTTACCCCGTCTTACCTAAGTTTGCACACATTTTTTTGCCCGTGCAAATATCCCAATACAGAATTGGGATCAATACGTCGCAGACGCCATTCTGACCTTAAAACATTTTTTTTAATAACTGTTAGTATATAGTGCATGATTGTTTTGGTGCATTGATAAGCTCTGTAGCTTATTGAGTCTGTAAGGCTGATGTCATTCCTGCCAGTTTTGCACTACCTACTATCAATCTAGGTTAATTCTATTATTACAGTAAAACCAGGAAGTGAACAGTCGGTCTCTGGGTACTAAATACTAACGTCTGGGTCTGTGTGGAAGGTTTATAGGCTGCAGTGTCTATTCAGAAAACAGAGAGAGAGAGAGAGAGAGAGAGAGAGAGAGAGAGAGAGAGAGAGAGAGAGAAATTATTATTTTTATTATTATAGAGGGTAATAGAATAATCAACAAGCGGTTCGGGAGATATCCTTGGGACAGACAGAAAAACAACAACCATACAATGATACACGAACGAATTCATACTCCTTTGCAATCGTAGATCGGCAAAGGACAATAAGCAAGAGAGAGAGAGAGAAAAACATGATCAGATCATCAGCTAGGTCTCTTCACTCTTCAGTCTCCTGGTTGCAAATTGATGTGCTCCCGGCCTCTATCAGTCTATGTGTCACCTGTTTCGTTTCTATATTTGTCCCCGTTTTCTACGTATTCCCATTCTCTATTAAGTCCTCGTCTCTTTGTTCCCGTTTCTATATGTCCCCGTCTCTGTGTATCCCCTAGCCAAAACCCTTCTAGCACCATGAGTGAATATGCCTGCATTCGCCCAAGACGTCACTTTACACTCCCACCAAATGCAAAGACATTCACTGCCAAGTACCCTGCCATGTGTTTGTCTGTTTTTAGAGCTTATGTGACTGTTTCTTCCATTAAAGCAACGCATGCGCACTCGAAAAAAAATAGTTAGGCCTACTCCCCTCTTGTCGATTAAGAATAAGATGCAAAGGACAACCAAGAACGTAAAATAAAATAAAAACATGGCGTGAGAAGAGTTAACTTCATCCCTAACCCTATCCCTAAACTTCACCCCTAACCCTAATTAAACTTCAGCCCTAACCTTATCCCTAAACTTCACCCCTAACCCTAATTAAACTTCAGCCCTAACCCTATCCCTAAACTTCACCCCTAACACTATCCCTAAACTTCATCCCTAACCCTATCCCTAAACTTCACCCCTAACCCTAATTAAACTTCAGCCCTAACCCTATCCCTAAACTTCACCCCTAACACTATCCCTAAACTTCATCCCTAACCCTATCCCTAAACTTCACCCCTAACCCTAATTAAGCTTCACCCCTAACCCTATCCTAATTAAACTAACCCTAAACTTCACCCTTAACCCTATCCCTAATTAAGCTTCACCCCTAACCCTATCCTTCACCCAAAAGTTCACCCCTAACCCTATCCCAAATTAAATTCACCCCTAACCCTAACCTGAACCCAAGGGGACACCTAGATACGGGGACATAATGGGATCTGACGATATACCGCCACACGTCCATTATTACTTCCCTTAGCGTCTCCCTACTATCCGGTTGCCCCATTGGTGCCCGTGCTACTTCAAAGACTAACTGGAGAAACTATAGGCTAACACAAAGAACAACACAAACTCTGTGAGACTCGCCCCATGCCCAACCCACAGAGATGGGGGCACATCGATATGTCCCCAGCGATCACCAGCTACTAGAGGGGGGGGGGGGGGGGGGGGGGGGACCGGTTTGAACCGGAAAAAACGGTGCTAAACGTTTTGCGGTTCGAAAAACCGGTTCGGGAGTTGCTGTGAACCGGTGTTTTAATTGCAAACTGAAAGTAACTTTTTCTTAGAATAACGCATTCTTTTCTGATTCTCAGCGCAGATTTGGTGTTTGTAAACCAAGAGTAGCTGTTTCTAGTTTGTGGTGGTGTTTGACTTTGACTTTGACTGAGTGTTGAGTTGAGTGTGTGTCATAAGTCATGTTTCTTTATTTTGTGTGTGTGTGTGTGTGTGTATGTGTGTGCGAATATTCTGACAAATAAATATGTGTTTGCATAGGTGAAACTAGTGATGCGGGTACTGGTTAAAAAAACAACGGCTCGATAAGACCGGTTCGAAGAGGGAAAACCGGTTTAAAACCGGTTCGGATTTTTGAACCGGTTCTCAACTCTACCAGCTACCCTCTTGTTTATGTTCCAGTCTCTCAATAAATATCCCGTTCACCGTCATTTGTCAGCAAGAGTCTGTGGAGTCTGATGGGGTAGGAGTTCTGGGAGGCATTACAGTGACCTTGACCTTTAATGCCCCCGGAAGTTCTAAATGACCAGACTCTGATCCAACACACCGAGCCTGGAGAGAGAAACACCAGAAGGAGCTAACGGGACCCAGAGACGCACTGAGAAAAACAACAACCGCCTGCCCTACCAACATGAGAGCAGCCTTGCGTACGGAGCCTAACAGGCACGTTCTCAAGGTTGGGGTCGATTCTTATTATTACCTGTGGTCGGCTGAACTTCAAACAACAGAGCTTCAATGGCCGGTCCTCCTAGCTTGCCAATTTGACCGCCAGGTGGCAACCAACTCAATAGGGGCTTATCTCGTTATATCTTTTGTTGGGGGTAGAGAAAGAGAGAGATAGGGAGGAACTCCTCTCCCTCTCCCTCTTTATCCCCAACTAAGAATATAGAGGATTAGCCCGACTCGAGCGTTATGCCACCTGGCTGTCAAAACAGCCAGCTAAGCCGCTCATTACGTTGTTGTTACACTACAAGAACATTCAAAATGCACATTTCGATCTTTTTGCCTTGGTGGCTGTGTCGGGTTGCGGGTACATGTATGAATAAACCTGGGATATTTTTGTTCGTTTTATTTTTTTATATTTGTTTTTTAGAAAGATTTAGGTTTCATTTCTCCGTACCTGTTTTCCTTCACAGTGCTACGTGAATTGGTGCCGCCGGTCTGGTCCTGATTGTAGTTGTGTGCCTTTTAGAGATAAGAGGGTTCTCTAAGATTCTGTTGTTTATTGAATTGTGGTAAGAATGTTTCGCCTCCTAAAGCTCTAGATTAGTAAAGAATGTACGAGGTGGGGGGGTGGGTGGGGGGGGGGGGGGGGAGGATTAAACATTATGGGTTTAGAATGACTGAAAATGAGTGCTTGGACATGGCGTGGTGATCGATCGTCGACAGGAGAAAGTGTGTACCTGATCGACTCCACCAGTAGAGCGGCAACGCAGATGACACTCTCAACAACTGTTTGTCTGTCAGACCTATTTACACAAGAAACACAAGTCTTGCGTAGTCTGGATAGCTGCAATGAGTAGTTTTGGTGTAAAATGTGTAGTTTTATTCATTAAACCATCAAACAATGTTCACTGAAAATGAGTAGCAATCAAGAATTAGATAGCAATATTTTCAATTTTGAAGAGTAGTAGAGGTCCAAATTGAGTAGAATACTACTGGAAAAGAGTAGAGTAAACAGGCCTGCTTTGTCCCCCACTGCCGGTGTGGCATTCCCAAAATGGATTTGTTCTCAACGTGTCTGCGCATGTGCGAAATCGATCATGACGTACCATCAAATTTTATCCTTTGTATATTCGACACTAAATTGACCCTAACCCTATCCCTAATCCTATCCCTAACCCTGTTCCTAACCCTAGCCCTAAACATACCCCTAACCCTAAACCTATCCCTAATTCTTCGCACATGCGCAGATATGTTGAGAACAAATCCATTTTGAGAATGACACACCGGACCCAATACCGCCTAAGTTCTTTCTTTCCCCGCACCACCAAGGAGTGGAATGAGCTGCCAACAGCAGCCGTGGAAGCCAAAACCCCAGAGGACTTCACAGCTAGGGTCTGGGAACACCTGCATGGACACCCTACTGCTGAGAGGACATGACCTCTGGTAGACCCGTTCATGGTTTGTCGGTATAAACAATTCAAGAACAAGTTTGTTTTGTGTGTGTGTGTGTGTTTTTCTCCCACGTGTAGCGTAGGATCCTCATGTATCTATCTTTTATTTTCATTCTTATTTTCCTTCTCGGGTCAACTTAAAGATACACTGACGCACCACGATTAAGTCCCGTTTTTTTCTGGGTAGCTGTGACCCACATACAAATATCCCCCACTTAGAATTGAGGCTGCTCTTTAAAATGACGTTTCGGTTTGAATTTGGGGGCATTTGTATGGGAGTGAGACCTGGTCAAAACAAGATTTGTTTCCAGCTATAAGAGGGAAAACACGTGAAACCCGTGATTTTGACACGTGATCTGGTGGGTCTTTAATGCCATTTCTTCCTATATAGGCCTAAGCGGTTGACCCGTTCCCCTCCCCACGGTTCCTTAATAGCAAAATGATCAGCGTATTGATTGTGACATGCAGGTCCAAGAAGAAGACATTCGCTTCCAGACTGAGACTATTTGGTTGTGAAAGCTGGAGGGAGGGGGGGGGGGGGGGGGGGGGGGCGATCCAGTGAAGAAAGTCCTGACAGCAAAACAAACACTTAAAAATCTGTTCGATACCTACATGATTATTTCATTGCATGGCTTACAAAACATCGTTTTGCCTTTATTGATATTGAAGCCTGCGAAGCGGGATTTAACTTATACTAGTATAGGGGAAGACGGGGTAAAAAGCGCATGGGCGGGTAAGAAGCCCACCCCAATTATCTCATGAAATAAAGCAAATTTCAGTCTCATTTTGCCCATGAGACGAGCGTTAATGTCTAGCATTCGTCTCATGGGCAAATTTGACTGAAATTTTCTTTATTTCATGAGATAATTGGGGTGGGCTTCTTACCCGCCCATGCGCTTTTTACCCCGTCTTCCCCTACTTATACTAGCATAGTCTTCAGACAATCTTTCTCTCTCTCTGGTTTAATTTTACCGAAACATGAACAACAGCAATAACATAATTAAGCAACAACAAGCAAAGCTTATGGCGTGCTCAGAGCACCTCTCTCTCTCTCTCTCTCTCTCTCTCTCTCTCTCTCTCTCTCTCTCTCTCTCTCTCTCTCTCTCTCTCTGTGTGTTTGTGGGGGTGAGGGTGGGGGGGGGGTTGTGGTTGTTTTTTGGGGGGTTCTTCCATAAAAGTGGTTTTATTCTGAAAAATTGTCATTGTCTCAAAATTGTTTCCCTTTTTTCGTACTCAATTTAAACTACCAATTCAAGTTCACCATTGTTAAGTATTACCCATGTTTGCTTTAATTCCCATTTTTGATATCTTTTTTCAATTATTTCATGTGCCAATTTTTTTTCCATTTTCTTGACTTGATTGTTTTATGTCAAATGTTCTTTGCATGATGCATGGTATGAATGTGTGAGTGAGAGGGCAAGGTGTAAAGAAGCTATTGTAGCTTATCCTTTTTACCCTCAATAAAACATTCGTATTCGTATTCGTATTCTCTCTCTCTCTCTCTTCGCGCGCTCGAGCGTATGACACGGTTAGAGGGGGGAAAAACCATGCAGAGACCCGTTTCCTAGGAGTCCTACCATATTTCTGATGCAATTCACTTGACTCTTTAATAATTCGTACCTTTACAAAGGGGATGGGTGTGGTGAGGAGGAGGGAGGGGGTGAGTGGTGGGGGGGGAGGGGGGAGAGGCGGGGGGGGGTGGGGGGGGGGGGGGGGTAAGCCTAACAACAAGCACACAATCAATTTCTCAGGAACTCTGGCGTCTTCGTGGAAAGTAATCAGACCTATCTTCGACGTCATTGCTCGTGCAATCAAACACCTCCGGATGACACAAGCTTCATATTATTAGGCGATTATGTTTCCCGCCCTTAGCATTTCGGTCCACCATGCACAGGTGAAGCGTATCAAAGGTGAAGACAAGTTTGCAAGCCGTATAAACTTACTCCCAGTAGGCCCGTGTAGACTAATTTTCCACCTCCACTCCAACCCCCCCCCCCCCCCCCTTCTTCCCCCCCCCCCCCCCCCCCCCCCCCTTTTTCTTTTTTACTGAAAAACTTGAAGAGAAAAAACAACTTCTACTGTCCAAAATACTGTTTACGAACACATTTTCTTGAGAATTGATTACAGCGCCATTGTTTGGTGATAGTTGTCAATGCTATGCGCTAAACCAACCGCTATTAGATTTTGATACGCCACTATAACGCGAATAAATCCGACAGTGTTCGTAATTTGCTTTGCTGTGGGGGGTAAACTGACTGTGGATAAACTGACATCACGCGCATCATCGTCAGGACACCCAAGACATTTCTTCCAATTTTCATTATGATTTATTCCATAGTTTAGACTCGGGCAACGGGAACTTGTTGTTGTTTACACACACGAACAGAGTTAAAGGATGTCTGGGTATTCTATATAGCAATGTATTCTTTTGTTCTTTTTTTTTTTAGAACTGGGAGTAGAAAGAAAGGGAACGAAACGCAGCGAACTGTTTCCTAATATTCTTCTTTTTTTTCTGCACTCTTAACAGGAACAGCAATTTTGTTTTACATAATGATGTGTTTGCGGAGCATGCAACATCAAAATACGACATAAATTATTATGAATCACTTTCCCCACTCCATTAAGGCGTTACCTGTTGTTGTTTTTATTGTGTGTTTTTTTATTGTTGTTTTTTGTTTGTTTTTTTCGCCTGTAAGTTTGTTACCTCCGCCAAGAAGGTTATGTTTTTTGACTTTGTCTGTATGGCTGTCTGCGAACGAAACGGGAACATATACATATACCCCCATCTCCATTTTGTCCCCCTGTCTACGTGTCCTAGTCGCTATGTGTCCCCGTGTCTATGTGTCCCCGTGCCTATATGTCCCCGTCTCTATGTGTCCCCGTCTATACATGTGTTCCCGTGCCTATATGTCCCCGTCTCTATGTGTCCCCGTCTATACATGTGTCCCCGTGCCTATATGTCCCCGTCTCTATGTGTCTCCGTGTCTATGTGTCCCTGTTTCTGTGTGTCCCCGTCTCTATGTGTCCCCGTGCCTATATGTCCCCGTCTCTATGTGTCCCCGTGTCTATTTGTCCCTGGCTCTATGTGTCCCCGTGCCTATATTATGTCCCCATCTCTATGTGTCCCCGCGTGTCTATGTGTCCCCGTGTCTATGTGTCCCCGTATTTATGTGTCCCCTCGAGTTGAAGTAAGAGTGTGCACATATACGCGCAATTAAGTTCTGCACGGAAACCCATGCGGAATCCGCAACAACAAAAAACACACACAAAAAACACCTGGAAGCAAGAAATATGAAAGTGTGCCCATTACACGCGGAAACGCATCCGTAATCCCATCCGCTTATTTCTTATGTAAGTGTATGGGGGGGTTCGGTACACAACTTGCGGATTCCGGATCTAATGCGCACAAGGCCTTAGGCCGGGTTCACATTAGACGCGTAAGTTCCGTACGGAAAACTCGTCTAAGTGGAAGAAAGAAGGATAAACGTTTACGCATAATAGGGGAAATTCGGACGCGTCCGCAAATCTTTTCCCTTCTTTGTTTCACTTATTTATGGATTGCGCACGGGTTTCTGCATGGAATATGTGTGTAAACGGCCTTAGGGTTTGGGTTAGGGTCAGGGAACACATACAGACGGAGAGACACACAACAGAAACACACAGAGATGGGGGCACATTATGCGGACACGGGGACCGCACATGATAAAGACAGGGACACAAATTATATTCCTAGAAAAGGACACACAAAAGACGGGAACTCGTACAGAGAGACCGAATTGGAGATACATAATCATAGAGACGGGGAAACGCGTAGAGACGTGGGTACATCGATATGTAGTCGATAGGAAATCATTAAGACAACGGTTATGATTGTACCGAAGGGCCTCTATGTCAGTTATAGTGTATGACCAGAGTCTCTCTGGTATGACCGACAGTGGCCAAAGCCAATGCGATTCTGAGAACACCCCCCCCCCCCCCCCCCCGCCCCCGCACCCCCAACACCCCCAAAAAAAGAAAAGAAAAGAGAAAAAAGATTTAAAAAAGAAAGAAAAAAGAGTGTTGTGAAATTCCTTCAGACCTACTAACCCATTTTGGGTCATTGAAATCTGTAATAAAATAAAAAAATGTAAATGGGTCTAGTAAACACAAATGAATCCGGCAGAAAGTAGACCTATTTGAAAAGGACACACACACGTGCGTGTCCGCGCGCGCACGCACACACACCACAGGCATCACACACACACACACACACACACACACACACACACACACACACACACACACACGCACACACCACTGGCCTGGCGTTAACCGGTAAATCCGGATATGCATTCAAATGGATTATTATCTCTATTAGACCACTTTTCGTAGATCGTGTTTCCAAAGATTTTGTTATCACAAAGCCACGGATCTTAAATCATTCATGATGGCTTGCAGATTGTGTGTGTGTCTGTGCACCTCAATTGCGCCTTTTCTGATTGCCCCCATTATACTCAATTGCGCATGAGCCAATTGCGCCCGGTGTAGTCATCAATTGCGGCCGTTGAAGGGATTGAAATGGTTCATGAGAGACGGGGACACATAGAGACGGGGACACATAGAGACGGGGATACAGACACGGAGACAATACTAGAGACGGGGACACATAGCGACAGGGACAAACATAGATACGGGGACAAAATAGAGACGGGGACACATAGACATGGGGACAAAATAGAGACGGGGTCATATTAATTCATGCAAAATTTCCATTAATCCAATTTCGATTTTTGTTTCAGAAGATAGGGCCTACAGCGAACATCCCTTATACAGTAAACAGAATGTATCATAATTAGTTTTTTTATAGTTTTGATTTCAGTCATGGGCTGAAGTTTACTTCTAAGATACGCCAGATGCGGAAAGCAGGCGTAATTGATGGACATACCTGTGGAGACACAATTAAATTGAGTGATTTTCGAATAAAGATTAAGTGATTACTGTGTATGTGTGTGTGTGTGCGCGTGTGTGCGCGCGCGCGCGTGTGTGCGTGTGCTCATACACGCATGTACTTCGATGTAGAGTGAGCACTGTGACGAGGTAATGGGTTAAAAGGCTAAGCCTCTAGGGAAGACTTTTAGTGTGTTAAATTTTCACGTAGAAAATTTGCCTTTAGCCCACTTCTCTAGGGTATGGGAGGTGAGCAACTTTCCCGGCCCCTTTTCATCTAATAAATTTATATTTGTGCCCGGGTTCTGGCTCGTATGATTGTAAGAAATACAAGTGGTTGATTTGCTCTTAATGGCAGACAGAGAGAAGTAGGGTTTTACATGAAATTACAAGACTCCCACTCTCATCAGTCTGACCAAAGGGTTCAGGATTATTTGACACTTGTATTTTATTTACTCACAAAATCTGCATAAGATTATGCAACAATAATAATAAAGCAGCTCAATGGCGCCAAAACAAAATATGAATGAAAAAACAATGACAATGAAATCCGAAAGGATTTACAAGACTTTTGTCTTTCTAGAAGGTTAGCCCCAAGCGAGAAGGGTCACTTAGTGTCTTCGGTGCCAGGGGGAAAGTTCAAATGATTGGCGCGATTCTGGGAACTTAGCTATTGTCAAGTTCCTCCGTAGTGATCGGCGAGTGCTGGGTTGGCTGGGCTTGCTCGTCAGGTGAGAGTAGCTCCCAGTCGTTCCGGTTACGGCTTCGCGGGATGGCACGGTTCAGGCGTGGTCTCCTCGCGGATTCTGGGTGCGGGGCGTCTTGGCGGCGTTCCCGTCTTGGTGCTTGTGAGTCAGGGATAATCTTCCTGCCCACGATGCCCTGTGGTTGGGCTATAAAGACTGGCTGGGAGAGAGGTTGAGTCTGCAATGTTGCTCCAGCTAGGTTTCAGTGTCTTGTGTCAAAGTATGTGTAGGCTAACTTTTTCTCACTACTCAAATTATAGCCTTCACTTTCAAACAATGAAAGCCTGTGATTGGTTTATAGCAATTGACACGTCACAAGATGATGCTATAATTTTATGCATACTAGTACCGAACAATCACGCGCCGGTTACATTCCTATCACATGCTGACATTCCTATCCTGCTCGTGATAGGAAAGGAAGAGTTGTCTTACAAAGGGTGCCGACTGTTGATATCACTATCTCGTGATGGGGAGGTAGATCGGGCTTCAAAGAGACAAATGCCTTAATCGGCGTCCGTTTGAAGCTGACGGGCAATTAAAGTGGCGGCTGGAGAGAAGAAAAAGGGGGGGGTTGTAGATAAGAAACGGAGAAAGTGGGTCGCGCGGGACACTTACGTCACAAGCACTGCAGCAGTAGTAGTAAATTATGGTAGTAGGGGAAGACAGGGTAAAAAGCGCATGGGCGGGTAAGAAGCCCACCCCAATTAGCTCATGAAATGAAGCAAATTTCAGTCTCATTTTGCCCATGAGACGAGCGTTAATGTCTAACATTCGTCTCATGGGCAAATTTGACTGAAATTTTCTTTATTTCATGAGATAATTGGGGTGGGCTTCTTACCCGCCCATGCGCTTTTTACCCCGTCTTCCCCTAGTAGTAGTTGTTGGAATAGTAGTCTTCTTCTTTCCTGTAGAGCAACCACAGTCACTTCTGACTATTCTGTCGCTATAACTAGTCGTAGTAGTACATGTGGTAGTAGTAGTAGTAGTAGTAGTAGTAGCAGTAGTAGGAATAGTAGCACATGTAAGAGTAGTAGGGGAAGACGGGGTAAAAAGCGCATGGGCGGGTAAGAAGCCCATGCCAATTATATCATGAAATAAAGCAAATTTCAGTCCAATTTGCCCATGAGACGAATGCTAAACATTAACACTCGTCTCATGAGCAAAATGTGACTGGAATGTGCTTTATTTCGTGAGATAATTGGCGTGGGCTTCTTACCCGCCCATGCGCTTTTTACCCCGTCTTACCCTAGTAGTATAAGTAGTAGTAATAGTAGTAGTAGGAATAGTAGCCGTAGTAGTACATGTGGTAGTAGTAGTATAAGTTGTCACATAGTAGTAGTGCATAATTATGGTAGTAGTAGTAGTAGATTGTAGTACAGTGGAACCTCCCTTATAAGACCTCCCATTATAAGACTCCCTCCCACGTAAGACCTACTTCATTGCCCTTCTTTGTAGATATTAAAATTACCTCAGTTTAAGACCCCTCACTATTAAGACCTCATTTTAGATGGCTTTTTTATTATAAGGGAGGTTTCACTGTAGTTGAAGTTGTAGCAGTGGTTTGATTGTCTTTGTTGGTTGGTTATAAGGTAATATTGCACCCCCTTCAATCCCTCCTTCCCCACCCCCACCCCTCTCTCTCACACATACACACACGCGCGCGCAAGCATGCACACACACACACACACACACACACACACACACACACACACACACACACACACACACACACACACGACTATAAATACATTTCCCATCTTTACTTACACCTTATTGTCTAATAACAGATTGTTCTTGCTGATAAAAAAGAAACCCCAGAGCTCTAGATAGTCATTGACTCGACTGACCTAAAAACAACCTGCTAAGCCTAGGCTAAACTTAAGGTCTTGCACAACCGAACTCACGCACACACGCAACGCAACGCAGCGCAATGAAAGGCTAGCATTAAAAACACCATTCTGAGACTTCCGTGTTGGTTTTTCGCTTCAGCGCGCGCCAGTGTCACACTGACCTAGAAAGGGTTTCCGCCAATCATAACACGGCTTGGCTTTGAAGGGAAACCCCCTAAAAAGCTTCTTTTTTGTGTGTGTGTGGGTGGGTGGGTGGGAAGGGGGGTCGTGCGTGAACAGGCCTATCACTTTACATTACAGGATTGGCTGGCGAGTTCTCCTTGGTGATCAATATGGATGACTGCACACGCTAACAGATTGTTGACAGCTGAAAGCAAGAGCTTATAAAGTAGAACAAGTTTGCATGGTCTCTTAATTGGAGATATTAATTAAGAGAGCAAGTTCGTGGAAAACCAACTGAATGAACAATGGTGTTTTACGTCCTCTCGGTCTCGAACAGACACATATGGGACATTTTTAGATACAAAGATGGTGGGAACAATACTTGAGGCAATGCCCGGAGGTAGTGCAACACCAGTAAAGTCCCGATTTTTTTAGCAATGCAGATAGGTATAGCAGTAACCACGCCTCGGTTAAACCTCATCGGCTATGGTACCGCCACAATGTTTTACTGGTATATACATGGAAAACCAACTGAATAAGCTTGATGGACTAGTGACTGATGATAATAATATTGTTTATATTCAGGTGATATATTTCTATTATGTGGTATTGTTTTTACATTATAATATTAATATAAATTGGTTTATCATTATGTTCTACTGCTATGTTATATTATTGTTTAATATTAGTATATTTTGATGGTATATTATCATGTAAATATTTTATGAAACAAATATATTATTATGTAATTTTTAATGTATCTTTTACTGACTTAAAAATATCAATAACATTGTATCTTAGCATATGCTTTTACCTAGGCTTAAAGTTAAAGTGCCTTAATCATTATTATTGATTATATACTTTTCAAATCATTGATTTATCATATTACTTGTTTCTGTCAGTTATTTTTAGCTCTGCATTCTGAATCATTTTTAGGCTTGTCTAATTTTATCCTAAATGACTGTTTAGGTGTATGTGTGTGTGAGAGAAGGGGGGAGGGAGAGAGAGAGAGATCGAGAGAGAGAGAGAGAGAGAGAAAGAGAGAGAGAATGTTGGGGTTTGATGTTATGTGAGACTTGAGGAATAGACGTGTGTGTGTGTGTGTGTGTGTGTGTGTGTGTGTGCGTGCGCGTGCGTGTGTGTTGTGATTACTTTTACAGTTTGTGTTGTTTTTACCCTTGTTAACTTATAAATGTACAATCATCAGTGTCTTTGCATGCCTGTGTTATTCATTTCTTATCAATCCATGTGCATGCTGAACAAAGAATCTCATTAATTTTGTTAAAGACAATAAAGGAATTGTGAATTAAGCAGCTGCGAAGCAAAAGCTGGTTAATGTTTTCAAAGTAGTCTGTTTGTTCCTGTCAATGTGACAATGTTAATAATAATAATTAACATTTATTGCGCCTAATCTGAAAAAAAGCCCTAAGCGCTTACAATAATAAATGAATAAACCAGCAAGCAATATAAATAAACGACAAAAATAGATTATACCGCACGCACGCACTAAACACACGCACGCACTAAACAGACACACACACACACACGAACACACCACGCACGCACACTCAACACACATGCACAAACAACACGCATGCACACAAACACACGCGGATGGAAGGGGCACAGTACTTTGAAAAGAAATATAGCAGGCTATGATTTGAAAAGAGTAGTTTTGAGAGAACACTTAACTAAAGAAAGGGAGTTGGCAGAACGGACAGGTAAAAGGAGTCTATTCCAAGTGGAGGGGGCCTGGAAAGAGAAGGAGCGTTCGCCAAGGGTCTTGGTGCGGTAACGAGGGATCTGGAGGAGAGAAGTGTCAGAAGAGGAGCGTAACTGTCTAAGAGGTGTGTAAAGGTTCAGAAGATCAGCGAGATAGGAAGGAGCCAGACCATTCGGGGATTTGTAACAGAGCAGAGAGAGCTTGTATTTGATACGCCTTCCGACAAGAAGCCAGTGTTACCACGATAACGTTTGAATGGAGGGACCTAAACGCTAAAATTGCATGCGGATAGGTACAGTCAAACCTCCATTATAAGACCCTCCGTTAAAAGACTTCCTCTCATTTAAGACCGATTTGTTTTTGGGGCACGGATGTAATGTATACTCAAACCTACAATGTATGTATAAAACCGACCTCTGTTATAAGACCCCTCCAAATTAAGACCGATTTTTCCTGACTTTTTTGAAGTCCTAAAATAGAGGTTTGACTGTACCAAAGAGATTTTACCTGTACCCTGGGTTACATGCCTATTATGCGGGGCTCCCAGGGACCCCCATTTGGGGGTCTATGAAGCACTAAAATTCTAGAAGACCCTCTAATAGCTAAACGAATGTGCAGGGGGTCCCAGTGATGCACTAGAAAAAATATTTTTAGCATTCACTATGCCACTGGGACCCTCTATCCCGCCTCTAGGACCCTCTATAATGTAAGTGAAGGAGTCCCTGGGGCCCCTTTTTTGCGGGACGATTGGGAGCCCTGATCATGTCCGCGTGTCTATCTGTCCATGTGTCGATGCGACACGTACTGCATGGGTGCAACTACACAAAATGAAAATAACTGAAAGGCCGGGGTCTAGGGTAATGTCCCCCTGCAGCTGAAGAAAAAAAGAAAGATTTATGAAGGTATTTTAGGTTGCTTTTTCCACAATTTATACAAATGCTTGTTTGAAAAATACAGTAGACACACAAAGATCTTGTTTGACAAATTTAAAAAAAAAGGAAATTTCTTTTCTGGTAAAATTCAAGAACAGGAAATCCTTGTACACCAGGGAAAGTTGCACCCATGCGTTCTGTACAGTATTTTTTGTAACTTGTACAGTGTAGATGACCAGTGGTCAGTGACAATGACCAGTGGTCACTTTGATTTAAAAATAAAATTTTGATTCTTAACAGCTTGTTTCCTGTCACTAGATAATTTATGCACTTGTATTATGCAGATGACCAATGGTCACTGCCACTGACCAGTGGTCACTTGAGCGTAAATTCCACACTGCCACTGTTTAACAGCTTATTAGGGTATCATGAGTATTACTACACCTTGTACAATGTAGATGACAAGTGGTCAGTGACAATGACCAGTGGTCACTGATTTGAAAATCAAATTTTGATTCTTAACAGAGTATTTCCTGTCACCAGATACTGTATGACACTTATGACACACTAATAAGCTGTTAAACAGTGACAATGTGTAATTTACGCCAAAGTGACCACTTGTCAGTGGCAATGATCACTGGTCAGTGGCAATGAACCACTGGTCATCTGGATTATACATGTGCATAAAGTATCTGGTGACAGGAAATCTATGCTAAGAATCAAAATTTGATCTTTAAGTCAAAGTGACCACTGGTCTTTGTCACTGACCAATGGTCATCTACATTGTACAAGGTGCAGTATTGCTCATGACACACTAATAAACTGTTAAACAGTGAAAAAGTGGATTTTACGTCAAAACGACCACTGGTCAAATGCATTATAAAAGTGCATAACTTACCTAGTGACAGGAAATAAGCAGTTAAGAATCAAAATTTGATTAAGTCAAAGTGACCACTAGTCATTGTCACTGACCACTGTTCAAGGTGCAGCAATACTCATGACACTCTAACAAGCTGTTAAACAGTGAAAATGTGGAATTTAAGTCAAAGTGACCACTGGTCAATGGCGGTGACCACTTGTCTGTCATCTGCATAAATTATCTAGTGACAGGAAATAAGTTAAGAATCAAAATTTGATTTTTAAGCCAAAGTGACCACTGGTCATGGTCACTGGTCATCTACATCATACAAGGTGCAGTAGTACTCATGACACACTCACAAGCTGTTTAACAGCGGAAACCTGGCTGAGAGAAAAGAGCCCGAAGAAAGGCAAGCTGCAGTGGAAGCAACCCTCATGGGTGCACCTACACACAATGAAAAAACCTGATAGGCCGGGGTCTAGGCGTAATGGGTAAAAGTCAAGATGTGCCACCCCCCTACATTTCTTGGTTAATTGTATTTTTCCGTTTTTGCCTTTCTTACCATACATAAAGCTGTATTTTAGCTAATAACCTTTTTGGAATACTAACCCTAACCCCCACCCTATAAGACAGGAAAATGCAACGAACCACAACTGTGACAAATCGCGGTGTACTGCAGTACATAGTGGGGGGTAGGTTAGGTTTAGGGCTAGGGTTAGGGTTAGGGTTAGTATTCCAAAAAGAGAATTAGCTGAAAATGTTCCTAAAATACAGCTTTATGTATGGTAAGAAAGGCAAAAACGGAAAAATACAATTAACCGATCAATGCAGGGGGGGTGGCACATCTTTACCTTTACCGGGTAATGTCCCCCTGCAGCTGAAGAAAAAAAATGATTTATGAAGGTATTTTAGTTTGCTTTTTCCACAATTTATACAAATGCTTATTTTAAAGTGTTTGAAAAATACAGTTGGCACACAACGATCTTGTTTGACAAATTAAAAAAAAAAGGAAATTCCTTTTCTGGTAAAATTCAAAAACAAGAAATCCTTGTATAGCAGGAAAAGTTGCACCCATGTACTACCCTTCATCCAGTCACATTTGCACCGTTGTGGTAGGGACTGCAGAACAGGATTGGTATTAGGTACTTTATTGTCACAGAGGCGTCTCTGTGAAATTCGGGTTGCTCCCACCTGGAGAGCGCGTCGCAGCCAGAGGCGCGCCACCCAATTTTTTTTTTTTTTGAATGCGAATTTTGTCACTGATGAGGGTGGGTGGGTAAATTTTTACCAAATGACAACTTTTTCGTTGCCACTGGTTTTAATGTATGCTAAGTGCATGGGCACACAGGACCTCGGTTTATCGTCTCATCCGAAAGACTCCACGTTCAGACCGTTAAGGCCTAGTGCAGAATGAGAGGAAAAAATCCCCTGTACCCAGGTTCGAACTCGGGTTTACTTGACACGAAGCGAACGCGCTACCACTGTGCCACTCTACACCTCACAGCAGACGCTGTTCTTGGTCAATATGCTGTCATGGTTCTGGTCTTGATGACAGCGACCGACGGAGGCTTACTACTGCCATGTATTAATGTTGTCTGTGTTGCCCGTTTGCCAAGCCCTTTTTGGGGTGCTGTATAAAGTACATGGATGCAACTGGAGAAAATCCCAAAACAGGCAAGGCAGGGGTCCAGGGGGCCACCCAGGCCCTGGGGGGTCAGGGAGGGAACGCCCCCCCTGAAGCTGAAGAAAATGCAAAATCATACTCAATTTGAAGCTTATTCCAGGCTTGTAAAGTGAGAATTCAACACTTTTTTCCTCTTGAACTTTGAATCAATGTTTATTTGTGGTCAAAATTTTGAAAAACAGGCACCACCTTTTATCCGAGGCAAGGTTGCATCCATGAAAGTATAACAACAGATTGAAATAGTGAGGCAAGGAAAGGAAATAGTAAAATATACAAAGGTAGAGAACTCTGTAAATTCACTCCCCTCCACCAAAGTTGCTTACGAGCAAGTCAAAGGGAAGCGAATCCAGCATCGTTGTCAAAAAAGGATGTTGGATTTGCCTATACGACCCTATCCTTTTTTGTGAGGATGATGTTGGGTTTGCTTCCCTTTGACTCTTGCTCATAGATAGACGAAGGGTGTCATAAGCAACTTTGGTGGAGGGGAGTTAATTTAAGGAGAGTTCTCTACCTTTGCATATTTTCAGTATAACAACACAATACTGACTTTCACATTGATGACCTATATCGCCACCCAGAAATTCAACTACCGTAACTCAAAATTGATTAACTTCGATGTGTTGGACTTACCAGTTGATCGAGCAAAGCGCATTATCTGACAAAGCTGCATAAAAACCAATTTGCAGAGATAAAACATCGACAGTGGTGCCATATGAGCGAAAAATGATGTAATTTGACCTGAAAAGATCGAAATATTGAGGTTGTTTTCTCAGACCTGCCTACCCCCAATTTCCTTTTTAGGTACTCCACGAAATAAAATTCCGTACTTTTTCTCAAAATTCTACAAGGAGAACCAAAAAAGGGAACATTACAGAACATTAAACCGCCATGCGAAATGACGAAAAACACTTGATTTTGACCGATCTTAGAAGACCTTAAGTTAAACATTTTGCCGTATTAATTTTCCATTTACTGTACTGCAGTACTGGGGCTCAAAATCGTGTACAAAATACGGAAAAATCGTATGGGTAGGCAGGTCTGTTTTCTTCTCATATGAAATGACGTCTTACACCTTACGGCTTATGACAATGTTTGGTAAAGGTCAAGATGTGCCACCCCCCCTACCTATCTCGGTTAATTCTATTTTTCCGTTATTGCCTTTCTTATCATACATAAAGCTGTGTTTTAGGAACATTTTTAGCTAATAAACTTTTTGGAATACTAACCCTATCCCTAACCCTAACCCTACCCCCCACCCTATAAGACGGAAAAACGCAACGAACCACAACTGTGACAAATCGCGGTGTACTGCAGTGGGGGGTAGGTTTAGGTCCACCCTATAAGACGGAAAAACACAACGAACCACAACTGTGACAAATCGCGGTGTACTGCAGTACATAGTGGGGGGTAGGGTTAGGTTTAGGGCTAGGGCTAGGGTTAGGGATAGGGTTAGTATTCCAAAAAGGTTATTAGCTGAAAATGTTCCTAAAATACAGCTTTATGTATGGTAAGAAAGGCAAAAACGGAAAAATAGAATTAACCGAGAAATGCAGGGGGGGTGGCACATCTTTACCTTTACCCAATGTTTTCTGCATGGCGATATGTGGCAAGGTGGCAAGGTATCAAGGATGATAGTTCACTTTCTTGCACCTCTGACTGAGCTGTTTGTTTCTGAAATGTCTCTCTTTTCATTCCACACGCACGCACACAAGGATTATGTCAAGTGGCTAGTATCATTTTCTTTTATTTTCATGGTCAATTTTGTTTTGGGGGGATGGTGCATGCCATTCCAGTTCATCATTGATCACAGAGGCTTGAAGTGTCTAGCCCTCGTCCCCATACACAATACTCTGCTTCACCTTTTCCCTTTTTAAGCAGATGACAATGACAACAGAAATACAAATATGTAAAAGAACATACAGGCATCAGAATAGTCTGAAGTCCAATCCTCTGAAAACTGCGGTAAAAGGGCCATCAAGGCCCTAGACTGAAGAGGGGAAACATTGAAATCAGTTCTCAACACCACCAAAAAGGCTTAATATAGTGAGAAGTCACTTTACAAATGCTATTTAACAGAAGAGATAACACTCAATAAAAAGGCAAAACCTCTGACAAGAGCAGCCAATCCTCTGTCAGAAATTCTGAATCCTCTGAAATCCTCTGACAATTCTGATGCCTGAACATAGCAATTTGACAAATATGCAGAAATACATAGAAATATGAATGTACAAGAACATAACAATGTGACAAATATGCAGAAATACATAGAAATATGAATGTACAAGAACATAACAATGTGACAAATATGCACGCAAAGCAAAAGAACATGGCTGTTTCCCTTTCTCAGTTTTCTGTTAACACAGTATTTGAGTTCATTATGGATTTTAACTGAGAAAAAATCTTACAATTGCATGCTACAAGCACCACAAAATTCAAGCATTCAAACACAAAGAAATAAACCGTCTACCCCCCAAAAAGCAACAATTTTAGCAGGTTCAATAATTTCCTTATGTAAATAATAAACCAAAGTGTTTGAACGTAGTCTTCACTCAGAACTAAATTCACACATACTTTTCCAAAATTATTGAACAACTGATGACTGTTCGCAGATGTGAGAGTCTATATGTGACACAGCACCACGAAATGGACATTAAGTCAACAGGCTTGGAAAGTCAAAAATCTCATTTTTGTCAATTTTGAATTATGGGTTCTCTAACATCTTATCTTTCGTATTTATAATGGACAATCTTTAATATGGTCTCTAAATAGTTTTATAAGTGCTTTAAAACGAGTAGGTCAATGCATTTTCTTCAACTAGGATAGATTTTAGACTGTTTTCTCAAAATGGCTGATGATCACCCTACACATTTTAAATGCTCATAACTCTGGATAGGAAAAAGATACAAGAATGGTTCTTGTATCATTTGAAAGGGAATTGTCTGAAGTTTTCAAATGTATAATTTTCTCAGAATGGTCAGTTTGACACTTATGTCACTGGGTCACATAATTATGCTGATATGTGTCTGCTTTAAATTTATTTTACAATCAGGAAGAAAATCATCCAACAAACTGTTTTACAAATGAAAAACCAGTTTCGATGTTTATCATTTGGTCATTATTTCTGAGCGCTTACAAACTTCACAATCCTGTAATCAATACAATGACATTTAATTATCATCTCAAGCAAATTAAAATACCAAAAGCACAACAAAATCACATCAAACATTGCCTGGCTGTTCAGGACACAAGTTTCTTTCTCATTCTTGTCTTTGAATGCAAGCTTCAAACAACATTTTGCTTTGTTAATATTGAAGAATATTTGACTTACGTCCTCCCGGTCACTATGGACTGTTAATATTGACATTTCTGCTTTCTCTTAACCCCTTCCCTGCCTGGTCCCTATCAGCTACGGTGTGCTTTATGTCATTGATGATGTCATAACTTTTGATGTCACAGCCCTGGAATGATAGTTTTTGGTTTAGACAAGTCAAGGAAAATATCTCTCAAGACCATTTTCTCAGATTGAGCCTAACAGGTCTCTTTTAAATTTTATAATGAGAAAATCGACTATTTCTCTCTGTTTTCCTTTGGCATTGAAGGGGTGAAACTACCTAAGGTAGATCAATATTAGCGGTTGGTAATACTACAGTTTCTGCTTTCTTTTCAAAACTACCTAACCTATTAAACAACACACAACTAACAGCCTAGATAGCCAGAAGGGAGCGGTATTGTGGTAAGTTGCTGGGCATCATCACCAGTCACGGGGCACGGCAAACATCTGTGTGGAGTCAGCCTCAGCAGCTGAAAGCAAACCAAAGGAACACGATATTCACAGGGTTCACTTGCCCTTTTCATGAACTCATTCGCATCGCAACGATTTTGAATTATTAAAAAAAAACCTCACAAATCACTCCAGCCATACACACAAACAAAACATACATAAAACAAAAGGAGAAATGAAAGAAGATTACAGATTTTTACTTCAGGTTTAGACATACAAAAGTGGTAGATCAAACTTTTATTATATAGACTTTATATATAAAAACTCTCTACACCTATTGGTTTCCCCATAACAAACCACTACAAAAGCAAAGTCAGAGGCAAAATAGTGCTGTAAGGGAGTGAAGCGAGTTTAGAACTGATCACAGATTTACTTCCCTTGAAGCAAATGCATCAAATCTACAGCTATCTATTAATTCCGGACATATATGTTCGGAACGACTTGAATGAGTTAAAAATAATAAAAAATAAAAACAACACTTGCACAACAACAAGCAAACAAATCATGCAAACAAAGAGGCGACAGTGGCGTTGAAAGGGTTAACTCTTTCAACGCCACTGTCGCCTCTTGGCACCACAATGATTGAACACCCATGTCACTGAAAGGCATCAAATTAGGGTCTGGTATCCAATGACAATATCTTCTTCATTTTGGGAGGCAAGGATAGGCCCTATTTTACACATGTCACAGAGGAATCCCCAATATTGCAGACAGAATCTTTTCTCTACCCAGGTAAGTTTAATGGAGATTTTTAGCTGAAGGTTGGCTGGCGTTGAAAGGGTTAACACTTTCAACACAACCCCTCTCGCTGCGCCGTGTGCCGTCAGCACACTGCAGTGAAGGTAGAACATTCCCTCAGGACAGCCCATTTTGGCCCTTTTCAATAAATTCTCTTAAATGATGTGGAGATCACAGTGACTTTCGTTTTGTGTGGGGGTGTAGATTTTTCTCTTTTCTTTGTAATGATTTAAATTTCGAAAACCAATTCGTTATTTTGTGCTTAACCCTTTCACCACGATGATTTAACACCCATGTCACTAAAATGCATCAAATCAGGGTCTGTTATCCAAAGACCCTGTTCCCTTCATTTTGGGAGGTGGGGATAGGCCTTACTTTAGATATGTCACAGAGGAATCCTGAATATTACAGACAGATTTTTTCATCTACCCAGGTAAGCTTAATGGATTTTTGTGCTAAACAAAACACGGCTGGAGGCGAAAGGGTTAACTGAATGAGTTGAAAACAGCTACTTCACTGTCCGTCATAGAAATTCCACGCCTTAGTTACAGGCAAACCTCGTGACTCAAAAAGTAGGTGGGGTCAGTTGCTTTTGTGCACAAATTAACCAATAAAATGTACTGTTAGTGACTTGCTTGATGTGTCAGACGACGTAGGAGGGGTCAATTTTATACTCTTAACACCATTGGTTTAGAATTCTACCAAAAACTCAGCGACTGTTACTTTTAGAAGTACCGTTGCGAGTATGCTCGCAATGCATCCTCAGGGAAGATTTGGCTGTTGCTATCATTCTCGCAACGCATCGGCAACGGTATACTCGGGTGTTGTGACTATGCTTGCAAAAAAGTTAAGGGGGGAGGAAGGGGGAACAAATATGTAAATGCTTTAGTCCAAGCATTTCTTTTCTTTAAAAAGGTGCACATAAAAAACTAACTGCTTTGATGTCTTTATATTTATTATTTTCTTTTGACTGCCCATTTTATTATTTTTATTTTAAATAACGTGGTGGTTGGATAAATCCAAAACACTAAACAAAAACAAAAGGCAAAAACAGAACTAAAAAATGTGTTGTTTGTTTTGAAATTTCCCTGAAATTTTGTGAAATTCTGCAGTCATTTATTTTTGACTGCCCTTTTCAGAGTGGTTGGAGCTAGCTAGTACTTACTCTGACCAGTGGTGGCTTTGTTGTCCAGCTGGGACCGAGGCACCTTCTCTGGAATCTTATCATCCGCCATGACAGCCCCTGTGGTGCCCCTGTGAGAACGCACACAGATGAGAAAATTAACACACAATGCAGGCATGGGAATTGCATTGGTGCAGCTCCCCAAAAATGAAAAACACTGAAAGGCAGGGGTCCAGGGGCAGAGCCCCGTTAGAGGATGTGGGGGGAGGGGGGATGATGAGAGAGAGATAACAAGACAGACAGACAGTTAAAATGGTAGAAATGGATTAAGACAGTTTGAGTCCAATAAGCTTTGAAAAATTATTACATTGCCTTTGAAAACAATATGGCATCACCATGATGTTTTCAAGATTCCCCGAGACTTAACGAGAGACTTCCGTGAGATAGCAACCAAATTCAAAATGCCCCAAATCGCTTGTGATCAAAAAAAATTCTAGATGAATTTATAAAACAAAAAAACACATGAAGTTCAGTTTCTGGCAAAATAAAACAACAACTGAAATCAGTGTGAAACTGAAAGAGTTGCGCCCATGGACTTGGCCAAAGAACTCTGGGAGTACAAAGGCCGGGGTCCAGGACCAGCACCCCAGTGGACAGCTCAGGGAAGCAAAGCCCCTTAGGCTGAAAATTGATTTTTGGTGTTTTTGAGAGCCATTTCGTGGCCTCTCCTTGGACACAAACTGGTAAAAGTGCAATAAAACAAGTTATTTTTCTTGTTCTTACAATTGTTTATATGTGTTCTTCCTAAAACGTCTTTCAACCCCAAACAAAGCTAACAAACTATATTCCGTTCACAGATATTAGAGGGTGCTTTGGGGGAGCAATACCAACCGTACTGGGGAGTAAATACGCCTATGGGTGTGCAATTCCCATGCCTGACAATGGCACATAATCGGAATATCATTCCTCACAAAATTACTCGATATTGTCAATTACTTAAGGAGTTAAAGACATTTATAGTCCTGTCAAAGTAATTACTAAATTAGTTAAGAAGAAAACATAATTAGAGCTATAGGAAACATTCATTCTGATATGAAACTAAAATATTCTTTATGGTGAACAAGTAAGTGCCCAAAGTATGCCATTTTAAACTGGTAACCAGCACTGGGCCATTTTTTTTAGAAAATGAAACTCAACACAAACATTGAAAAAATAAGGCTAAATATTATTAGAAAGAAAAACTTTAACAATAGGAGTTCTTCTGGGCTTTTGGCTAAGACAGTGATTCGGGAACATACATTTTTGTTTATACCCTGGTTGGTTTGTTCAGCCCGTCGTACATGGCGAAAGCCGACACGCGACGTTAAACTGAACTTCCATCCAAGGGCTAAAATAAGCCAAACTTGACCATCAAACAATAAAAACAGGCCACTGACCCGGTATCAGCAGAACACAGCTTCTTGCTGGCAGACTTCAAGGAATCTTCCTCCCCGGCCTGGCCATTGTCGCTGTCCACCAGGGGCCTTTTCAAGGATCCGGGTGTGGTAAGCAGGGGTCTCTTAAAGCGTGTGGGCGTGCTAAGCAGAGACGGTTGGGGTGTGGCGGCAGAAGCAGCGGAGGTGGTGGGGAGAGGGTCCAGTGGAGATGGCGTCGTCGTGCTGCTGTCATAAGTCATAAGTCACTTTATTGTCCATTGGCATTGTACAACGCACACGGAAACTTGTCTTCCACCGTGTAAAATTAAAATATTAAATAAAAGTATGAAACATAAACTTGCATTAACAAATTATAGACTACCGTATTTCTCGGACTATAAGGCGCACCCCCCAAATTTTACCCAGATTTCAAATTTTGTCACTATATTTTCTTACTATTTCATCAGTCACATTATAAGGCGTAGGGGTCTGAGTCTGGGTAAAAAGTGTCGCCGTATAGTCTGAAAAATATGGTATGTAACTCTCACACCACACCCAATCATTCATCCGCTCTCCGCTATCTTGCTCACCTGTTGGGTGGGTCCGCCGGTGTTGGGGTTGTGCTGCTGTTCTTGAACACCTTGTACGGCACCAGTCTGTACAGCGTCCTCGTCTCTCCCAGAGCCTTCAGCACTGGAAGCAGCAGAACAAGGCAGAGAGCAGGGGCTGTCAAACAACGCCAGTATCTCGGGCACCCGAGTAATGAGGACAGTTCGATTCCTTGGCATGAGGCCATGTCAGACCAGTTGACATAAGCTAGAAGACCAAGGCTACATCAAAATGTTGTTATGTTCTGCATGGCTGTGTGGGGATAGTCTTAAGCCATGACAAACTCCTAGCATAACATCATCAGTCTAAAATCCTCCAAAAAACAACATCAACAGAATCAAAATACATCAGTGCTATAAAATCTAAAAAGCAGAATTAGATTTTTTTTAAAATTCAAATAAACTAAATAATTTACGAAATGTTTGTTGTAATGAACATGTTCTCACCCACATCAGCAACAACAAACAAAGAAATAACAACAACAAAATGTTTTACTATAAAAATTAATATTAACATGAAGCTCTCACCCGCGTCAGCATTGTCTTTTTTGTAGAGGGACACAAAGGCAGATGTCTCGTTGATCCACGATATTTGAATGTTCCCTGGCGAAAAAGAACGAAACGAAACAAAACAATGAAGAAAATAATACATAGATTGAAAAAATAAGAAGATGGATGAGAATAGACAATAGAATAGAGGGGTCAGATTCTCACACTGTTTAACTATACAGGAAAATAAAGAGCACAAACGCCCATATTCTAGTTTGCAGCAAATTTTCAAGTGTCTTACACACTTTTCTGCAGGCCCTATTGTGACAAAGTGCTTAACTATTACACATGAATTTTCTTTTAAACAATCATAACAAAAACTTCAACATAAAACAAGAAATCTTCTTCTTCTGTGTTCCCAGGCCATATGGCCATAATGGGTGAGGTACGTATGTGCACGGTTTCCAATGAGCAACAAACACCCGAAGGTGCTGATGGGACCCAGAGATGCACTGGCCCCACCTGCCTAGTGTGTGATATTATTCTTAGCTGGGGGTAGAGAGAGGGAGGGACTCATCTCCCCATCTCTCTACCCCCAACTAAGAATATCACGCGCTAAGCCCCTACTGGTTTGATTGCCATCTGGCGGTGAAATGAGCGTCCTAAGTCGCTCATTGTACTCGCATAGGACTTTAGAGCTCCAGACAGCAGAAAAAACAACTGCTATTCTAGATGGCTGAGCCGGAATTTGCATACAGCGGTGAAGCCTAGCCCATTCACACAGTCATGTAACTGGCTCCAGCAGAGGGAAAGTGGACTTACCGAAGGCCCCAAAGAGGCCGTTGATGCATACAGCGGTGAAGCCTAGCCCATTCACACAGTCATATGACTGGCTCCAATCCAACAGAGGGAAAGTGGACTTACCGAAGGCCCCAAAGAGGCCGTGGATTTCTGTGGCCTTCCACTCCCTGGGAAACGTTAGGTGGAACACATGGTCTCTGCTCGGCTGCACTGAACACACACCACCTCGTCAGCAACAAAATGAAATAAAGAATGCGCAACAAACCAGTAATCTATTAACTCATTCAAGTCATTCTGGCCATATATGTCCGGAATTAATAAATAGCTGTCAATTTGATGCATTTGACTTGGATGAAAACAAGGTTTCTCTTCTCTCTCTCCTTGATCTTTCTGCAGCGTTTGATACTATAGACCACTCTATCCTCATTTCTAGACTTCACACCTCCTTTGGTCTATCTGGGGCTGTTCTTTCCTGGTTTTCTTCCTACCTCTCTGATCGCACACAGACAGTTGTTGTCAATGGTTCTTCATCTCTTCCAAAAGGTCTTCAGTTCGGTGTGCCCCAAGGTTCAGTCTTAGGCCCTATCCTTTTTGTTCTTTATACCCAACCTCTCTCTGCCATCATCAACCAGCATTCTCTTCTACATAATAGCTTTTCTGATGACAATCAGCTGTACATTTCTGCCCACCTGAGTCAGTTAGATCAAATGATTTCTTCTTCTAAGTTGTGCATCTCTGCTGTTAAAACATGGATGTTTTACAACAAACTGCAACTAAATGCTGAAAAGATTGAGATGATTCTTGTAACCTCTAACCACACAATTAAAACTAAGGTTCTCCCAGGTTCTGTCGACATTGATGGCACTGAGATCAAGCTGTCAGCATCTGTCCGCAATCTAGGTGTTACTTTGGACCAAACCCTCTCTTTCAAACAGCATGTTTCCAATGTTTGCAAGTCTTGCTATCTAGAACTTCGAAGAATTAGTTCAATCCACTGTTTCCTCTCTCAAGATGCCCTGAAGACTCTAGTATGTGCTTTTGTCCTGTCTCGCCTTGACTACTGTAACTCACTTCTTGCTGGCTGTCCATCAACTTTCATCTCTAAGCTTCAACGGGTCCAGAATAATGCTGCTCGTCTCATTTCTCGCTCCCCTAGGTACGATCATATTACTCCGGTTCTTCGTTCTCTACATTGGCTCCCAGTTCAATCACGTATTGACTACAAAATTCTCCTCCTTGCCTGCAAGTCACTGAATGATCAAGCTCCCTTATATCTCTCTGATCTCCTTCATCTCTATGTCCCAGCTCGCCAACTACGTTCGTCTTCTGATTCTCATCTCCTTTCCCCTCCCTCCATCCGTCTCAAATCTGCTGGCCAACGTTCTTTTACCTGTCAAGCACCATCTCTTTGGAATTCTCTGCCTTCTCCTCTCCGACACTCCAACTCAGTCTCCTCATTCAAAACCTCTCTTAAAACCCATCTTTTTCCTGCTGCACCCTAAATATTTGATTAGTTGTCTATCTTGTGTGCACGTGAGGGAAGATTGAATAAGAGGTTTGTGCTGTGTGTGTGTGTGTGTGTGTGTTGTGTGTGTGTGAGCATGCATGTGTGCATACATGTGTGCTTGTGTGTGTTTTGGTTTTGTGGGTTGTGTGTGCACGCATGTGTGTGTGTGTGTCTGTGTGTGTGTGTGTTTGTCTGTCTACATGCGTACGTTGTGTGTGAGGGTGTTTCTGTATGTGTTAGTGTATGTGGTCAGTCCGTGCGGCTCAGTTGATGTGGCTTATTGAATGGGAGATGAAAGAGTCGGTGTTGTTAAATGTGTGTGTGTGTGTATGTGTGTTAGAGAGAGAGAGAGAGAGAGAGAGAGAGAGAGTTGCTTTGTATTGTTGCTGGTTGGTGTCATTCTTGAATGCTGTTTTTGTCGTCTATTTGTTGATGAAAAACTGATTGTAAAGCGCTTTGGGCTCATCTGAGGTAAAGCACTATATAAATGTACTATTATTATTATTATTAAGGGAAGTAAGTCGGTGAGCACACCATACCTTGGTCACTTCTAAACTCGCTTTGCTCCCTTAGTCCACAATTTTCCTTCCAATTTTGCTTTTGTAGTGGTTTGTTGTGGGGAAAACCAATCGGTGTAGAGTTTTTCTATATAAAGTCTATATATAAAAAAAATCTGATCTACCACTTCCCTATGTCTAAACCTGAAGTAAAAACCTGTAATCTTCCTTCATTTCTCCCTTTGTTTATGTATGTTTTGTTTGTGTGCATGGCTGGAGTGATTTGAGAGGTTTTTCTAATAATTCAAAATGATTGCGATGCGAATGAGTTAACTCTTCGCGAGTTCTAGCACCAAGAGTGAATACATTCACCCAGTACATCACTCTGCACTCCCACCTATTTCAAAACCTGTCGTGTGTTAAATTGTTTATCTGCTTTTAGATCCCATATCACCGTTTCTTCCATTGAAGCAATGCATCACGCTCGAAAATAAATTGACTTACTCCACTCTTGTCAGTTGAGATGCAACGGACAACCAAGAATGTCCCAAAAATACATGGCGCTAGAAGAGTTAAGAAGATGTATGACATTACATCGTGATCACAGAGAGGTGCTCTAGAAGAGTTAAGAAGATGTATGACATTACTTCGTGATCACAGAGAGGTGCTCTAGAAGAGTTAAGAAGATGTATGACATTACATCGTGATCACAGAGAGGTGCTCTAGAAGAGTTAAGAAGATGTATGACATTACTTCGTGATCACAGAGAGGTGCGCTAGAAGAGTTAAGAAGATGTATGACATTACTTCGTGATCACAGAGAGGTGCTCTAGAAGAGTTAAGAAGATGTATGACATTACTTCGTGATCACAGAGAGGTGCGCTAGAAGAGTTAAGAAGATGTATGACATTACTTCGTGATCACAGAGAGGTGCTCTAGAAGAGTTAAGAAGATGTATGACATTACTTCGTGATCACAGAGAGGTGCGCTAGAAGAGTTAAGAAGATGTATGACATTACTTCGTGATCACAGAGAGGTGCTCTAGAAGAGTTAAGAAGATGTATGACATTACTTCGTGATCACAGAGAGGTGCTCTAGAAGAGTTAAGAAGATGTATGACATTACTTCGTGATCACAGAGAGGTGCGCTAGAAGAGTTAAGAAGATGTATGACATTACTTCGTGATCACAGAGAGGTGCTCTAGAAGAGTTAAGAAGATGTATGACATTACTTCGTGATCACAGAGAGGTGCTCTAGAAGAGTTAAGAAGATGTATGACATTACTTCGTGATCACAGAGAGGTGCGCTAGAAGAGTTAAGAAGATGTATGACATTACTTCGTAATCACAGAGAGGTGCTCTAGAAGAGTTAAGAAGATGTATGACATTACTTCGTGATCACAGAGAGGTGCTCTAGAAGAGTTAAGAAGATGTATGACATTACTTCGTGATCACAGAGAGGTGCGCTAGAAGAGTTAAGAAGATGTATGACAACTTCGTGATCACAGAGAGGTGCTCTAGAAGAGTTAAGAAGATGTATGACATTACTTCGTAATCACAGAGAGGTGCTCTAGAAGAGTTAAGAAGATGTATGACATTATTTCGTGATCACAGAGAGGTGCTCTAGAAGAGTTAAGAAGATGTATGACATTACTTCGTGATCACAGAGAGGTGCTCTAGAAGAGTTAAGAAGATGTATGACATTACTTCGTGATCACAGAGAGGTGCTCTAGAAGAGTTAAGAAGATGTATGACATTACTTCGTGATCACAGAGAGGTGCGCTAGAAGAGTTAAGAAGATGTATGACATTACTTCGTGATCACAGAGAGGTGCGCTAGAAGAGTTAAGAAGATGTATGACATTACTTCGTGATCACAGAGAGGTGCTCTAGAAGAGTTAAGAAGATGTATGACATTACTTCGTGATCACAGAGAGGTGCGCTAGAAGAGTTAAGAAGATGTATGACATTACTTCATGATCACAGAGAGGTGCGCTAGAAGAGTTAAGAAGATGTATGACATTACTTCGTGATCACAGAGAGGTGCGCTAGAAGAGTTAAGAAGATGTATGACATTACTTCGTGATCACAGAGAGGTGCGCTAGAAGAGTTAAGAAGATGTATGACATTACTTCGTGATCACAGAGAGGTGCGCTAGAAGAGTTAAGAAGATGTATGACATTACTTCGTGATCACAGAGAGGTGCGCTAGAAGAGTTAAGAAGATGTATGACATTACTTCGTGATCACATTACTTCGTGATCACAGAGAGGTGCTCTAGAAGAGTTAAGAAGATGTATGACATTACTTCGTAATCACAGAGAGGTGCTCTAGAAGAGTTAAGAAGATGTATGACATTATTTCGTAATCACAGAGAGGTGCTCTAGAAGAGTTAAGAAGATGTATGACATTACTTCGTGATCACAGAGAGGTGCGCTAGAAGAGTTAAGATGTATGACATTACTTCGTGATCACAGAGAGGTGCTCTAGAAGAGTTAAGAAGATGTATGACATTACTTCGTGATCACAGAGAGGTGCTCTAGAAGAGTTAAGAAGATGTATGACATTATTTCGTGATCACAGAGAGGTGCTCTAGAAGAGTTAAGAAGATGTATGACATTACTTCGTGATCACAGAGAGGTGCTCTAGAAGAGTTAAGAAGATGTATGACATTACTTCGTAATCACAGAGAGGTGCTCTAGAAGAGTTAAGAAGATGTATGACATTACTTCGTGATCACAGAGAGGTGCTCTAGAAGAGTTAAGAAGATGTATGACATTACTTCGTGATCACAGAGAGGTGCGCTAGAAGAGTTAAGAAGATGTATGACATTACTTCGTGATCACAGAGAGGTGCTCTAGAAGAGTTAAGAAGATGTATGACATTACTTCGTGATCACAGAGAGGTGCGCTAGAAGAGTTAAGAAGATGTATGACATTACTTCGTAATCACAGAGAGGTGCGCTAGAAGAGTTAAGAAGATGTATGACATTACTTCGTAATCACAGAGAGGTGCTCTAGAAGAGTTAAGAAGATGTATGACATTACTTCGTGATCACAGAGAGGTGCTCTAGAAGAGTTAAGAAGATGTATGACATTACTTCGTAATCACAGAGAGGTGCGCTAGAAGAGTTAAGAAGATGTATGACATTACTTCGTAATCACAGAGAGGTGCTCTAGAAGAGTTAAGAAGATGTATGACATTACTTCGTGATCATAGAGAGGTGTGCTAGAAGAGTTAAGAAGATGTATGACATTACTTCGTAATCACAGAGAGGTGCGCTAGAAGAGTTAAGAAGATGTATGACATTACTTCGTGATCATAGAGAGGTGCTTATCTTAGTAGTGCTTTCCTGAAAGATTATGCGCTGGAAAACTGGTAAGCCCAAATCAAAAGGACTAAGATTTTATTTTGAAATAGTTGGCATGTTGAGATTTTAAAACAAAAGTGTTGCCATAAGAAGTATTAAATTGGGACCAAAAATTTACTTTAAATTATCCGATTTTGTGGTACCCATTCTTGAGTTAGCTGGTTTCTATTGTACAGTACGTAGACGGAAAAACATTATAAAGAAAAGAATGAATATCCGAATAATGACACTAACTAACTTCAAGAAAGATATCATTAACCCCTTCCCTGCCTAGCTAGGAGATAGTCTCCTACTGAATGATGTCATTGATGATGTCATAACTTTTGATGTCATAGTCCTGGGATGATGGTTTTTGGTTTAGATACGCCAGGAAAGATATATCTCTTGACCATTTTTTCAGATTGAGTCTAACTGATTTGTTTTAAACTTTATAATAAGAAAATCAATAATTTCTCAGTTTTCCTGTGGCAGTGAAGGGGTTAACAGTTTATCCACAGCATCTTGAAAAAGCAGGTTAACCGTTACCAGATGTTGCTTGTGATTATACTTCTCCAGATGATGCAGGTCTCCTTGTACCCACAGATTTGTACATGCATTTTAACAGTATTTATCCCTCTCCGGATGATGCGGGTTCTCCAGGACCCATATTCGTCAAAGAGTCACCATGTGTTTATATTTCTCCATATGGCGCGGGTCTCCCACGACCCATACTCAATGCACTGCAGTGACATATTTCTGCTCTGTAAAGTATGGGTCCTCCGTGACCCGCGTTACATAGGAGAAGTATGTTAAAATGATGTATCTAATTATTACTTTAGTTTTTACTGTATTGGCACCAAAATCTGCTGACATATATGCCAAACTATGTTTTAAAAAAAGACCTACATTTTAATTATCATAGTCCCAATAGTTCCTGAGATATTAAGTCATTTGTGCGTCTCTGGGTCTTGGACGACCCATGAACAGTGTTGATTCTAGACTTTTAGAAAAGGGGGTCCAAGGACCCCTAAAGATGAAAAAAGAGGGTCCTAGGGACTTTTCATGGTAACAAAAATGGGGTCCCAGAAGACAGGTTTGCGAGTGCGGTGGGTTCGAACCCGGCTGGTCAGTGAGTGTTGTATCCTTTGGAAAAATACTTTACTCCTATTTCCTGGTCCTTCGGATGAGACCTAAAACCGAGGTCCCATGTACGAATACATGCACAAGATCCTGCACACACGTTAAAACCCATTCGAGTAGGCTGAGTGTGCCGGTGGAATGGATGACGCGAGCTCACAAAACATGCATCCTGTGCGCCAATAGCAGTCTAAACGAAGACTTTGGGCGTAGGGCAGGATAAACATCCCCAATCGGAAGAAGAAGAAGAAGAAGAAGACAAACACATCGCCATCGGCAATCTCAAGTTCGTCGTCATTTGGAATTGCATTGGATGTTGGTCCCGAATCTTCCGTTACTGCAGCCGTATCTTCATTCACAATAGATGTCTGGCCAGATTCTTCCGAGTCGGACACTTTAGGTGTTTTGGACGACTTGAAGGCAAAATCAAACAGTGTTGACGTTCACTTCATGATTGCCACTCTACTCCATCTTCACACTCGGACACGCTACGCTCAGAAGACTCAACTCGTGATTGGCCAAACTAAAGCATTGATGTCCAATGGCGCGAAAGAGAATTACTCATTTCCGGCTTATTGGCTATACGCAAAGTAGCAGTGCAATTTTGTAATGTCGCATTGGTGGTTTAAAAACGCGTCTGAAGTTTTTTTCTAGCGTCACAGGGGACGCACTGGCTTTTCATTTAGGCATCATCACCGTACATTTCGCGCGATTTCACCCAGGACGCACTCTAGAATCAACACTGCATGAAGCACGGTAAAGGTTAACAAAAGCAGTTATAAACAAAGATAAATGTTTTGGGTTTTTTAGATAAAAATGCACCCTCCACAATTCTACTCACAGTCTGGCCCTGCCAGGTTCAGGTAGGGGGTGTCTGCTATCCTCATCTGGTACACTCTGTGGAACAGGTGCAGCAACACATTTCTCTTAGCATGAAAAGAAAGAGCAAGCAAAGTGCAATGATGCCATTTTTTTTAACCCTTTCACTGCCAGCCATATTTCAGCCAAAAATGTCCATTAACCCTTTCACCGCCAATGTTGCAGATATGCACCACAATGGTTTAACACCCATGTCACTAAAAGGCATCAACTCAGGGCCTGTTATCCAAAGACCCTATTTTCTTAATTTTGGGAGATAAGGATAGGGCTATACACGTCACAGAGGAATTTGCAATATTGCAGATTTTTTAAAATCCTCTACCCAGTTAAGTTTAATGGTATGTTTGGGCTGAAAAATGGCTGGTGGTGAAAGGGTTAAAATTACCTGGGTAGAGAATAAAATCCATTTGAAGTATTGGGGATTCTTCTGTGACGTATATAAAATAAGGTCTATCCAAAAACTAAGACAATAGGGTCTTTGGATAATTTAGACCCCGATTTGATGCCTTTTAGTGACATAGGTGTTAAATCACTGTGGTGCTAAAATGCGACTTTGGCGGTGAAAGGGTTAAACGTCTTAACATTGCAAGATTTAAAATATATAATATTTTTTAGACTATAACAAGATGCACACCTCACATTTTTACACAAAATTCGGATTTTGTTGTTCTATTTTCTTATTATATTATTAGTCACATTATAAGGCGCAGGTCTGTCGGTCTGAGAAAAAAAAAATATCGCCTTAGTTATAGTCTGAAGAACATGGTAATGTCCAATTTTTTTCCTTTTTTTTTCTTTGTTCCAATGCAGTTTACATCACCACTGATTGGGATACAAATAAGGTTTACAGTGTATTTGCCTATATCACTTTTCAATGTTTTGAGGAAATATGAAAAAAAAAGAAACTTCCATGGCATCCTAGTCTTACAATAACAGTTCAAAAAGTTTAGAAAATTATGTCAGGAACAATCTTGGATTACAACTTTTGTCCAAGTTTTTTACAAATAGGTGAAGACCCATTCTAGAGTTGTTTTATTTATTTAGCATTTTTTCTTGGTTTTACCCCAAAAAAATTAGACACATATATGTATTGTACAAATTACTAATCATTTAGAAAAGCTGCAATAACATTAACTATAGCTACGACACTACGACAACACTCAACAAACACAAGGACAGCAACAACTGCAGTAATGTTAGTAACATTACAAACAATGACTGCGATTTACCAATGGTAATACTGTACTAACATCATCATCCTGACAATGACAGTGTCCACTGTAGAGGCAATAGAAATGGTAGGTACAGTATTCATCATCATAAAAATAGCAGTGCTATCATCTCCTCCTCTTCCTTCTCATCGTCATCATTATCACTGCCTCCATTATAATAGCCATTAAAGATCTAGACTATACTTAGAGCAAATGTGCACACCCACACACGATAGATGAACACCCACTCACACCCACCCCCCCCACAAAATCATTGAATCCTAGGCAATTCTTAATCCTCCGTCAACAATTCGTAATCCTCCATCAACAATTCGTAATCCTCCGTCAACAATTCTTAATCCTCCGTCAGCATTTATTAATCCTCTGTCAACAATTCTTAATCCTCCGTCAACAATTCTCAATCCTCTGTCAGCAATCCTTAATCCTCTGAAATCTGCCGGTCCTCGACTGTGATGCTTAGGCCGTGTACACACATAAGCGGATATTCTATGCGGAAACCTGTGCGCAATCCATAAAGAAGTGAAACAAAGAAGGGAACAGATTTGCGCACGTGTCCGAATTTCCCCATATATGCGTAAACTTTTATCCTTCTTTCTTCCACTTATTTAGGGTTTTCCGTACAGAACTTACGCGTCTAACGTGAACCCGGCCTTAGTCTAAAGGGTTCAAAGTTTAGCATACTACCATCACTACACTCACTTGTTGATGAAGGGGTCCAGCAGACTTGACGATGGCTCTACCACCGTTTTGGAGTTCTGTTCTTTTCTGCCTGTAATTCAAAGCACAAAATACTAACAGTAACATTGACAACACTAGATCGTGAAAACGCTAGATCAAGCAGCTGCGCAGCAGCATTTTGGGCTCCAGTGACCTCGACCTTTGACCAATGGCCATGTTCGAACTTGGCCTAGATATCCTAAGTACCTATACGCATGCAAAATTTCAGCCTCCTACATGCCTCTGTTAAACGCTATATCGGTAGATATAGACAGACAGACAAATAGATAAAGTCAGTCAACTAGGAAGAAACAGACAAACAGCAGTGAAAACATTAACTTAAGCATCATGTGCTTTGCGGCTCCTTAAATATGATGGTGATGATGATATTGAATGGATGATGATGACGTTGATGATGATAATTTATTATGATTAGACTCTATGAGAGAAACAAACAAATACACAAGAGTGGAGTGACAATCATTTACATTATTTTATTGACACCCCCCAACAAATTTTTATTTAAATTTGGGCGGCAAAATTGCCTTTGTCAAACAGACAACATAGAGAACAACAAAACAATACTTCTCCCTCAGTCTTTTCTGTTTATATTTGTTTGTTGTTTTGCTTAGTTTTTCATCAGTAAAATAACATCATGGGTGAAAGTGACAGATTTTGAAAATAAGTGAAAAAAGGTGTGTGTGTGTGGGGGTGTCCATGAGCTTATCCCCCACCCACCCCCCTGGGGGACCTGGAGGGCTTTCCCCCTCAGAAACTGACAAGAATTTACAGATAAATGCCTATGCCGTGAGCTCTCCTGAGGTCTTACATTCACATTTATGAAATGCTTTGAACTCTAAAATGACATTTAAGTTGAAAGTTCTAAGGAGCAAACAACACTTCGTGGCCTATGGTCACTCAAATCGGTCCATTTTTACTTTTGTCTTCCATTGACAATGTGAAAACAAGGAATTCCTAGGCATATATTAAATTTAAGGAAATCCTTGCTAAGAAAGAAATGTTTCACCCGTGTAACATCACT
>CM065680.1:11446315-11451023 GCA_017654935.2 Phymorhynchus buccinoides | reverse complement strand
GTAAGCCATGGTTGTGCAAGACTGGCGAACACATACACAGTAGCCTTCTCATACTACAGAGGGTAACCTTTTAAACCACAACACTTGTCTCCTTTGAACCACAACAGGTTCCCCTATATTTAGCAACCAGACTTTTTTTAAAACTCAACCGTGTAACATCAAATGCATTAATCCTTTTGATCTCTTATTAAAACGGTTGAAAAGATATCGTTGAAGCGTGGTTTTCCCATAATAATGACAACCGGGCTGGCCTGCCAAACTAATTTACTCTCCCTTTGAAGCTCTGAATGTAATGTCGTGGGCTGGGCATGAAATTTGAAAGACTGCGCTTAATTAAACAAAGAAAATGATGGAGTCTGGATGAGTTCACCCTCCTCCTCACACTCCCCTTCTCCCCCTCTCTCCTCTGCTTTCCTTTCTTTTTTTGCCCACCTCCTTATTAACTCCATTGTTTTTCAATTTCCTGAATATACACAAAGAAACTGCGCAAAAGTTTCCTTATACATGGACATGCGCAATAAAGTGAAACAACGACAAACAACAACAACAATAAAACAACACACACAAAAGGACTATCAAACAAGAAACAAAGAAACCCAGAAAGAAAGAAACATAAAAAGCATTGTATGGGTGCACCCAGTTTCAAAATATTTATGACTTGGGCGAAACCACACGGAGCACACTTTTCATGTGCAGTGGTAGACCTACTGCTGTGGTAAAAGGGATGAATATTTGACAACCTGGGCCTGTATTCACGTTGAGATAGCATGCGACTTAGCATCATGCTAAAACTTAAAAGCTCTTCCAAAAGTCCTATTAAATCCTATAGGACATTGGAAGAGCTTCTAAGTTAGCATGATGATAACAAGTAACATGAATACAGGCCCTGCTTAACAGGAATCGATATCTAACGCAAACAACACAGAAGAATCTGTTCATGGACGGTTTAGTTACTTTAAAACAAGCGCGAAATCGCAATAGTTTGTGGCACGCGGTCTATTTTTACCACTCCAATCATGAGTTACCTCCCCTGGCTTTTCAATAATTTTAATCTGTAAACCAGAATGTTATCTCTGCACCATTTCGTAACTTTTTATATCTTTTGGAAAACATTTAAAACTATGTATCCTACTTATACTCATCAAAAGAAGCACCGCATACTCGTCGTGTCTGTTGTAGTGTGTATTACATATGTTTATTATTTTGTACGCTTTTAAAATACATCATTTTAAAGAGCGGCCTCAATTAATTTTGAAGCCTCGATTAAAATGAGGTTTAACAGGCGTGATTACCGCTACACCTATCTGTATTAAGGGACTTTACTGGTTTCGGCCTCCGGGCATTGCCTCCAGTATTGTTCCCACCATATTTGTATTTACAAATGTCCCATATGTGTCTGAGCCAAGAGGACGATTTGAAGATTTGAAGTGCGACAATTTTGTCAAAATGTGCGACAATTTTGGACCGACAGACCGACCGACCGACAAAGTGAGTTATAGGTTTGTGGCTTGAGCCACAAACAAAAAAGACACAAGGACCCACTCTTTGACGACATAAAAGAAAAGCAACGTCTTTGTTCTTTCCTGGTTCCAACTGGTAAGAGGAAATCTTTGAAGAAGTCACTGAACATCTTCATTTTGAGTTTAGGTTGGGCAAAACAGCTGTTATGTTCAGGGCGGGGATGCATCAATGTGCCCCCGTTTCTATATGTCGCTCTAATTGTGTCCCCGTCTCTGTGTGTTCCCCTCTCAATGTGGTCTTATGTTATTCAAGTAGCGTGCAGCGTTCACACCTAGTGCCCCTCCGGATGAACCTGAGGTCTGTAGGTCATCCAGTTCAAATGCCACCCAGACCATCAGACTGCCACCTCCATAACGGTCATGCTCAGCAACAGCACAGGCCGCAAAGCTCTCCACAGGCTGTCTCCACACTTGCTGATGCTCATCATTAAAATCCAAACGCATTATTTCACATTAAAAGTCCTTTGCGTTTTCTAAATGGCTGACTAAACACCAATTTGATTTTGTTGCTTCACATTTTGTGAGGAGTATATGTCCCAGTCTCTATGTGCCCCCGACCAAACTATACTATACCAAAGACAGTGTCTTTGACTATACTTTATTCACGATGGCGACGCCCGGACTCTATGTGTCTATGTGGGCTAGGGGTTACGGAACCCAAGTAACACAACACCACCCCCCCCCCTGGATCCGGCCCCCCCCCCCCCCCCCCCCCCCCCCCACACACGCACACACGCACACACGCACACGCACGCACACGCACGCACACACACACACACACACACACACACACACACACACACACACACACACACACACACACACTTCGTTTCTGCGTTTAGCTCTTCAGTATTTTACTCTCTTGCATACAATCGACATTTTGATGATTTGTTTAGTCACACAAGTACACACACACTCACATAAGAGAGAGAGAGAGAGAGAGAGAGAGAGAGAGAGAGAGAGAGAGAGAGAGAGAGAGAGAGAGAGAGAGAGAGAGAGAGAGAGAGAGCTGACTTTACCTATTATTTTAGTCATTATATCATGTCAGATGTATTCTTAGTTTAGGGGTTTTTTTCCGGTCGTGACAAGTACTTTATTTTAAGCAACCACGTAATCTCATGGATGGGGTGGGGGCTTGTGGCTTTGCTATGACGACAGTGAAGCCACATGAACTTGACCTTACGTGACGTCAATAGTGGCTCGTGCGCTGGCGCGCGCGCTCGACTCTTTTATGCTCTGTGTCCATCTGTGTTCTACCGAGGACCCAGCATGTTTGACAATCGTTTGAAAGGTGGCACACGCCTTGTTGCTTTTGAGCTGACAGGTTATGCACACAAGCAGGTCTGCTTCTTTTGGTCTCCCTTCCCCAAGACCCAAACAACATGGGCGACAGCGGATCAAATGCTTACACAACGCACGCCAGTCGGTGTGAATGACATGGCAGCAGGTGTGAGAAAAACACAGAATGAAACAAAACAGATTCTTTGCATTAGCCAGGACACAAGATGTACACCGCGCCTTAGGAAAGAGCTCGCACAAGCTGTCGTCTGCGTCCCGCGACTGGAAGAAGAGGATTCGTTGATAACGTAAGTGATGGATGGAAAAAAATCGAGAATGTTCCAGTACGTATGTGCTTAAGTGACATAACTGATATGTTAGAAAGCATTACGGTCGTATTATATTACCAGGCATGGGAATAGCGAAAGGAGAACATTGCAGTTTTGAGAGTTGTTTTTCCCTGGCAGATTAGTCACTAGGAAGACGATTTTGCACGTTGACTGTTGAGTGTTGTCTTGGGGGGTAAGTGGATGATGGTTGGACCAGGATCGAATCTGCGTCTGTAGAAATGTCACAAAACAATTGAAAAAAAATCTGTTTTCACGTTGTTATTGGTGTAGGGTGAAGACGGGGTAAAAAGCCCATGGGCGGGTAAGAAGCCCATGCCAATTATCTCATGAAATGAAGCAAATTTCAGTCAAATTTTGCCCATGAGACGAACGCTAAACATTAACACTCGTCTCATGGGCAAAATTTGACTGAAATTGGGCAAAATTTGACTGAAATTTGCTTCATTTCATGAGATAATTGGCATGGGCTTCTTACCCGCCCATGGGCTTTTTACCCCGTCTTACCCTATATTTTTGCATGTGTATTAATGTAGGCTATTTATTTGAATTGTTTAACTTTGACTTATGATTACTTCGTTCTGGGTAATGTTGGATAAATTTGGCTAAGTTCGACTTTAGCCAGCACCCCCCCCCCCCCCCCCCTCTAAATTCCTTGTCTGTTACCATTACATATTCTTTCTGTTCTGTTTGTGTTGGTTTATTATTTTTTAACCGTTGATTTGTTTTTATCTTTGATAAATCCTAGTTTAGATCAATTTGATAAGGCTTTTTACAAAATGTCCCAATCCCTTCATTGAGGTTTTTTTCCTTCGATGATTTTTTTTTTTTTCCAGTTCGCGATTTTATTTTTGCTAAACTGATTGTTTTGACAATTATCACACTCACTCTTCTGTTTAAAAAATAATTGCTGTTGCATAATAATTTCTAATTTCAATTAAGCTTATTTGTGAACTGTTTAACTTGATGTAGTATATTGAAAAGAACTGGTGTCAATATCATTGACTAGCTTTTTGTGAATAACCAGAAAGGTTATGAAGGGTTATGTTCTGACCACCTGGATAATCTTAGAGGCAATATTGACCTTCATCAGGACATTAATGTTAAAGACCCACCAGATCACGTGTCAGAATCACGGGTTTCACGGGTTTTCCCTCTTAAAGCTACACTAGCGAACAAAAGTTAAGGCCCAGAAAGACAATCATCTCCGAAAACTCACGAACTCAATAACACGCACCCAGCTCATAACAAAACTCCATTTATTCTTTTAACATTAAGTTCATTCCAAAAAATCATTAATCAGAACGAGTTCAGTCAACAAAATGCCCCTTTCAACAACTGCCCCCTCCTCTTGAAAAGTCACAATCAGAATCAATTAGCGACCAAACGTTAAGGCCCAGAAAGACAATCATCTCCGAAAACTCACGAACTAAAAAAAAATCAGTTTTGTTATGAGCTGGGTGCGTTTACGAACAAAAGAATTCAGTTTTGTTATGAGCTGGGTGCATTTTATTGAGTTTTCGGAGATGATTGTCTTTCTGGGCCTTAACTTTTGGTCGCTAA
>CM065680.1:11436315-11441315 GCA_017654935.2 Phymorhynchus buccinoides | reverse complement strand
AGTGTCCTCCAAATAATGTCGTTTACCCACAGACATGTTAATATTTAAAGAACAGAACTGTCGAGTTTTGTTTATGTCCCAATTTCCTGCACAGTCTTTTTTGTGTGATGTGTTTTACAAAAACAGCATGGATTGATATATAGTACAACTACGACGATCACACTGCATGCCATTTAGCGATGTTCGCCTTGGCTTAAGGCTGTGTCAGACCATTTGACATAGGCTAGAACACCAAGGCTACATCACAATGTTGTTGTGCTATGCATAATTATGCGGGGATTGTCTTTAACCATGACAACCTCCTAGCATATCATCATCAGTTTCCAGAATCCTCCGAAGTTGGAGTGTGGCTGCCCACGTGGCGGGGTAATCAAAAACGGTCACACACGTGATGTTCTCATCTCTAGCGGGTGCATTTGTACCGTAGTTATCAAGTGCTTCGGTTGTTGGGATGATCCCTGGAGTATTTTAGCCAGGGTACGAAAAAACAATGTCTCCTTGCAAGCTCTGACTTGTTGGGGTCAGGATGGGACCCGCTTGAAGTGGTTTTGTATGGCATGCCATCTAGTTTTCTACTCTTATGTTCTTCTGTTTATTGTGACAGAGTGAAGAGGACAGGAAATATGTTCGGAATACTGGAATCGGGAATAACAAAACATCAAGCTTTGTTAGCTTAGCTAGGCTGACTCTGATCTGGACATCATCATAAAGTATTTGTTTCATATTAGTTTTCCAATTTCGCATTGGATTGTCTTTATCTGTCTTTCTGTTCATTACGTGCATTAATGCGCGAGTACACACGCGGAAGCACGTATGGTACCGTACGTGTACTCTGTCTGTCTGTCTGTCTGTCTGTCTGTCTCTCTCTCTCTCTCTCTCTCTCTCTCTCTCTCTCTCTCTCTCTCTCTCTCTCTCTCTCTCTCTCACACACACACACACACACACACACACACACACACACACACACACGTACACGCGCGCGCACACACTCACCCACACATACACACACACACACAGACACACACATACACACACACATGCACACACTGACACATACATAAAGTGAATGAAAGTTCACTGGTATTATTCGTATATTATTCGTATATTTGCTAAAGACTAACTGCGAGATTAGGTGTATTGTAATACTGTAGGTCTACTAATGCTGTACATACACTTTAATATGCGTATGTTGTAATAGCATAATCAGATTCTTATCTGATGAAATACTTCGTTTTAAAATAAAGTAAAGGGGACAAGAAAACATACGAGTTTTCTTTGAAGTTAAAAAAAGAAGATGCATGCATAGATAATTATGTCTATGTCCTTGTCTTTCTTCTTCACTGTGCTTGCATCCTGTTTGCTTTGTAATGTTTCCTGGTTTTGTTTGCGTTCCTTTTATACGTGTTCCTCTCCCCGTGGGGATACCGGGGGGGTCTGTCGTAAAAAAATAGTTCACCCACCTTCTGGAAGTTCTGTGCTTGTAACTTCCTCTAATCTGCCACTCTTTTTTACTTTGCCTTTTCTCTTTGCTTTCTGTCATCTACTCTCTTTCTGACTTATTGGGCCATTCTCCTGCCTTTAAAAAAACAACCAATCTTCCAAATATGTTTTCTCCTTTGAGCTTCTCCGAAATCGGAATGTGTCGGCTGTGCGCAGCGGGGAGACCAATGAAAACTGGAAACCGGACACACACGTACCTTACCCACTATGGCCATATGGCCTGGGAAAACAGAAGAAGAAATATGTGTCCCTATGAAATATTTGCGTGTGTCTCTCGTTGAGTACATTAAAAAAAATATATACATTATGTAAAGATATGAAAACAGAATAAGGAGGGGTTTTGTTCGTGAACCTACGTGCGTTTTTAGACCCGGAAGCAATAGGGAGGAAGAGACAAAGAAGAGGGGGAGGGCTAAATGGGGAGAGAGAGAGAGAGAGAGAGAGAGAGAGAGAGAGAGAGAGAGAGAGAGAGAGAGAGAGAGAGAGAGAGAGAGAGAGAGGGAGAGAGGGGGCGAGGGCTAAATGGGGAGAGAGAGAGAAAGAGAGAGAGAGAGAGGAGAAGAGAGGGAGGGCTAAATGGGGAGAGAGAGAGAAAGAGAGAGAGAGAGGAGAAGAGAGGGAGGGCTAAATGAGGAGAGAGAGAGAGAGAGAGAGGGGGGGGGCAGAGAGAGAGAGAGAGAGAGAGGGGGAGGGTTAAAGGGGGAGAGAGAAAGAGAGAGAGAGAGAGAGAGGGAGAGAGAGAGAAAGAGAGTGGGGGGGGGGGGTCTACTACAATGGGGGAGAGAGAGAGAAAGAGGGGGGGGGGGGGTCAGAGAGAGAGAGAGAGAGAGAGAGAGAGAAAGAGGGAGAGGGCTAAAAGGGGAGAGAGAATGAATGAATGAATGAATGAATAAGTTTTCTTTATTGAGGATAATAGATTAAGCAACATTGCTTTTTTTCGTCCAGTCCTCATGCAAAAAAAAAAAGAAAATGAAGAAAAGAAACCAAACATAAATACAAAGAACAACCAAAAGAATTAAACTAAACAATTGTCTGCCCCATCCTTCTTTTAGGCACACACACACACACACACACACACACACACACACACACACACACACACACACACACACACACACACACACACACACACACACACCACCTCCCCCCACCCCTCTATATACAAGGTATCATAAGCATATAAACATGAAGATAAAAATAAACTCGGAAAAAAAATTGAGAGAGAGAGAGAGAGAGAGAGAGAAAATCTCAGAGAGCATTTCACATATAAAAGAGAACAAGAGAGAGAAAAGTGTCATAAATATAAAAAAATATCGCAGTTATATAAAATAGAACAATATCAAAAGTGTCATAAATATAAAAAATAAGTTATAAAAACAAAAAGAGATATACGAGAAAGTATACTTTGCATGTAAATACATTCCTTCATACAGTTATGCACACACAAAGTATGTCAAATATCTAGCCACAATTGACATAAAATATAATTATATAGTAGCACACGTGTGCAAACATGGTATATTTTAAAGCAAAATAGTTGATAAAGTTTTAACTTTTTTTAAAAATACAAAAATACACAGACAATAATTAGATGCAACGAATGAAATGGGAATATGTGCGAACTTTTTCAAAACATTTCAGGGGACAATATTGAGGTATTAGAGATATTCATCAGAAAATCGTAAAATATTTGTTTAAACCTCTTAAAATTTGATTCATATTTCAAGGAGATAGGAAGTCTATTCCACAGCCAGCTTCCAGAGTAGACAAAGCTTGATTTATAAAGGGTGATACTGGGAAGAGGAAGATCTAATTTATGGCTGTGTCGAAACTCATTAATAGTAAAGTTAGCTGTTAGCGAAGGTGGGGAGTTACCATTTAAAATTTTGTGCATAAGAATCCCTTTGTTATAAAGCAATCTGGACTTAAGAGGAAGAATGTTAGCAGACTTGTAGTCCTCGCTGGTTAAAGAAGACGATTTGTTTAGAGTTACATTCACAGCACGTTTATAAACACTGAATAAATATTTCAGTGAATTTTGACTTGCCAAATCCCAAAGTGTGGATGCATAATCAACGGTAGATTGAATAAATGAGCAGAAAAATATTTTACGGGTATGCAAATTTAAAAAAATGTTTAATCTTGTTGAGCTGATAGACTTTAGATGCAATTGTTTTGGAAATGGCATTTATATGTGGGGACCAGGAAAGATTGTGATCAATAGTTACGCCTAACAGCTTATGGCTTGAGACTTGTTCGACTGTGTCTGCATTAATGTATATGGGAGGTAATGATAAACATTTTATGTTTTGCCGTTTCTGTCGAGTTGCTAACAACATGAATTTAGTTTTTTTAGGATGTAGAACTAAATGGTTAAGGTGTGTCCATTCTAAAAGTAGATTTATGTTGTGCTGTAGGGTTTTGCATACTTCGGTTGGGTCATTATTGCCTGTGTCAATAGTCGTGTCGTCTGCAAATAGATCGCATGATGTCTTTATGGCCAGTGGTAAATCATTTACATATAATGTAAAAAGTACAGGTCCAAGTATCGATCCCTGTGGAATACCGTATTTGGTTGGAAGTAAATTCGATAGTTTGTTATTTAAATATACTGTTTGCTGCCTATTGTTTAAGAACGATGAGATAAGGCCTAGAGCATTGGAAGATAAGTTGTAGCATGTAAGTTTTTTTATGAGAAGATTATGGTTAACAGTATCAAATGCTTTGGCAAAATCAACGAATATAGAGAGAGAGAGAGAGAGAGAGAGAGAGAGAGAGAGAGAGAGAGAGAGAGAGAGAGAGAGAGAGAGAGAGAGAAAAAAAAGAATGGGGGGGGGGGTCTGCAATGGGGGAGAGAGAGAAAGAGGGGGGGGGGGGGGCAGGGGAGAGAGAGAGAAAGAGAGAGAGAGAGAGAGAGAGAGAGAGAGAGAGAGAGAGAGAGAGAGAGAGAGAGAGGGGGGCTAAAAGAGGGAGAGAGAGAGAGAGAGAGAGAGAGAGAGAGAGAGAGAGAGAGAGAGAGAGAGAGAGAGAGAGAGAAAGAGGGGGGGGGGTCTACAATGGGGGAGAGAGAGAGAAAGAGGGGGGGGGCAGAGAGAGAGAGAGAGAGAGAGAGAGAGAGAGAGAGAGGGCTAAAAGGGGAGAGAGAGAGAGAGAGAGAGAGAGAGAGAGAGAGAGAGAGAGAGAGAGAGAGAGAGACTTGTTCTTTAATTTAACGTCTTTTCTTTTCCTCTCTCTGTGTGTGTGTGCTTGTGCGTGTGCGTGCGCGCGCGCGCGCGCGCGCGCGCGCGCGTGTGTGTGTGCGTGTGTGTGCGCCCTCGTGCGTGTGCGTGTTTGCGCGTCAGTGTGTGCCCGCACGCGAGTGTGTATTGAATACACGATTGTATTTGTTGATTTGTTTGTGTTTTGTTGTTAGTGTTTGCTATTTTCATTTGTGTCTTCTCAATTTTGGCAGTATTTGATGTTTGTCATTCCCTATTTTGCGTATTGCTTGTTTTTGTTAT
>CM065680.1:11411315-11421315 GCA_017654935.2 Phymorhynchus buccinoides | reverse complement strand
CGATCATCCCGGACTCACAAGCACCAAGACGGGAACGCCGCCAAGACGCCCCGCACCCAGAATCCGCGAGGAGACCACGCCTGAACCGTGCCATCCCGCGAAGCCGTAACCGGAACGACTGGGAGCTACTCTCACCTGATGAGCAAGCCCAGCCAACCCAGCACTCGCCGATCCCTACGGAGGAACTTGACAGCAGCTAAGTCCCCCGGACCGCGCCAATCATTTGAACTTTCCCCCTGGCACTGAAGACACTAAGTGACCCTTCTTGCTTGGGGCTAACCTTCTAGAAAGACAAAAGTCTTGTAAATCCTTTCGGATTTCATTGTCATTGTTTTTTTCATTCATATTTTGTTTTGGCGCCATTGAGCTGCTTTATTATTATTGTTGCATAATCTTATGCAGATTGTGTGAGTAAATAAAATACAAGTGTCAAATAATCCTGAACCCTTTGGTCAGACTGATGAGAGTGGGAGTCTTGTAATTTCATGTAAAACCCTACTTCTCTCTGTCTGCCATTTAGAGCAATTCAACCACTTGTATTTCTAACAACCAAACGAGCCAGAACCCGGGCACAAATATAAATTTATTAGATGAAAAGGGGCCGGGAAAGTTGCTCATCTCCCATACCCTAGAGAAGTGGGCTAAAGGCAAATTTTCTACTTGAAAATTTAACACACTAAAAGTCTTCCCTAGAGGCTTAGCCTTTTAACCCATTACCTCGTCACAGTCTTTAACCTCCTTGGTAGGCCTATTTTCGTTTAAAGTACCAGGTATTAAGACCTGTCTATACGTGATGCTTCAGTCCTTTACCAGTGTAATGGGGTGGTAAGGGGGTAAAGGGATAAGGATAGGGAAGAGTTGATGAGGGATAAGGATTGGAGGGTGAAGATAGGCACACTCCGCACAGACCAGGAACATATAGAGGAAACCAGACAGTTGTTTGACTTTGTTTATTTATTAGGAAAGACTAAGGAAGACTAGAAAGACTAAAGAAGACATAGGAAGACCTAGGAAGACTAAGGAAGACTAAGGAAGACTAAGGAAGACAGTGCAGCAAATACATCCTGCAACAATATAAAATATACACACATAAATATAAACAAGAAATAACAATGATTAGGTATGACTGTAGGCCTTGTGCCATAGCACTCAATGTTAAACAACATGAGGAAATACACAGTCACAGCAGTGGAAGGAGCTCACTGTATGACTTACATAGCATGATTAAACTGACACTGACACAAGCCTAGCTGGGGTTTGGAAACATAACATAGGTCGGTTTTACCTGACCCTATGCTTGCTTAACCCATACACAAACATTTGAGTTCATGTGAGTTAACCCAATCCAAGTATTGTAACACTGACATCATCTGCTGTGTTACTAAAAATAGACTACACATCACAGTAAACTGAATGAGATCAGTTTGTTGTGGGAAACTGACTAAAGGCAAATGTAGGCCTATTGAGAGTTTATCATTGAAGTAGCAAGAAACTCAATAGAAAAAGGAATGCCTTGTTGATACTATAGTATCAGTATTATCACAACAGCTAATCATACAATACATAGCATGGTATAAGCCTAGATCAATAATATTAATAGCATGGAAAAGAGCAAGTTAGGCTTTTAAGCAATATAATGTAGGCAATAGTGTTAATAACGTAAAAATGAGCAAGTTATGCCTTTAAACAATATAATGTAGGCGAAGTGCCCTTTCATTGCTTACACATAGTAAACTGACGTCACACACGAGTGGGTGTGAGGATAGACCAGACCAGTAATCATATTCGACTTTAAAATTCATCAAGGTTACAGTATGTCCCGAGAGCAAAGTCGACGTAAAGCAGCCGCGGGGTGTCCAATTAAATCGGATTTTTTTAAATTATTAAAGTCTTGCAATATAAGAATGATGTACTTGTAATTGGGCTGGGACGAGAGAGTGAGGTTGACGACCCTGCGCAACTCTCCCTCACTTTAATCCAACTCACGCGCAAGTCATCTTCAACAGTGACTCTTTCTCCAGTCCTCACTGTCAGAGATCCTTCCTGACTCACATTGGCCTCACTAGCCAAATGCGAACTCATCCAGCATCCTAGATTTCCACAATGACGAACTGTTGAAGCACGGTCATCATCCCTCGGGACGGACGAACGATCACTTGTAATTGTCAAAACAACGTGGATTTTGTGTTTGTTTTTAAAAAGGCAACCCCGATAGATTCTATTTGCAATGAATTTTTGTTTTAACTGAGAAGTAAGATTCTGCCGTATTTGGGAAAGGGATAGGTTTGGATCAGCCTAGGAATATTTTCATAAAACCGAAAGACGCAGACTTTCGGATTCAGGGTCGTAAACATGAGGGGGTGACTAAAGTAGAAGATTGTCGATTCCATTCTTGAATTACAGAGTTTGAATATGATACGTAAATGAGAAAGTCCGAAACCAGTTCAGTTATTGTTTTCTTAATATACATTTATAAAAAGCAAATCATGTTGGTTATTTGAAGAAAAGAAACCCCAATTTTGACCTGCTCCAATATTATCCCTTTTTAGTTGTTGTAATTGCTCATGACCCAACCACTGCACAATGCCATCGAAACCCGTACATTGTGAATGGAATTGTTTACATAATATAGACTGCAACAAAAAGACAAATGGAAAAAAACACCCATGTCTTTGTCCCAGATGTATTAAAGAAAGTTTACGCATACGTCAATGGAAAGTAAGCCTACATTTTGCTTTTGTGACTCAGGTGACATTTTCAAAGTGTTACGTCATAATAAATGTACACAAATTCGTGTTTCTTGAAATCTGAGGGCCGTGCTATGTTTGTGTTTAACGTACGCGTTAGGCCGGCCGGGTTCACATTAGACGCGTAAGTTCCGTACGGAAAACCCTAAATAAGTGGAAGAAAGAAGGATAAAAGTTTACGCATATATGGGGAAATTCGGACACGTGCGCAAATCTTTTCCCTTCTTTGTTTCACTTATTTATGGATTGCGCACGGGTTTCCGCATGGAATATCCGCTTATGTGTAAACTCAGTGACAGTGAAGCGAGTAATGACTTTATTCAACGGACCTTGTACCAAATTTTCGGGTAATTTTCAGCTAGTTATCGCGCATGCTGTCAGTAAAGAAACGGTGATAATTTGGACGTGATTATCAAAGAAAGGGGGAAACTTTCAACGGTGGTCATTATGCGGGGTTTGATGTAGAAAGGCACGGTGCCAAAGAGCCCTTGCATTCTACAGTTTGGGTTGAAGAAATTGAGGCATAATCTGCAAGAAATGGCTGCCAGAAAAATAAATCATTCTTGGTTTTGTCACGTCGCCTGCAATGAATTCAAACAGCACAATGATTCCTTTCTCTCTGTCTGTCTGTGTCTCTGTCTCTGTCTGTCTCGCTCTCTGTCTATCTCTGTCTGTCTCTCTGTCTGTCTCTCTCTCTCTCTCTCTCTCTCTCTCTCTCTCTCTCTCTCTCTCTCTCTCTCTCTCTCTCTCTCTCTCTCTCTCTAATCTTCTCTCTTTAGTATTGTCCTGTTTTTCTGTCTGTGTGCTTGCTTACGAGCACGCATGACTATGTGCGTGAATGTGTGTGTGTGTGTGTGTGTGTGTGTGTGTTTGTTTCATGTACATAGGAGCGAGTGAGCGGGTTAAAGTATGTGCGTATGTGCGTGCTTGCGTGCTCTCGTGCCTGTGTGTGCGCGCTCTGTCTCTTACGTGCACGCGTACGTGCGTGTGTATGTGAGAGAAAGGGTGAGGGAAATGGGGCACGGGGCTATAAAGGGCAATGGGATGTGGAGCTGAAATAATAAACACAACGGCTTCTCTTTATTGCCATTAGCCGACCACTCGATAATATAATAATACAACCCATTCAGCCTAGTGGTGTAGAGTGGCACAGTGTTAGCGCGTTCGCCTCGTGTCAAGTAAAACCCGAGTTCGAACTCTGGGTACAGGGTTTCTTTTCTCTCTCACTCTCACTAGGCCTTACGGTCTGAACGTGGAGTCTTTCGGATGAAACGATAAATCGAGGTCTCCGTTTGCTCATGCATTTAGCACACGTTAGTGGCAACGAAAAAGTTTCTCTTTGGTCCCCCCCCCCCCCCCCCTCCTCTCTCATCAATCTCACAAAACTCTCTCTCCAAACTCTAATCTTCTCTCTTAAATATTGGGTGGCGCGCCTCTGTGTGCGACGCACTCTCCAGGTGGGAGCAACCCGAATTTCAGAGACGTTTCTGTGACTATAAAGTATCTAATACCCAATGCCTAGTGAACGCCTGGCTACTCGCAGACCATCAACATGAACGCAATCAGCTCATTAAGAAACCACATTCTGCCTTGCTCGGGAAAGGGATAGGGTTAGGATTAGGTTATGGTTATTTTCATGAAACGGAAAGAACGATACGTTGACATTGGAAGGCCAGAACATGAGGTGGATAGCTAAAAATTGTCTAAAGCAGCCGATAGTCAAATTCAATATCAAGGGAAGCAATTGTTGTTTTGTTGTTTTTTTTTTACCATGGCTTAAAGACTCCAGGGATCACCCCCAACAGCCAAAGAACTTGAACACTAACATACAAATGCACCATCCAGGGATGAGAACATTACGCGTGTGACCGTTTTTGACTACCCCGCCACGTGCGCAGCCACACTCCGACTTCGGAGGATTTTAGACTGATTATGTTATGCTAGGAGCTTGTTATGGTTTAATAAGACAATCTCCGCACAACTATGCAGAACATAGCAACATTTTGATGTAGCCTTGGTGTTCTAGCTTATGTCAACTGGTCTGACACAGCCTCATGCCAAGGCGTCAAGGGAAGTAAATCAACTAATGTTGTAAACCGTAATCCAGAAATTGATGCCCAGATAAAATATGAGTTTGACAGAATACACATTTGTCACACTGCCAAAACGTATGGAAAGACAAAAAGAGGATTAATCATTAGTACCCCACGTGTGTAGGCCTATTTAGCCTATTTAGCCTACACAGTCCAGTTCAGTAGTTATAATTTAACGTCTTTTCACGCAATGGTGATATTAGACCAAAAGTGGTAAATACAATCAAAATAAACGTGTTGATAATTAACAAAATTAATGCATAAAATACAACAGGATTTCTAGTAGGGAAGACGGGGTAAAAAGCGCATGGGCGGGTAAGAAGCCCACCCCAATTATCTCATGAAATGAAGCAAATTTCAGTCTCATTTTGCCCATGAGACGAGCACAATGTTTAGCATTCGTCTCATGGGCAAATTTGACTGAAATTTTCTTTATTTCATGAGATAATTGGGGTGGGCTTCTTACCCGCCCATGCCCTTTTTACCCCGTCTTCCCCCCTAACAAAGCGTCAACAAATCACAACAATTTTGCTATCTCAGAATTGGCTATAAAAGTAGCAATATCAAAGATGAAAGGGCTAGATAATATTTGACGATCATTCTCATAATTCACTAAATCAATAGATTTCTAGATGATGCACTGATATAAGGTTACCACCATTACTGGAAACATTATAAGAGTATTTAGTGTTCCATGCTTTTAACTTTAGTTTTAAAATCATCTTGGATATATAACGAGGGCAATTCGATATATACAATTAACTTTTCTCCAATTATTTCTATCGTGAACAGAACGATTTTCCAAAATCAACAAAAATTCAACCGAAGACCCTCTTTAGTACATATGATTCAAATCAGTAGTCAGTATCTCTCTCAAGGCTTAGCTGTTGTATCTGTTGTTGTCTTACCCTGGCTTAAAGACTCCAGGGATCTTTCCCAACATCTTTTGTATAAAGCCCCTTGAACACTATGGTACAAATGCACCATCCAGGGATGAGAACATTACGCGTGTGACCGTTTTTGACTACCCCGCCACGTGCGCAGCCACACTCCGACTTCGGAGGATTTTAGACTGATTATGTTATGCTTTTTTTTTTTTTTTTTTTTTTTCCAGCTTGTCATGGCTTAATAAGACAATCTCCGCACAACTATGCAGAACATAGCAACATTTTGATGTAGCCTTGGTGTTCTAGCTTATGTCAACTGGTCTGACACAGCCTCATGCCAAGGCGTCAAGGGAAGTAAATCAACTAATGTTGTAAACCGTAATCCAGAAATTGATGCCCAGATAAAATATGAGTTTGACAGAATACACATTTGTCACACTGCCAAAACGTATGGAAAAACAAAAAGAGGATTAATCATTAGTACCCCACGTGTGTAGGCCTATTTAGCCTATTTAGCCTACACAGTCCAGTTCAGTAGTTAAATTTAACGTCTTTTCACGCAATGGTGGTATTAGACCAAAAATAAAATAAAATAAAATAAACGTGTTGATAATTAACAAAAATTAATGCATAAAATACAAACATTTCTAGTAGGGGAAGACGGGGTAAAAAGCGCATGGGCGGGTAAGAAGCCCACCCCAATTATCTCATGAAATGAAGCAAATTTCAGTCTCATTTTGCCCATGAGACGAGCGTTAATGTTTAGCATTCGTCTCATGGGCAAATTTGACTGAAATTTTCTTTATTTCATGAGATAATTGGGGTGGGCTTCTTACCCGCCCATGCGCTTTTTACCCCGTCTTCCCCTAACAAAGCGTCAACAAATCACAACAATTTTGCTATCTCAGAATTGGCTATAAAAGTAGCAATATCAAAGATGAAAGGGCTAGATAATATTTGACGATCATTCTCATAATTCACTAAATCAATAGATTTCTAGATGATGCACTGATATAAGGTTACCACCATTACTGGAAACATTATAAGAGTATTTAGTGTTCCATGCTTTGAACTTGAGTTTTAAAATCATCTTGGATATATAACGAGGGCAATTCGATATATACAGTAACTTTTCTCAAATTATTTCTATCGTGAACAGACGTTTCCAAAATCAACAAAAATTCAACCGAAGACCCTCTTTAGTACATATGATTCAAATCAGTATCAGTATCTCTCTCAACGCTTAGCAAGACTATCTGCTGTTTCACCCCCCCCCCCCCCGTGGGGATACCGGGGGGTCTGTTTTATAAATAAATAGTTCCCCCACCTTCTGGAAGTTCTGTGCTTGTAGCTTCCTCTAGTCTGTCACTCTCTTTGACTCTGCCTTTTCCCTTTGCTTGCTGTCATCTACTGTCTTTCTGCCTTACCGGTCCATTCTCCGGCCTTTTTTTTTCCACGAAACATTTCCCAAAAAAGATTTCCTCCAGCCGAAGTCGGACTTGCTGGGCCTAACTATTTCTTAGTTATGCGCATAACGGCAGCATGACGCATCTGCGCTCGTTATTGACAGGAAACTGTCTGAGCGATCGAAGAAGAAGAAGATTCCATTTCAACCCACAATGAGAAGGGACCCAACAAAAATCTACATTTATTCCCGTCATCATTTATTTATAACACCCAGCGAATCATGATCATACTGACGGTCTGCGAGTAGCCAGGCGTTCTATTGACCTATTGCATTATTCTCCAGGGGGGGGGGGGGGGGGGGGGGGGGAGGATGGGGGAGATGGGGACTAGGTTATAATTATGTGCTGTGTCGGTATGTATCTGCGTTCTCGAAGGATAAAGTGTGTGCCAGTCTGTCTATCTATCTACGTCTTATTCTCATGCCTTGTCTCTGATTGACTTTATGCTACAAATGTCACTGTCTGTCTATGTCTGTCTGTCTCTCTCTGTGTCTCTCTTCTCTCTCTGTCTCTGTGTGTGTGTGTGTGTGTGTGTGTGTGTGTGTGTGTGTGTGTGTGTGTGTGTGTATCTCTCTCTCTCCCTCCCTCTCTCTCTCTCTCTCTCTCTCCTCTCTCTCTCCCTCCCTCCCTCTCTCTCTCTCTCTCTCTCTCTCTCTCTCTCTCTCTCTCCCCCCCTCTCCCTCTCCTCTCTCTCTCTCTCTCTCTCTCTCTCTCTCTCTCTCTCTCTCTCTCTCTCTCTCTCTCTCTCTCTCTCTCTCTCTCTCTCTCTCTCTCTCTCGTGAAAGGAATCTTTGTTCGGCTTATCTATTTCCCCCAGTTACAGATTCGTATTCGTGCACCTCCCTCCCCCCCTCCCTCCCTCCCTCTCTCTCTCTCTCTCTCTCTCTCTCTCTCTCTCTCTCTCTCTCTCTCTCTCTCTCTCTCTCTCTCTCTCTCTCTCTCTCTCTCTGATAAATACATGCATACAGACGTATTGTAGCACTAACAGACTACAAATGTCGCTCTGTCTTTCTCTCTGTCTCTGTTTCTTTCTGTGTCTCTCACTCATGCACACACACGCGTACGTGTGCGCGCGTATATGCACACACACGCCCACACACACACACGCACACACGCACGCGCATATTACACATACACACAGTGACACACACACACATGCACGCACGCACACACACACACATACACACGCGCACACACATACACACACATATATGCACACACACATACACACACACACACACACACACACACACACACACACACACACACACACACACACACACACACACACACACACACACACACACACACACACACACACACATACACACACACACACACGTTTTACAATGAGCAGATATCAATTGTTAATAATAACAAACAGAAATCCTAGAAGTGATAGAGTTCAAATTAGAATTGGTGTGTGTGTGTGTTTAAAATTAATTTATTTCTATTTTCTTTTCTTTCTACTCAGAAAAATGTAGAGATAAATACTTTGCGACCGAGGCAAGAGTCTGTGTACTATTTGTCTGTCAGTCTGTTAAGTGTGGCATGTGTTGACAAAGCGTGTTACAGGCGCTATATAATATGATTTGTAATGAGCCATAGCGGGATGGTTCTATTGTACCAGGCATGATGCACGTCAGTCCGTGGACAGGAGTGTTCCATATTGCGGCATAATCGGCCCAAAAGACTTTGTTTTTTTGAGAGTGTGTGTGTGTGTGTGTGTGTGTGTGGGGGGGGGGGGGGGGGATGTGATAGTAAGGAAAACAGTCTGTAAAAGTCATGCTTTACCTAACCTAGACGCTTGGTGTTATAGCTTTAGCACTTACTATAGCACTTACCACTTGTGTGTGTGTGCGTACGTGCGTGCGTGCGTGCGTGCGTGCGTGCGTGCACAGGTGTATGTATGTAACAATAATAACAATACAATGCCAATAACAACACATTTTATTCAGTTTTTGCAGGCCTTTTGGCCCATATGAACATATGTAAACAATTTACTGTATTATATAGCATTTGAGAGGTGAGATTTCTCTCTAATAGATAAACATCTTTGATACATACATTGCAGTGTTGTAAATTAAATCAATATTCGTGCTTTTGCAAATAAGTTGAACTTTAAGCATCGGTGGAAATCTACAGTAATACGCTGGTATAAGCTTAACACGTTCAGTGGCATACTTTGGACAAACAAACAAGAAATGACATGTATCTTCGACACACTGACCATTGCATTGGACACAAAGGGGGTTAGTAATTGCTTTACCATATCGTGAGATAGCGTTTAACCCTTTCACCGCCAGTCATATGTCAGCCAAAAGTGTCCATTACATTTACCTGGATAGATAACAATATCCATCTGCAGTATTGGGGATTCTTCTGTGACATATATATTAAAATAAGGTCTATCCTTGCTTCCCAATGCTAAGACAATAGGGTCTTTGCATAATAGACCCCAATTTGATGCCTTTTAGTGACATAGGTCTTGAATCACTGTTGTGCTAAAATGCGACTTTGGCGGTGAAAGGGTTAAAGGTATAGCATTTGTTCTCAACACGCAGAAAGCTTTACGAAGTTCAACAGCGACTAAATCAGTGACATTATTAATTTTGCTCTACAAATTGAAGGGTAGTAATCTAAAAAGTCATGTTGGATTGAAAGGTAATCATGCCTGTTTTGAAGTGTGTGCATGTGTGTGTGTGCGTGCGCGCGCGCGCGTGTCTGTGTGCGTGTGCGTGTATGTGCATGCCTACGAGCGTGCGTGCTTTCTTACTTGGCTTGATATTCCACCCAAACAAAAACTA
>CM065680.1:11393815-11398815 GCA_017654935.2 Phymorhynchus buccinoides | reverse complement strand
CAATTTATATAAATGATTTACCCCTCCACCTAAAATCCAAATGCGAACTCTTTGCTGACGATACAACCCTTCACGCAAAAGATGGAAATCCAAACAACGTATGCATTTTCCTCCAAAAGGACATAGATAACCTTACAACATGGACAGAAAAGAATAACATGGCAATTCATCCTAGTAAATCTAAATTCATGTTAATAACTACTCGACAAAAAAGACAAAGCTTAAAAGATAATCTGCCTAAACTCAAAATTTATGACAGTCTTCTTGAAGAAGTAGTTTCATGTAAATTACTGGGTGTAACTATTGATAACAATTTATCATGGTCTAAGCACATCTCTGTCATTTGTAAAAAAATAGCTAAGAAAGTATTCCAACTTAATAGAATAAAGCATTTCCTAGATGATCATACACGAAAACTCTTTTTTAATGCATATATTCAGCCCGAAATAGATTATGCTTCTACGTGTTGGGATCTTGCTAGCGAAAACTGCTTAAAGCCGCTAAAAAGACTCTACAAGCGCGCTCTTAAAATTGTTCTTCTTAAGTCTTCTTCCCTACAAAATAATGATTATAAGGAACTAGGCATTCTTCCAATAGATTCTAAGTTGAACCTTAATAAAGCTGTTTTCATGTACAAAATTATGTATAAACTGACACCAACCTACTTATGCAAACGATTTCCTATTACTAACATTCGAAACAAAAGTAAAGTATATATTCCTCGCCCCAGAACAAACCTGTTTATGACCTCCCTTACCTACTCTGGTAGTAAACTGTGGAATGATATGGAAAATATCAATACAAATATAGCAAGTGTCTCATCTTTTAAGAGAACATACCATAAACACCTCTTAAACAAGCTCTAAATTATCATATTTATTTCACTTCCATATCTATTGGTGTTGCAAAACAACGACTTACTAAAATATTCGTGCTCATAACAATTACAACAAGTACTTAGTACATGTGTGCATTAATTATGAGCATACTTGCTACAATGTTTTTGCTTCCTGTACGCCGCGGATTAAGTAAATCTGTGATGTATTTTCTTTTCTGTACTTAGAGTGTGTGTGTGTGTGTGTGTGTGTGTGTGTGTGTGGTCTATGATATTTGAATTTTGTTAAATGATGTTTGTATTTTTGCTTGATCTTGAAAACTTAATGTGTTTTTCCCCATTTTTGCTTATTTGCATTGTTTCTTGTTTTCTTGTTATTTGATAGTCATGGTTTGTATTTTTCCTCCTTGAGGGCATGGTGTAAAGAAGCGAAAGCTTATCTGTTTACCCTCATTAAAAAACATTCGTATTCGTATTCGTATTCTCTCTCTCTCAGGCCTAAGGCTTGTCTTTTAACTTGTACTAGCAATCGCCCCGTGGCAGTTAATTCCCGTGGCAGTTTGAACCCCATGGCAGTATTGAACAATACTGGAGGCAATGCCCGGAGGCAGTGCTAAGCCAGTAAAGTCCCGATTTTTTAATAATACAGATACGTGTAGTGTCATCCCCTTGTAATCTCCACTGCCCCTCCCCCCCCACCATCCCTCCGCCCACCCACCCACCCCCTACCCCACCCATAAGCAGCTGGCTGACCTACTCGTCACCCCAGCACGTGTGAACCATGGTCTCATGCCCACAGCAGTCCCCCCCCCCCCTTTAATAACAGCACGTTTGGACATATGTCGTTTCGCCTAGTGAGCGAAACTGTAAATTGGTGCATATCGCACGCATGTATGAACGGATGCTGTAACGCCAAGTACCCCCCTTGCTTTGCCCGGGTCATAGCAAGCCTGACAGCAAATTTGAGGCGATTCGGTTAAGAAACGGCGGAGTTATTCGTGAAAAGGTGAAGCGGCGTCTAGCGCGCGTTTCTGAACCGATTCGCTTCCGGTTTGGCACACGGATAGTCCCCGGCCCCGGTCATCTTCCTTCCAAATTCGAAGGCAATCGGCCCAGACACGCCGGAGATACGGGCGCCGAGAGGCCGGCGGATGCGCGTTTCGCGCATTTGCGAAACCGCGCAAATGATACGACCGCCTCGGTTGCCGTTGCCAAATTTGAAGCGATTCGGTCGAAAAACGGCGGAGTTATAAGGCCCGTTTTGTGTTTCACACACACACACACACACACACACGGACGGACAGTTGGCTTTTTACTATATGATCTGTAGTTTTTAGTCCCCGAGCCGAAGGTTCGGGGAGCTATTGTTTTTGTCTGGTCCGTCCGTCTGGTGTCCGTCCGTCCGGTGTCCGTCCGGTGTCCGTCCGTCCGTCCGGCGTGCCTCCGTCCGGCCGGCTATTCGTCCGTTTTTCTCAAAAACTATTCAGTCTATCATCAAATTTGGTATACTAGTTGGCCAAGATGCAAGCTATCCACTGATGTATTTAGTTTTACATTAAGGTCAAGGTCGCGCCAGTTACCCCGAAACACATAATCGCTAATATCTCGCGAAGTTTTGCATGTATTTTAATGCAGTTTTTTTCACAACATTTCTTGATGAATGGTCTATAACACAGTTGTCATGAATTTTTCTGTGCGCGCGTGTGCGCATGATCGCGCGCGCTCAAATCACGGGTCCGAACCCCAAGGCTATATATAAAAAAACTATTCACTTACGTGCTGTTTTGATGCGTTTTTAGGTAGTTACGTGCTGTTTTGATGCGTTTTTATGTATGTGTACAGCCGACACATTCTGATTTCGGAGTACCTCGGCGATGCTGCGAAGGGACTTTGCAGCCGCTCAGCGTTGCACTTGTTTTGTTTGTTTCTCGTTTGTTTAGTCTCGTCTGAACTGTTTCAAAGCCTGGCACCAAAAAACGCGTTCTTCCGCACAGCTGAAGTGTCTACTTGAATGTTTTGAATTTCCTCCGAAGTCGGAGTGTGGCTGCGCACGTGGCGGGGTAATCAAAAACGGTCACACACGTAACGTTCACATCCCTAGCTGGTGCATTTGTACATTGCTTAGGCTGGGATGATCCCTGGAGTCTTTTTCAGTGTAGAGTGGCACAGTGGTAGCGTGTTCGCTTCCTGTCAAGTAAACCCGAGTTCGAACCTGGGTACAGGGGATTTTTACTCTCTCATTGCACTAGGCCTTGTGGTCTTTCGGATGAGACGATAAACCGAGGTACCGTGTGCTCATGCACTTAGCACACGTTAAACCCAGTGGCAACGAAAAAGTTGTCATTTGGTCAAAAATTACCCCACCCCCTCCCTTCCTTCCTCATCAGTCACACAAAAATCACATGCAATTTTTTTTAAAGGGTGGCGCGCCTCTGGCTGCGACGCGCTCTCCAGGTGGGAGCAACCCGAATTTCACAGAGACGCATCTATGACTATAATGTACCTAACCTAACCTAATTGTTTACAAAATAATCTTTCATGCTAAATATAGCTTTGGCTCAAAACAATATGTGCCATTCTAGCCATACCAAGCAGGCTTCCGTTATTTCGAAGCGTCGTGAACTATTGAGAATAGCCCTTGTTTCACCCTTTACTCAAATTTATGGTTTTTGTTTGTGGCTCAAGCCACAAATCTATAACTCACTTTGTCGGTCGGTCGGTCGGTCGGTCTGTCTGTCTGTCGGTCGGTCGGTCGGTCCAAAATTGTCGCACATTTTCACAAAATTGTCGCACATTTTCACAAAACTGTCGCACTTCAAATCGAGGCTACACTTCAAATTGAGGCCGCTCTTTAAAATGATGTATTTTAAAAGCGTACAAAATAATAAACGTACGTAACGTACGTACGTACACTACAACAGACACGACGAGTATGCGGTGCTTCTTTCGATGAGCATAAGTAGGATACATAGTTTTAAATGTTTTCCAAAAGATATAAAAAGTTACGAAATGGTGCAGAGATAACATTCTGGTTTACAGATTAAAATTATTGAAAAGCCAGGGGAGGTGACTCATGATTGGAGTGGTAAAAATAGACCGCGTGCCACAAACTATTGCGATTTCGCGCTTGTTAAATTTTATTGTTAAGTTGTCAATAGCCCAAAGTTTTATACCAAGAACAAAGCAAGAGTGAGAGCTGTGTGTGATCGTCATTATTTTTTGACAGCAATGAAAATAAATGTACAACTTAGGCCGGGTTCACATTAGACGCGTAAGTTCCGTATGGAAAACCCTAAATAAGTGGAAGAAAGAAGGATAAGGCCGGGTTCACATTAGACGCGTCAGTTCCGTACGGAAAACCCTAAATAAGTGGAAGAAAGAAGGATAAACGTTTACGCATATAGGGGGAATTCGGACACGTGCGCAAATCTTTTCTCTTCTTTGTTTCACTTATTAATGGATTGCGTAAGTGTTTCGCATGGAATATCCGCTTATGTGTGTACACGGCCTAAGTCTTTCGTGAATGACTGAGGGCTTGTATGCATTGCATCCGCAATCCGCAAGTTCCGTGCGAAAACCCCATACAGTTATATAAGGAATAAGCGGATGGGATTGCGCATGAGTTTCTGCGGTGTACTGTACACACTCCTTCATATTTCTTACTTCCAGATGTTGTTTTTTTAGCGGATTATGCATGGATTTCCGCACACATAATAAATTATACCCGCGGAAGTTCCGTGCGGAAGCCCATGCGCAGCCCCATCCGCTTATTTCCTATATAAGTGTATGAGGTTTCTGTACGGAGCTTGCTGATTGTGGATGTAAATCTTACGCCCAATCCATGACGTTTCATGAAATGGGCAAAACGGTTTGCCCTGTTCGTGAAATAGCCAATTTATAACTTGCAATTGAGAAAAGAAATATGAATGAAAAATAGTTTTTGTTCATTAGCACACACAGATCATGAATTGATTCAAACGAATGAGAAATCTCATCTGTAGATGAGTTAAAATTATTTTATTCAGACTTAATTTGATAAAACAGTCGATTCAACATGTGGCTCAGGCATGCCCCAGCTTAGCATCTGGCCGATTTGGGGGGCAGGGTAGGGGTGCAAATGCAATGTAGAAAAGTGTGATACCATTGAATCAACCTTAATCAATAC
>CM065680.1:11353815-11376315 GCA_017654935.2 Phymorhynchus buccinoides | reverse complement strand
TGGGTTTAGGTAGGTGTGTGTGCGTGCGTGCGTGTGTGCGTGTGTGCGTGCGTGCGTGCGTGCGTGCAGTGCGCCTGCGCATGTATGTGTGTGTGTATGTGCTGTTAGATAATGCCTGCTAAAGATTATTTTAGGGGCCTATCTCCATTTTTTGTCCCCGAGCCGAAGGTTCGGGGAGCTATTGTTTTTGTCTGGTCCGTCCGTCCGTCCGGTGTCCGGCCGGTGTCCGGCCGTCCGTCCGGCGTGCCTCCGTCCGTCCGGCTATTCGTCCGTTTTTCTCAAAAACTATTCAGTCTATCATCATCAAATTTGGTATACTAGTTTGCCAAGATGCAAGCTATCCACTGACTGACTGATGTATTTAGTTTTACATTAAGGTCAAGGTCGCGCCAGTTACGGGGTTCAAACCCCGAAACACATAATCGCTAATATCTCGCGAAGTTTTGCATCTATTTTAATGCAGTTTTTGTTACAACATTTCTTGATGCATGGTCTATAACACAGTTGTCATGAATTTTTCTGTGCGCGCGTGTGCGCATGATCGCGCGCGCTCAAATCACGGGTCCGAACCCCAAGGCTAAATATCAAAAACTATTCAGTCTATTATCGTCAAATTTGGTATACTTGTTGCACAAGATGCAAGCTATCCACTGATGTACTTAGTTTTACATGAAGGTCAAATTTACGCCATTCCGATTTCGGAGTACCTCGGCGATGCTGCGAGGGGACTTTGCAGCCGCTCGGCGTTGCACTTGTTGTTTTTATTCCTCTCCCATTTTCAATCTTTTTTTTGTCCCCCCACCCCATCTCTGCATTTGCCTTTCTGTCTATCTCCTTTCTTTCTCTTCCCCATCTGTCACCCTTTGTCTGTGTATCTTCAGTCTCTCTACGTGCCTCTATGTCTGTCTCTTTTTTCTTTGTCTTCACGTTATCTGTCTGATCTGCCCCCCCCCCCCCCCCCCCCAGCCACACCTCTCCTTCTCCTTGTCTCAAATCTTTTTTTCTTTTCTTTTCTTTTATATATACATTACTGTCTCCTTGTAATATCATGCATTTGTGAACATTAACATTTACATTGCGAAAAATGGTTTTTTTTAACCCTTTCGCCGCCAGCTAACTTTCAGCAAAAAACCCACCCCATTAAACTTAACTGGGTAGAGAAAACATATATATCTGCAATATTGGAAGTGCATAACATTAGGCCTATCTTTACCTCCCAAAATTAAGGGGGTCTTTGGAAAACAGGCCCTGATTTGATGCCTTTTAGTGACATGGGTGTTAACCACTGTGGTGCATAAATGCGACAATGGCGGTGAAAGGGTTAAATTTTATATTCACAGTGTTTCAGATTATTTTCAAACGTCATGGGTCGTATGACCCCTGATTGCAGAAAATGATGGGTCAATTTCCAAAATAATGGGCCAATAATGCGTCAGTATAGTACTACAGTTGAATTTAATTGTAGACTTCTTGGGCCAGCTAACCCCCTTGCTGCACAGAATGAGGGGTCACATCACCATCAATAGGGGTCACTGACCCGGGCCCGCTGACATTCTGCTGCACCGAATGAGGGGTCAAATCACCATTAAATAGGGGTCAATGACCCGGGCCCGCTGACAATCTGCTGCACCGAATGAGGGGTCAAATCGCCATTAAATAGGGGTCAATGACCCGGGCCCGCTGACATTCTGCTGCACCGAATGAGGGGTCAAATCGCCATTAAATAGGGGTCAATGACCCGGGCCCGCTGGGAATCTGCTGCACCGAATGAGGGGTCAAATCACCATCAATAGGGGTCAATGACCCGGGCCCGCTGACAATCTGCTGCACTGAATGAGGGGTCAAATCACCATGAATAGGGGTCAATGACCCGGGCCCGCTGACATTCTGCTGCACCGAATGAGGGGTCAAATCGCCATTAAATAGGGGTCAATGACCCGGGCCCGCTGGGAATCTGCTGCACCGAATGAGGGGTCAAATCACCATTAATAGGGGTCAATGACCCGGGCCCGCTGACAATCTGCTGCACCGAATGAGGGGTCAAATCACCATCAATAGGGGTCAATGACCCGGGCCCGCTGACAATCTGCTGCACCGAATGAGGGGTCAAATCACCATTAATAGGGGTCAATGACCCGGGCCCGCTGACAATCTGCTGCACCGAATGAGGGGTCAAATCACCATGAATAGGGGTCAATGACCCTGGCCCGCGGACAACCTGAATCTCTATGTCCAGACATATCTAGTATTTTAAACGCAGCAGGACTGTGCTCTAAATAAGAAATCCTGCATAATACAGACATAAGCGATACATAGACACAAGCACAGAGACAAAACAGTCATACTCTCTCTCTCTCTCTCTCTCTCTCTCTCTCTCTCTCTCTCTCTCTCTCTCTCTCTCTCTCTCTCTCTCTCTCTCTCTCTCTCTTCTTGCTTGATATTGCAATACGTTTATCGATTCATTGCTTTTCACTGATTGTCTTTATGTGTCATATTTATGCAGTGCTCGTGAAAGGTTTCTATGTGTGATTATGATGCTCAAACACCATTAAAATAGGGGATTATATGAGGCGGACACACCTGATTATATATTCCTTTCCTATCATAATAACAAAGACATCCCCCCCTTACACAGTCAACACCCCCACAAAGCACAGAATACAAAACATTCCTTTCCTTCCCCCCCCCCCCCCCCCCCCCCCCCCCCCCCCTCCCCCCCCCATTCCCCCCTGTTCTTTTATGACGTGGGCAGAAAGGCCTACTCATTCAAAATGACTCGTTCGTTCGTTCGCTCTCTCCCTCCTCTCTCTCTCTCTCTCTCTCTCTCTCTCTCTCTCTCTCTCTCTCTCTCTCTCTCTCTCTCTCTCTCTCTCTCTCTCTTCTCTCTCTCTCTCTCTCTCTCTCTCACGCTCGCACACACGTTTGTATGTGTGTGTTGTGTGTGTGTGTGTGTGTGCGTGTGCGTGCATGTGCGTGTGTGTGTGTGTGTGTGTGTGTGTGTGTGTGTGTGTGTGTGTGTGTGTGTGTGTGTGTGTGTGTGTGTGTCTGTCTGTCTGCCTGCGTGTGTGTATGTGTGTCTCTGTGCACACGCGCGTATGTGTAGGTCCTAAGTGTGTGCCTTTTAAAATATATTTATACTTGAGACGGACATAGGGGAAGACGGGGTAAAAAGCGCATGGGCGGGTAAGAAGCCCACCCCAATTATCTCATGAAATAAAGAACAATTTCAGTCAAATTTGCCCATGAGACGAATGCTAGACATTAACGCTCGTCTCATGGGCAAAATGAGACTGAAATTTGCTTCATTTCATGAGATAATTGGGGTGGGCTTCTTACCCGCCCATGCGCTTTTTACCCCGTCTTCCCCTACTGGCCGACAGACAGACATAGTCAGAGAGAGAGAGAGAGAGAGAGAGAGAGAGAGAGAGAGAGAGAGAGAGAGAGCGTTTGGTTACATTTCTCATGAATCATAATCATAATACATACAAAAAAAACATACAAAACAACAACAAAACAACCAAACAGAAAAAGAAAAGAACAGAAACAAAACACCCTAGGGGAAGACGGGGTAAAAAGCGCATGGGCGGGTAAGAAGCCCACCCCAATTATCTCATGAAATGAAGCAAATTTCAGTCTCATTTTGCCCATGAGACGAGCGTTAATGTCTAGCATTCGTCTCATGGGCAAATTTGACTGAAATTTTCTTTATTTCATGAGATAATTGGGGTGGGCTTCTTACCCGCCAATGCGCTTTTTACCCCGTCTTCCCCTACAAAGGAAAGGGAGTTGCTACTACAATGAATAGCATCAAAACGCTATTCAAGTGATAAGTCAAGGCTACTTAAATTACAGATCCACCTGCTGTGAATGAACACACAAAAAGCTACAATTACGAAATGCCTTTAACCAAACAACTAAAGCGACAAAGGAACACGCGTAAGCAAGGTAACTCATAAAAAAAAAAAAAAATTCTACATATTCATACATGAGCGAGTTTAGAGAGCGACTAAGATCGAACAAGCACGCACGTACATTATTCAATGTATGTCGTGCCTAACTCGTATAATTGCCTAGTCTGTAGCTTAGGCAGCCACTTTGCCTAGTTTATGAACTAGGCACTGAGACTGCCTAACTTGTAAACTAACTTTTCATATGTGCATAATCTACAGACTAGGCAGCCTAATCTGTAGAATAGGCAGCCTAGTCTGTTGACTAGGCAGAGTGCCTGGTCTACAAATTAGGCAGTCCTTGTTTGAATCTCCTACATAAGTCCTCTATGTTTTAACACCAAGAAAGCAATGGTAATGTCATGAAAAGAAGTGTATTGACTTTTTTGACTCCAATGTCTGTCTGTCTGCTGTAAAAATTACATATTACAATAATAAAGCTACCATAAGGAATCGATTGAATACAGAGGTCAAAATGCAGTTATTGAGAGTAAAAATACAAGGAAAGAAATATATGACAGTGGTCAAATCCACAGCAAATACAAATTCAGTAAACAAACATATAAAAAACAACAACACTGGAGTAACAAAGCAAAGTGAAAAAATAAATTACAATGCAAGTGGAATGCATGCACTCAATAATCTGGTTCCAGGTATTCGAAATGCCATGCTGCATTCCACTCTTTAGGTGTCTTCCCTGACCTGGTACATGTCCAAGACCTGGTACATGTCTGCAGTCTAATCGTCCACAGTCAAACTCACTCACAGTCACATGTATAGGGACAGTGTCATTCTCTTTCAGAGGTTAGAGATTTGCTCGTGTTGTTTAGAGCATTTCTGACCGGCTCTGTTCTTGGCCATTCCTTGCATCAACTCTGCATTGTCTGATGTAGGCGATATGCTCCTTCATGCCTTCATCTGCATGTCTGTCCTCATCTCCAGGAGTATCCAGGACCTCAGTGTTTTCAATGGTTTCATCTTCTTCCAACACCTCTCCCCCAACTGCACCTCCAAGTTCAAGATCATTACTTTCAGTTTCATTGGAATGTTCTGTTCTGGCAGTTTGTTCTGTTGCTTCATTTTATCCAGCTGTCATTGCAGAGAAAAGCTCGACAAGCTCCACTTCCTCTTGGAGTCTCTCTATTACATCCTTTGGCAGACATGTTTGTTCTAGTCCTCATGTGCCCTTTCTGCCACAGAACACTTACATGGGTGTTCTGTTGCTCAGATTTATGTGAGGGGAAGCATTCTCTAAGTAGTATGTTCTCTTTGAGGTCGAAGATCCTGATAGCTCTTGAATAATTGTCTGCTAGACTCAGACCTGTTTACCCCAAATATTCACCGTCAGTCATCCCCATATCTCAAATCAGTAATTTCAGGCATCTGTCAGTAATTTCCCGATTGCGGTGAACATATGGCTATTTACACTAATGTAGTTGCCATTGATTTTTTTGAGACTGTGCAATTAATTTAATTAAAGAAAACTTTTTTTTTTAAAGACAAAAAAGGGATGAAAATGTTATCTGACAATGCAATTGTATATTTCAGGTTGTTAATGCCTGTACAATTCAAAGACATATATATTGCACAGTCTAAAACAAATCCATGAAGACCAATGGGAGTGGGAAACAACAAAGACAGGAAATTAAACTCCATAGTACTTACAGAGATATATAAATACGGGATTAAAACAAATACAGACACAAGAATACCTTGTGAAAATAAAATGTTTACTTACAAAACTCCTGGTGATTAAGTAGCAGCTGGTGATTGACTGAGGTTATGGTGATTAAATAATCAAGATGGGATAACACAACGTTATATGTATAACAGAATGTTTTTTAAATTTCATATTTTGGTGTGAAACCGCAATCTAGCTATAGCATTGCAAAGAGCTTGAAAAGACATTTAAGATTATACCAAATTCATCTAAATTGGTCAAAGAATAAGAACGTTATAAGTTTTTTAAATGACAGCCTTTTTTTATATTATGGGCTATAAAGAAACGGTTCAGCAAGATTTGGACGAATCTGAACTTCTAACAGCTATAACTTGCCTATTTTTCAACCAAGTTGGTACACTTATATAGCAAATTGATTGAATTTAATGTTCCATTAGTTTCAAAACTGTGTTATTTATCGTTCAGACTTGGTCAACGAAGAAATCAGACAAAAACTTGTTGAAGTGCTTCACTCTCGCGAACGAGCATTCACATGTAAACAGGTCCTTCTGGAATGACCGGACATGTGTCTGCTTTAGAAAGGAAAACCCTGGACGGTCAGAAACAAGACTGGCAACAGGAAGATCAAAGCAAACAGACTGACAGCTGTGGCACGAAGCGAAAATCGGGTTCGAAATTTTGACGGGAAATTGGGGTGGTTTGACCTAATTCTGACGTCCCTAGGACTCTACTTCTAACTGCTCGCCCTCAGACAAGGCCACTTTTATGATAGTCACGCCTGTACCGCCTACACTGGTTGATGAAGCCTGACCTGACCTCGCTTTTTTCTTTGGCGTCTGATCAGGATCCGAGTCAGAATCTTCCGCTTGCGAGTGGGTTTTTTTTTTGCATGTCTTCCGATTGGAAAAATAAATCGGAAGTATTCAAGGGACATTACTCGAAGTTTATACTTTTGATAGCACATGACAGTAGTGAGTACGGCTCAAACGAATTTTTTTTGCACTCGTTCAGTGGAAATGCAGCTTTTTTTGTTGCTGACCGTAATAGCGTGATCAGAGGTCTCAAAACGTAATAATTACAGACAAATCCGTAGGGAAAACAGGTCTGATTAGACATCTCTGTCTGGTAGCTTGTAGTTATTGTGATTACCTTCATCACCTTTGTGATTATACCTTCATCCAGAAATACTTTAAATCTTTCTTTAATTTTTTTCAAGTGTTCATCCATCATTAGTCTTTTGTGAAAATGTTCACATAAATGTTAATCAACACTATGAACAACTTCTATGCCACCCAAATTTCTCAACTGAATATCATTGTTGAACAACTCATAGTCCGTTCACTCTCTCTGAGCAAGGTATGCTCACTTTAGAATCAATATTTATTGACAAATGTCATACTCTGACCTTGGTCTTTCTATGAGTAACAGTGCTGAAAGTGTGTCAAATGCATTATACGTTATTTTCTCTTTTTCGTGCATTTCTACTCTAAATGTCTGCATTTTGACCTTTGCATTCAATCAATTTTGGTTTGTAGCTTTATTATTGCTATGTATTTTCACACAGACTGACAAGAATGGAGTAAAAAGTAAATACATTTCTTCTTATCACACTCTTATTGCATTCGTGGTGTTCAAATATAGAGGAGTTATGTAGGACAATAAAACAAGAACTGCCTAATCTGTAGACCAGGGCCTGTATTCACGTTGAGATAGCATGAGACTTAGCATCATGCTAACTTAGAAGCTCTTCCAAAAGTCCTATTAAATCCTATAGGACATTGGAAGAGCTTCTAAGTTAGCATCATGCTAAGTCTCATGCTATCTCAATGTGAATACGGGCCCAGGCACTCTGCCTAGTTAACAGACTAGGCTGCCTATTCTGCAGATTAGGCTAGGCTGCCTAATCTACAGACTAGGCAATTCTACGAGTTAGGCACGACATATGTATTACTAACTGGCATGGGATGTTAAGAGGGATGAAAATAGTAAAGAGCGTTGACAGAGGATCCTAGTGATGTTGTTTATTTTACCCAGTCAACAAAAGCGGGTGTCTCTAACCAGGGAGCGGTGAGATTTGATAACGGGCTTGTTTAGTTTACCTGCTGTCAAAGGCGGACCGACTTGTCAAGGTGACACAGAGGGGTGGCTTTTAAACACGAGCATGTACATGTTTTGTTCTGGTTGTTACGAGGACATGGGTTTTTTATCTTTAGGTTTAATGGCTTTTTCATGTTGTTCTTTTTTTCTGTATTTTGTGTGTGTCTTGTTTTGCGTTGGATGTCAAGATGTGCCACCCCCCTGCATTTCTCGGCTAATTAAATTTTTCCGTTTTTGCCTTTCTTACCAAACATAAAGCTGTATTTTATTAACCTTTTCAGCTAATTATGTTTTTTGGAATAATAACCCTAACCCTAACCCTATCCCTAACCCTACCCCCCACTATAAGACGGGAAAACACAATGAACCACGACTGTGACAAATGCCGCAGTGTGTGAACTGCACTACTGCACTACATGGGGGGGGGGGGGGGGGGGGGGGGGGGGTCCTATTAGATGGCCTTTATCATGACTGCAATTAATTATTGAACAAAGATAATTAGCTGAAAATGTTCATAAAATACAGCTTCATGTTTGGTAAGAAAGGCAAAAACGGAAAAATGGAATTAACCGAGAAATGTAGAGGGGTGGCACATCTTGACCTTTACCCTCTGCTCTGGTGTGCTCTCTCTCTCTCTCTTTCTCTCTCTCTCTCTCTCTCTCTCTCTCTCTCTCTCTCTCTCTCTCTCTCTCTCTCTCTCTCTCTCTCTACCTCTCTCTCTCTCACACACACACACTCTCTCTCAATCTCTCTCTCTCTCTCTCTCTCTCTTCTCTCTCTCTCTCTCTCTCTCTCTCTCTCTCTCTCTCTCTCTCTCTCTCTCTCTCTCTCTCTCTCTCTCTCTCTCTCTCCTCTCTCTCTCTCTCTCTCTCTCTCTCTCTCTCTCTCTCTTTTGACTTCAACAAATCTCAATGTATTTCTATCTGGCATCTAAGAGAAGAAGCATTATGGTAAGTTAGCTCAGTTATCAATAATATTTATATTGTGTTATGCATTATTCATGATTGTTGTAAGTCTATATGTATTGTGAATCACCCCTTTGAATGGGGCCTTGGCCTTACCAAATAAATATCGTTATCGTTCTCTCTCTCTCTCTCTCTCTCTCTCTCTCTCTCTCTCTCTCTCTCTCTCTCTCTCTCTCTCTCTCTCTCTCTCTCTCTCCTCTCTCTCTCTCTCTCTCTCTCTCTCTCTCTCTCTCTCTCTCTCTCTCTCGCAGGCACATTGACACAGAATTCCTGAAGTTATCATATCAGCTAAGCAAAACATTTTGTTTCAACCTGAATATAAACATTCTGGCCATCATAAAGAGATCCAAACCTATCAACGTAGCCAAACAACACGTGCTCATACAGACTTAGTATACGCTAGCACGCTTATGTGGACGCATGCAGAGACACAAAACTACACACATACATTCAGATAATATGCAGACAGCCAGAAGGGCCAGCCACACGTCAGCTAAAATCGCACGACTGTACGATACGATTCGATCACGTGATCTCGAAGCGCGAGTCACATTTTGTTCTTGGAGACCTCGTAATCGAATCGTATCGTACAGTCGTCCGATTTTTAGCTGACGTGTGGCTGGCCCTTAAAACGCAGGCGCAAACCAGGGCGTGTAATCATGAGTGCGTGCGTCTGAGACCGTCAACACGGGTAGTAGTATGTGAAATGGATACATTTGTGGTGATGGGTGGAGGTGGATGGAATTCGGTGAGGGTGTGTGTGTTGGGGAGGGGGGTGATAATAGGGTTTAACGCCCTCTTCGGCCTTTAGGGAGGGGTGTGTAACAGTTGGGGTATTTAAATATGTACGGTTCGTAAGTATGCAAGTGGTGCTCACAAACAATGCGGAAGCGTGTGTGTGCATATGGGTGCAGTTGTATGTGCGTGTTATAGGGTGTGTGTAGTGTATATGAGAGAGAGAGAGAGAGAGAGAGAGAGAGAGAGAGAGAGAGAGAGAGAGAGAGAGAGAGAGAGAGAGAGAGAGAGAGAGAGAGTATTTGTGTGTTTGTGTGTGGGGGTGTCGTGCATGTATAATACTCATAATCTTATATCTGATATGTTACTTCTCGTGTGCATTGTGTTTTATTGTATGTTTTAATGTGACAGCAAACAACATTTCCTTGTTCATTTTAATGGGGATAATAAATATTGATTGATTGATTGATTGAAATAGACTCAACTCCCCCACCGAACGAGTGGTTGTTTAGCTTAGTTTACATACTACTACCCGTGTTGACTTGTCTCAAGAAGCAGTAGTGGCTACACGCCCAGAAGCATGGTGAGTGTTTATTAGTTCGCAATATAACTTTATAAGTGAAAATGTGAGAAAGGTTCGTGCGTGTTGATTGTTTGTCTGTTTGACACGTGTCATCTTCATAATGCAAAGTGCGCGAGCGCGACTGCGTGCGTTTATTATGCGCAGAGTTAAGTTTAATGTAACGGTCTTTACACTTGGAAGCGTGTGTGTGTGTGTGTGTGTGTGTGTGTGTGTGTGTGTGTGTGTGTGTGTGTGTGTGTGTGTGTGTGTGTGTGTGTGTGTCTGTCTGTCTGTGTGTCTGTCTGTGTGTCTGTGTGTGCGTTCGCATATGTGTGTGCTTGCGAGAGAGAGAGAGAGAGAGAGAGAGAGAGAGAGAGAGAGAGAGAGAGAGAGAGAGAGAGAGAGAGAGAGAGAGAGAGAGACCATGACAATGCCAATGACAATGATTTATTCATTTAGGCCGTTGCCCCACACTTAGGGGGTACATAACAAACTAAATGCAACATACTACATTATTATAATAATGCTAACAAGGAGAGAGAGAGAGAGAGAGAGAGAGAGAGAGAGAGAGAGAATGACAATGACAATTATTTATTCATTAGGAGAGAGAGAGAGAGAAGAGAGAGAGAGAGAGAGAGAGGAGAGGAGAGACCGTTGCCCCACAGAGAGTACAGAACAAAGCAAATGAACATATGACAATTATTATATAATCAACAAGGCCGAGAGCCCCAGAGAGAGAGGGGGAGACAGAACAGAACTAGAATGCAACATACATAACAATATTAATGACAATGATTTATTCATTTAGGGAGCCCCTCAGAAGGGGGTACAGAACAAACAGACATTGCAGAGACTAGAGATATAGAATTTAATTAACAAGGAGAGAGAGAGAGAGAGAGAGAGAGAGAGAGGCCATAGCAATGACAATGACAATGATTTATTCATTTAGGCCGTTGCCCCTCATGAAGGGGGTACAGAACAAACACATTGCAGCATACTACATAATATAATAATGTTAAGGGACAGAGAGAGAGAGAGAGAGAGAGAGAGAGAGAGAGAGAGAGAGAGAGAGAGAGAGAGAGAGAGAGAGAGAGAGGCCAGAGAGAGAGTGAGAGAGAGAGAGAGAGATAATGACAATGACAATTATTTATTCATTTAGGCCGTTGCCCCTCATGAAGGGGGTACATAACAAACACAATGCATCATACTACATAATATAATAATGTTAACAAGGGAGAGAGAGAGAGAGAGAGAGAGAGAGAGAGAGAGAGAGAGAGAGAGAGAGAGAGAGAGAGAGAGAGAGAGAGAGAGAGAGAGAGAGAGACAGACAGACAGACAGACAGACAGACAGACAGACAGACAGACAGAGACAGAGAGATGGCGTGTGTGCGTGTCTCAGTCTTTGCATTATGCACGTGCGTGGCCTATTGTGTTAGTGCCAAAAAGTGAACTGACACGGGAGCCAGACATCTGATTATTAATAAACAAATGGTTTTTCTCCTTCTTCTTTTTTGTTTTGTTGTGAATATGAATATGGAAAACATATCGGCACATATTATTGTGCATCAGAATGTTCAATGTGCTGAAGTTGGCCGCCTAGCGGGAAGAAGAAGAAAACAAGCAGGGCCTGTATTCACGTTGAGATAGCATGAGACTTAGCATCATGCTAACTTAGAAGCTCTTCCAAAAGTCCTATTAAATCCTATAGGACATTGGGGGAGCTTCTAAGTTAGCATCATGCTAAGTCTCATGCTATCTCAACGTGAATACAGGCCCAGGGCAATAGACGATTTTCGGGAGAAAAACACCTAGGGGAGAGCACTTCGTGAAAATTAGAGTTGTTTACCTCAATTGCTATGTCAAATTCCATTGCAACAATGGCGTCGAAGTTTGAAACCGCAGGATGCGAGTCAGCGACTTGCAAACATTTTTTATAGAAAAATTAGGGGTGGTCAGTGGCCACAAACTGATAGAACTTGCAAAATGTGACGTAAAAATATAAATGACATAAATTTTGGAATGACGCACGGTGTTCTAAGTGCTGTATGTCTGCTCAAACACACGAGGCGAGAGGTGATGGTAGATTAACTTGCCCTGTTTGACCGATTGAATTAGGCAAGATCACTCCCACACACCATGAAATTACTCCCCTTAATTATGTCCGAACAATTCCTATTTGCTATCATTTGGGGGGGGGGGGGGGGGGGGGGGGGGCTAATTATTATGAGATTTGTATTCCACCTGATTCTCTCACAGGTCATTACATTCAAATGGGAAACGAGACGCTTGTGTTATATAGCGGGCGGAATATAAGATTGGCATCCATCAGCAATGTCCCTTCTGCTTACAATAATAATTATAACCGTATTATAAGGGGAAAAATATATTTTCAGTTATTGTGTGAATCAGAATCAGAATCAGAATCAGAATCAAAGTTTATTGTCCTTTAAAACCAATACAAGGTTTTATATGACACTGATAAAATAACAATAACGTAATAATAACAATTTATAAAGTTCAGTTACGGAACTTTTTGTTTTTTTTTTTTTTTGCTAAATACTTCTGGGTTTTCCCCCCCCCCCCCCCCCCCCCCCCCCCCCCCCCCCCCCCCCCCCACCCCCCCCCCCCCCCCCCCCCTCCCCCCCCCCCCCCCCCCTTCTTTCTTTGTGCTAGTTGCGTTACTGTTTCAGGTAATTGAGGCTATTGATTGAGACAACTGTGTATATATTTTGCAAGCTCACTTACAAGGGCGTCATTTGTAATTAATTTGCTAGGTGTAACATTATGCATATCGTATTTTTCTTCAACAAGTTTTATAAATTTACAAAGTGTAACTATTATAATATTATAATTGAGTTCTTTCCAGCGGAATAAAAAGACGTGTGTGTGTGTGTGTGTGTGTGTGTGTGTGTGTGTGTGTGTGTGTGTGTGTGTGTGTGTGTGTGTGTGTGTGTGTGTGTGTGTGTGTGTGTGTGTGTGTGTGTGTGTGTGTGTGTGTGCGTGCGTGTGTGTGTGTGTGTGTGTGTGTGTGTGTGTGTGTGCGCGTGTGTGTGCACGGTGTGTGTGTGTGTGTGTGAAGTCAAGTCAAAATCATCTTTTTTTTTCATCCTGCCCTCATAAAAAACAAACAAACACATCAATCAAAAATCTATTAAAAAAAATAACAAGAACACAAAACATAGGAAACATTATCATCAGTGTAATGAAAGAAAACAACAACAAAGAACCAAACAGATGAGAGAGAAGGGGGTAGGAAGAGAGAGGGGTGGGTGTGGAGATGGAGTGTGTGTGTGTCTCTCTCTCTCTCTCTCTCTCTCTCTCTCTCTCTCTCTCTCTCTCTCTCTCTCTCTCTCTCTCTCTCTCTCTCTCTCTCTCTCTCTCTCTCTCTCTCTCTCTCTCTCTCTCTCTCTGTGTGCGCGCGTGTGTGTGTGTGTGTGTGTGTGTGTGTGTGTGTGTGTGTGTGTGTGTGTGTGTGTGTGTGTGTGTGTGTGATTGTGTGTTGTTGTTCTTGCAAATGTAAAGATAAGCAAGGACCCACAAATTCTTTACCATTCTGAATTTTCGCTTTATCTGTGTCCTTACCTTTTCCCTCATAATCTTTCCCAAGATTTCGTTTTACCAAAGCATTCGTCTTCTATGTTTTCTTTCTTATCCCGATTGTAAAACACTTCCCTTAATAAAATAAACATTTTTTAAAAATTCGTCTTGTTACTGGGCAATGTGTTTCATTAAATGAAGTGGGAAAAAAAGAAGAATTCTCAACGAATCTGTTGTCTTATAGCCGCTCAAATTCCTTGATTAAAATTCGGTTTAATCTTTTTCCGCTGGAAAGAACTACATTATAATATTATAATAGTTACACTTTGTAAATTGCAGTTTTCAAGCAGAGATATAAACTTGTTTTCTGTTTTTCGTTTCCTGTCAGTATCAACTCCCATTCTCCATTTCGCTGTTCTTAAATGTAACTCATTCGCATCGCAACGATTTTGAATTTTTTTTAAACTCACAAATCACTCCAGCCATACACACAAGCAAAACATACATACATAAACAAAAGGAGAAATGAAAGAAGATTACAGGTGTTTACTTCAGGTTTAGACATGTACATAGAGAAGTGGTAGATCAAACGTTTTTTTAAATTATATAGACTTTATATATAAAAAGTCTCTACACCGATTGGTTTCCCTACAACAAACCACTACAAAAGCAAAGTCAGAGGCAAAATTGTGGTCTAAGGGAGCGAAGCGAGTTTAGAATTGACCAGTGTGCACACAAATTTACTTCCCTTGAAGCAAATGCATCAAATTGACAGCTATCTATTAATTCTGGACATATATGGACGGAACGACTAATTGAGTTAATCATGATTCTAGGAATAATCACGCATAATGTCTTTGCAATATCAATCCGTTAGTTTAGATAGCCCTTCACGAAACAAGATCCAATCCAATACAAAAGCAGGTCCCGTCTACTGCTCTAATGCCCGCCTACGTACTGATGCGTTGGGGGTAGAAGCGCGCAACAGGAATTGTTCGGAAATAATTATGGGGAGTAATTTCATGGAGTGTGGGAGTGATCTTGCCTAATTCAGTCGGTCAAACAGGGCAAGTTACTCTACCATCAGGTAGATCCCCTGTTCTCGCCTCGTGGGGTACAGCACCTATAACACCGTGCGTCATTCTAAAATGGATCTAATTTATATTACATTTTGCAAGTTTTATTAGTTTGTGGCCACTGGCAACCCCTAATTTTTCAACAACAAAAAATGCTTGCAAGTCGCTGACTCGCATCCTGAGGTTTCAAGCTTCGACGCCATTGTTGCTATGGTATTTGACCGAGTAATGGAGGTAAACAACTCAAATTTTCACGAAGTGCTCTCCCCTAGTTTTGTTCTGTCCCGAAAATCGTCTATTGTTCTAGTTAAATACAAAAACAGGTCCCGCCTGCTGCTCTAATGGCCGCCTACGTACTGATATTGATAAAGGGGATAGAAATGCGCAACTGTGCTAGTTAAGCACAACATAAAAGCGGAAACAATAGGAACACAACTACTGGCTGATTGGAAGCAATACCGAAGCTTTTCTACGATAATTCGATTTTTTGTTGTTGTGATTAATCACTTTACTGCCGAGTTAATTAATGAGTGAATGTTGCTGAGCCGGGGGTGTTGACCTTTGGAGGAGAGTGTTTATCGCTGTGTTTGTTCTTTATACGGCTTGTATACAGGGGTAGGTCGCGATTGGCCCTTTCCCATCTCGTCCTTTCTTTGATCTATTGCTGCATGCCTCCTCGCGCGATTTCCCTTTGTCGAGGAGTGCCATTTCGCCCTTTCAGGGAGTTCCATTTCGCCCTTTTTTCACTCGAGTTCATATTAACCTCTTGTCCTTGGGTGTGAGGGAAGGGGTAGGGAGAAGGCCCTATGTATATCTGTAAGTATGTGTGTGTGTGTGTCAAAGTCAAAGTGAAAAATACTTTATTATCTGGTTAGGAGAAATTACAGTCTGGTCTCGTACAGTCTGTGTGTGTGTGTGTGTGTGTGTGTGTGTGTGTGTGTGTGTGTGTGTGTGTGCGTGTGCGTGTGTGTGCGTGCGTGTGCGTGCGTGCGTGCGTGCGTGCGTGCAAACGGAAGGACAAGTCAAAGTCAAAAATACTTTATTAATCTCGTTAGGTGAAATTACAGTGTGGTTTCGTACATGCACAATACAAACACGAAAACACATTTGCATGCATTAAAAGTGGGAAAAAAACTAAGGAAAAATAGACAAGAAATCTCCCCCGTGGGGATACCGGGGAGTCTTTTGTATAAATAGTTCCCCCACCTTCTGGAAGTTCAGTGCTTGTAACTTCCTCTAATCTGTCACTCTCTTTGACTCTGCCTTTTCCCTTTGCTTACTGTCATCTACTATCTTTCTGCCTTTCCAGTTCATTCTCCTGCCTTTTGTCAAGAAACACTTTCAAAAAGATTTCCTCCAGCCGAAGTCGGACTTGCTGGGCCTAACTATTTCTTAGTTAGGCGCGTAACGGCAGCATGACGCATCTGCGCTCATAATTGACAGGAGACTGTCTGAGCGATCGAAGAAGAAGAAGAAGAAGACAAGAAATCGTGCTTGGACATATTTGTGTGTGTGTGTATGTGTGTGTGTGTGTGTGTGCGCGCGTGCGCGTGCGTGCGTGCGTTGATGTTTTGGTGTGTGCATGCACTTGCACTTGCGTGTGTGCGCTTAGGTGTGTGCATGCACGGTATGTGCGCGCGCGTGTGTCTGTGTTGCCACACAACAACAACAGAGAGAAAGAGAGGGGAGGAGAAAGAAAGAGAGGGGAGGAGAGAGAAAGAGAGGGGAGGAGAGAGAAAGAGAGGGGAGGAGAGAGAAAGAGAGGGGAGGAGAGAGAAAGAGAGCAGTGTTTGCAAAAGAAATGAAAGGGCGAAATGACACTCCCATTTTGTCTCCATTACACAAAGGACCGGATGGGAAATGGCCAAGTGGGAAATGGCCAAATGGGAAAGGGGCAATCAGGACGTCCCTGTGTAAAGACAGCAAGCTGTTTGTGTAATGATGTCGTCATGCTGTCTTGTGCAATCGTTGTTGTCTGAGTGGGTGTTTAAGGGTCTGTCTACGTCATCTTACCTTTTTAGGACCTTGTTGTTTCCTCTTCTATGGGAGTGTAGAGGCTGACAAATGGGGCAAAATGATGATGTTGTTGTTGTCTTACCTTGGCTTAAAGACTCCAGGGATCATCCCGACAGCCGAAGCACTTGGAACACTATGGCACAAACGCACCAGCTAGGGATGAGAAAATTACGCGTCTGATGACCGGTTTCGATTACCCCGCCACGTGGGCAGCCACACTCCCGACTTCGGAGGATTTTTAGACTGACGATGTTATGCCAGGAGCTTGTCACGGCTTAAGACGATCCCCGCACAGCCATGCTGAACATATAATCAACATTTTGATGTAGCCTTGGTGTTCTAGCTTATGTCAACTGGTCTGACAGCCTCATTTTTAGGCGATAGAATGATGATAGTAAGTGTCCTATTCCAATCTACAGTTTCCTTGATTTAGGTTTTTTTAGCTGATACTCCTCCTTTGGGGGGTGGGGGGTGGGGGGGCTACGGTGTTTCTCTGATGTTTGTGAAGAGTCACCATGGGACTGATCTGGTATTGCAGTACCTCCAGGATCGGACCTCCATTTATTAACGAAGACTACCGCACCAGAAGAACTCGCCTCTAAAGGCAGAAGCCACAATTCCAATTCCAATTCAACAATTTTATTGTCTCCAAACTAGTGAAGAAATTTGTTTTTTGGCATGCACATGAAAATGAAGACAAAATAAGACATTGCTATGACCTAACAGAAGAGACAATTTGGAAAATAACATAAACGCACATGTAATTGACATAAAATATAGTTATGAAACACACGCACGCACGCACGCACGCACGCACGCACGCACGCACACGCACGCGCGCACGCACGCACACGCACACGCACACGCACACACACACACACACACACACACACACACACACACACACACGAACAAGTACACTGAGCATCCAATAATCGATCCCCTTTAGAGGCTGAAAGTAATCATCACAGATACTAATGATAACGCGTACCACATAAGACATTAACGATATCACAAACCAGTATGGCTATCACTTGCTAACAGGTTTCTTTTTTTTCGAATGGTAGTGTCAGCCTTGCTATGGAAAAGTGGTTCTAAGAGTAAAGGCAAAAAACCCCAACAACAACAACACAAGAATGAAGATTTCTGTCTTTGGTTTAAATATTTTTAAAATTCAAGAATGCAAATAGAGATAAGTGAACAATAATGAGGTTAATGGGGTAACAGCAACAAGCAGACGTTTATAACGTGCCCCTACACAATACACAATCAACTATTGACACGACAGAAGGTGACCATGGAAGAAAAACGAACCGCATGGACATCAACACAATTAGTATTCTTTGCTAAACAAACAATCAAACAGAAAACAATGATTAAGGTAGAAAAACAAGAAGAGGGGGGGGGGGGGGGGGGGGGGGGAAGAATAGAAGGAAGAATGCAACAAATGAGAGACAAGGACAAACAACACGATAAGCGAATCATCGTTTGCAAAACCAATTAGCAAAGTGCACATATCCATTTATATACACATGAATACATAGAAGTAAGTCAATCTTCAATACAGGTCAGAAGCATACCTGCGCTTTTTACACGTAAGCAATTGGAATACATTTTATGTTAACTTCTGAACGTTATTCTTTCTTTCTTTCTTTACTTCCCTCCTTCTTTCTTTCTTTCTTTACTTCCCTCCTTTCTTTCTTTCTTTACTTCCCTCCTTCTTTCTTTCTTTCTTTCTTTCTTTCTTTACTTCCCTCCTTCTTTCTTTCTTCCCTACCTCCTTTCTTTCTTTCTTTACTTCCCTCCCTTTCTTTCTTTCTTTCTTTCTTTCTTTCGTTCTTTACTTCCCTCTTTCTTTCTTTCTTTCTTCCCTCCTTCTTTCTTTCTTTCTTTTCTTTCTTTCTTTCTACTTCCTTCCCTCCTTCTTTCTTTCTTTACTTCCCTCTTCTTTCTTTCTTTCTTTTTACTTTCCCTCTTTCTTTCTTTCTTTCTTTCTTTCTTTACTTCCCTCTTTCTTTCTTTCTTTCTTCTTCCTCTTTCTTTTTTACTTCCCTTTCTTTCTTTCTTTCTTCCTTTCTTCCTTTCTTTACTTCCCTCCTTTTCTTTTCCTTTCTTCCTTCTTCTGTCTTTCTTTTCTTTCTTTCTCCCCCTTTCTTTCTTTCTTTCTTTCTTTCTTTTCTTCTTTACTTCCCTCTTTCTTTCTTTCTTCTTACTTCCCTCTTTCTTTCTTTCTTTACTTCCCCTCTTTCTTTCTTTCTTCTTCTTTCTTCCTTCTTTCTTTCTTTACTTCCCTCTTTCTTTCTTTACTTCCCTTCTTTCTTTCTTTACTTCCCTCTTTCTTTCTTTCTTTCTTTCCTTCTTTCTTCCCTTTTCTTCTTTCTTTCTTTCTTCCCTCTTCCCTCATTTACTTTCTTTCTTTTCTTCCTTCCTTTTTCTTCTTTCTTTCTTTTCCCTTTTTTCTTTCTTTCTTTCTTTACTTCCCTCTTTCTTTCTTTTCTTTCTTTCTTTCTTTACTTCCCTCCTTTCTTTCTTTCTTTCTTTCTTCCCTCTTCTTTCTTTCTTTCTTCTTTACTTCCCTTTCTCTTTCTTCTTTCTTTACTTCCCTCTTTCTTTTTCTTTTCTTTCTTCTCTCTTTTCCTTTCTTTCTTTCTTTTCTTTTCTTTCTTTCTTTACTTCCCTCCTTTTCTTTCTTTCTTTCCTTCCCTCCTTCTTTCTTTCTTTCTTTCCTTCCCTCTTTTGCTTTCTTTACTTTCCCTCTTTCCTTCTTTCTTTCTTTCTTTCTTCCCCTTTTCTTCTTTCTTCTTTCCTTTCTTTCTTTACTTACTTCCCTCTTTCTTTCTTTCTTTTCTTTCTTTCTTTCTTTCTTTCTTTCTTTCTTTCTTTCTTTCTTTACTTCCCTCTTTCTTTCTTTCTTTTCTTTCTTTACTTCCCTCTTTCTTTCTTTCTTCTTCCGTTCTTTACTTCCCTCTTTCTTTCTTTCTTTACTTCCCTCCTTTCTTTTGCTTTTCTTTCTTCTCTCCTTTCTTTACTTTCCTTCCTTCTTTCTTTCTTTCTTTTTTCTTCCCTACTTCCCTCCTTCTTTCTTTCTTTCTCTACTTCCCTCCTTTCTTTCTTTACTTTCTTTCTCTTACTTCCCTCCTTTCTTTTTCTTTTCTTTTTTTCTTTCTGGGAATAACTTTGCTTCGATCTTTCTTTCTTTCTTTGCTTTCTTTCTTTACTTCTTTTCTTTCTTTACTTCCCTCCTTCTTTCTTTCTTTCTTTACTTCCCTCCTTCTTTCTTTCTTTCTTCCTTCTTTCTTTCTTTCTTTCTTTCTTTTGTTTTTAGCCTCTTTCTTTCTTTCTTTCTTTCTTCTTCTTCCGTTTCTTTTCTTTGTTTCTTTCTTTCTTTCTTAGAGATTCTATATGCTTCCCTCCTTTTTTGTCTTTCTTTACTTCCCTTGCCTTCTTTCTTCTTTCTTTACTTCCCTTTTCTTTCTTTCTTTACTTCTTCCTTCGTTTCTTTACTTCCCTCTTTCTTTCTTTCTTTCTTTCCCTCCTTCTTTCTTTAGAGGCTTTCTTTACTTTTCTTCCCTCTTTACTTGATTTCTTCCCTTTCTTCCCTCCTTCTTTCTTTCTTTCTTTCTTTACTTCTTCCTTCTTTCTTTTCCGTTCTTTACTTCCCTCCCTTCTTTCTTTCTTTCTTTACTTCTTTGACCTTTCTTTTTTTCTTCTTTCTTTCTTTTACTTCCCTTTCTTTTTCTTCTTTTCTTCCGTCTACTTTACTTCTTCCCTCTTTCTTTTTCTTCTTCTTTTGTTTCTTTACTTCCCTCCTTTCTTTTCTTACTTCCCTTACTTCCCTCCTTCTTGCTTTTTCTTACTTACCCTCCTTTTTCTTTGTTCTTTCTTTCTTCTTCCCTATTCTTTTCTTCTTTCTTTCTTTTCTTTCTTCTTGACTTCCCTTTCTTTCTTTCTTTAAGATACTTTGCGTCCCTCTTTCTTTCTTTAAAATAAAAAGTTCTTTACTTCTGTATTGTTTCTTTCTTTCTTTACTTCCCTCTTTCTTTCTTTTCTTCCTTCCTCTTTCTTTCTTTCTTTCTTCCGTTCTTTCTTTCTTTCTACTTCCCTCCTTTCTTTCTTTTACTTCCCTCATTCTTTCTTTCTTTACTTCTTCGTTCTTTCTTTCTTTCTTTCTTTCTTTCTTTCTTTCTTTCTTTCTTTACTTCCCTCATTTAAAATCTTTCTTCTTTCTTTTCTTTGCTTTTCCCTTTCTTCTTTCTTCCGTTCTTTACTTCCCTCCTTCTTTCTTTCTTTACTTCCCTCCTTTCTTTCTTTCTTTCTTCCTCTTTCTTTCTTTCTTTCTTTCTTTCTTTCTCCCTCTTTCTTTCTTTTCTTTCTTTCTTCCCTTCCTTTCTTTCTTTCTTTACTTCCCTCCTTCTTTCTTTCGTTCTCCAAAGACCCTATTGTCTTGGTTTCTTTACTTCCCTAGACCTTCTTTCTTTCGTTCTTTACTTCCCTACTTCAGATGGATTCTTTCTCTTCCCTTGATTTCTTTCTTTCTTTACGGCTCCGGTGAAAGGGTTTCTTTCTTTTCACTAAAAGGCATCCGTTCTTTGTTATCCAAAGACCCTATTCTTTAATTTCCCTCCTGAGGTCTTAGGCCTAATGTTATACATTTTTAGAGGAATTTCTTTTGCTTCCGTTTTTTTTCTCTCCAGTTCTTTCTTTTTTTTACTTCCATCCTTTCTTTCTTTCTTTCTTTTCTTTCCATCCTTCTTTTTTTCTTTCTTTTTCTTCCCTTTTCTCTTCATTTCTTTCTTTCTTTCTTTACTTCCCTCCTTCTTTCTTTCTTTTTTCCCTCTTCCACTTTCTTTACTTCCCTCCTTTCTTTCTCCTTCTTCCCTCTGTTACTTTCTTTCGCATACTTTAATAAACTCCCTCTGGGGATCTTTCTTAAAAATACTTCCCTCTTTCCTTCTTTCTTTGCTTCAGTTTCCATTTCTTTCTCTTCCCTTCTCTCTTTGACTTTGCTTTTTTTCTTTTCTTACTGTCACCTGCTATCTTTCTTTCTTTCTTTCATTTCTTTGCTTTCTTTTTTTCTCTAAATTCTTTCTTTCTTTCTTTCTTTCTTTCTTTCATCTTTACTTCTTAGTTAGGCTCCTTAACTTTCTTCGCATTTACTTTCATTTCTTTCCTGTCTTCCGAACGAAGAAGAAGAAGAAGAAGAATAAATAAACTTCCCTCTTTCTTTCTTTAGACTTTTCTTTTTTTCTTTCTTTCTTTCTTTCTCCGTTCTTACTTCAAAGAACAAACGGTTCCTTCTAACTTTCTAACCTTTCTGTCTCCAATGTCTCAATTCTGCAAACAATGCGTTTCAAATTTACTTCACCAAAATTCACCAATTCTTCCAAAGACTATTATCCAAAGCTTTCTTTTCTTTTCTTTCTTTCTTTCTTTCTCTTCTTTCTCTTTCTTTCTTTCTTCTTTACTTTACAATTTGTCTTTCTTTCAAATTTTCTTTCTTTACTTCCCTCTTTCTTTCTACAATTTGTCGTAACGGTACAATTTTTCTTTCTTTCTTTCTTTCTTTCTTTACATCTTTCTTTACTTTCTTTCTTTCTTTACAATTTCTCGTTCTTACTTTCTTTCTTTCTTTTTTGTTTCTTTCTTTGTCTACTTCCCTCAATTTGTTTCTTTCTTTCTTTACTTTAAACTTCTCATATTGAGTCTTTCTTTCTTACAATCTTTTTCTTTCTTTACTTCCCTCTTTCTTTTTCTTTCCCCCCTTTCTTACTTCCCTCTATCTTTCTTTCTTTCTTTCTTTCTTTACTTCCTCTTTCTTCTTTCTTTCTTTCTTTCTTTACTCCTCTTTCTTTCTTCAGCAACTCTTTGGCAGATATATCCTTTG
>CM065680.1:11346315-11348815 GCA_017654935.2 Phymorhynchus buccinoides | reverse complement strand
CTTTTACAGGGATCAGTCCAGTGGTTTCTGCTCCCTCTACGTTTGTGCGTCTCATTGCTGGTTCGTTGCTGTTGTTGTTGTTGTTGTTTTCTTGTTGTAGGGGAAGACGGGGTAAAAAGCGCATGGGCGGGTAAGAAGCCCACCCCAATTATCTCATGAAATGAAGCAAATTTCAGTCTCATTTTGCCCATGAGACGAGCGTTAATGTCTAGCATTCGTCTCATGGGCAAATTTGACTGAAATTTTCTTTATTTCATGAGATAATTGGGGTGGGCTTCTTACCCGCCCATGCGCTTTTTACCCCGTCTTCCCCTAGTTATTTCCTTTTTGTTCCTTGTTTTTTTCTTCTGTCTTCTGCGTTGTTGTTGTTGCAATCGTCATCATCATCGTCGTAGTTGTCTTCTTTTCTGTTCTTTTCCTCGTTCTCCCCTTCTTCCCCCCCCCCCCCTCCCCCCCTCCCGCGTCTTCTCCCCTCGTAATCCCCCCCCACCCCCACCCTCCCCACCCTCCCCACCCTCCCCCCTTTTTTCCTTTTCTTTAGTTTAAATCATACTTTGCATCCCAAGTTGGCAAATCGAACGCATTCAGAATAGAGTACCAAAGGGGTTTGCGTACCCCTCAAAATGACGCAAACAATGACGCAAGCATGACGTGATTTCTTTACGATTTACGATCTCTACGATTTCAGGGGGGGGGGGGGGGGGGGGGGGTACACACGTACCCAACCAACGCGCAGACCTGTTAGTACTCTAGGTGTCCAGAGATGCCTACCCAACCAACGCGCAGACTTGTTAGTACTCTAGGTGTCCAGAGATGCCTACCCAACCAACGCGCAGGCCTGTTAGTACTCTAGGTGTCCAGAGATGCCTACCCAACCAACGCGCAGGCCTGTTAGTACTCTAGGTGTCCAGAGATGCCTACCCCAACGCAACCTGTTAGTACTCTAGCAGAGATGCCTGTTTAGTACTCTAGGTGTCCAGAGATGCCTACCCAACCAACGCGCAGACCTGTTAGTACTCTAGGTGTCCAGAGATGCCTACCCAACCAACGCGCAGACCTGTTAGTACTCTAGGTGTCCAGAGATGCCTACCCAACCAACGCGCAGACCTGTTAGTACTCTAGGTGTCCAGAGATGCCTACCCAACCAACGCGCAGACCTGTTAGTACTCTAGAGCGTAAACCGAATCTGGTTTTCCTGCGTCGATTTTGTAGTCATTAAATGTCGCCCTCCTTAATTATTCACCCAATTAAAGACCCACCAGATCACGTGTCAACATCACGGGTTTCACGTGTCTTCCCTCTTATAGCTGGAAAGAAATCTTGTTTTGACCCGGTCTCACTACCATACAAATGCCCCCAAATTCAAAGCCATACATCATTTTAAAGAGCAGCCTCAATTTGAAACATGGGGGCATTTGTATGTGGGTCACAGCCACCCAGAAAAAAAAGGGACTTAATCGTGGCGCGTCTATGTATCTTTAAGGATGCAATGGAATGATAGATGGGATATTATTTGGTTCTATGCTACGCTACCCATCATGCTCTATGTGTGGCTCCTCCAACCCAACCTCCATTATTCTGCCATGTTTTCATGTATTGTTTTGTTTTGGTTGTCAGGGCCTTTATCTTCTCTGTCTTCTGTTCTTCTTTCTTTTACCCCCAAAGTATCTTTTAGCCATGCTCAATTTGTTTAATAGGACAGATAGGCAAGCGCGTGCAATTTTTGCGTGAGACGTGGGCGTCCGCGTCTTTAGTTTTATACGTACAGTGTTTCATCGTCGTCATCATCATCATAATTTTTATCACCATAATCTTCTTCTTCTTCTTCTTCTTCTTCTCTTCTTCTTCTTCTTCTTCTTCTCTATCATCATCATCATCATCATTGTCATCATCATCAACGTCGTCGTCATCATCATCATCATCATCATCTAATTCTTCTTTACCACCATCATCGTCGTCGTCATCATCATCATCATCATCATCTTATTCTTCTTTACCATCATCATCGTCGTCGTCGTCGTCGTCATCATCAACTTCATCATCATCATCATCATCATCTTATTCTTCTTTACCATCATCATCATCGTCGCCGTCGTCGTCATCATCAACTTCATCATCATCATCATCTGATTGTTCTTTACCATCATCATCATCGTCGCCGTCGTCGTCATCAACTTCATCATCATCATCATCATCTTATTCTTTTTTACCATCATCATCATCGTCGCAGTCGTCATCATCATCAACTTCATCATCATATTTTTCTTCTTCTTCTTTCCATGGCCCACTGTCACTGTACTGATGATTGTTTGTTGTTGCTGTCTGTGTAAGCCACTTGATGATAAGCAGACCACATGTTGAAAATGACGAAATACAGGAAAATATCAGACTGTTTATCAGAAGGCAAGTGATAGCTAAGGAAAACATTACCGTGCTCCTCTCTTGTTACAACAAACACAATTGGTCAGCGCTCTTCCTTCCTGGTCACACAAAGAGCCGG
>CM065680.1:11338815-11341315 GCA_017654935.2 Phymorhynchus buccinoides | reverse complement strand
TATGTGCGTAGCAGGCCCTTACGATACTTAGGCTATGCTCTCTCTCCCCACTTGCCTGAAGACCCCCCCCCCCCCCCCCCCCCCCCCTTCTGTGTTTTGAAGTTTCTAAGGACTACGGTATATAGACGATTTTCGGGGGAAAAACTAGGGGAGAGCACTTCGTGAAAATCAGTTGTTTACCTCCATTACTCGGTCAAATGCCATAGCAACAATGCAACAATGGCGTCGAAGCTTGAAACCGCAGGATGCGAGTCAGCGACTTGCCAACATTTTTTAAAGAAAAATTAGGGGTGGCCAGTGGCCACAAACTGATAAAACTTGCAAAATGTGACGTAAAAATATAAATGACATATTTTTTTTAGATTGACGCACGGTGTTCTAAGTGCTGTATGTCTGCTCAAACACACGAGTCGATAGGCTACGGGAGCTGATAGTAGAGTGACTTCCCCTGTTTGACCGATTGAATTAGGCAAGATCACTCCCGCACACCATGAAATTACTCCCCTTAATTATTTCTGAACAATTCATATTGACGATGGAACAGATCCAAGTCTTTTAATTTGGTGCCATTCATTTTGTGCTATTTTAGCAGCAAATGAGGCGAAACCAGCTCTGATGCTCTGAACTTGCGGGAATTTTTAATCTTTAGGGTTTTATTAATTGTTACTCCTGTCAGACCTCTATGCAGCAATTCCATTTTACTAAGATCTGCGGCAAAGATGCAGATCAACACCCCCTCCTCCATTTCTCGGTTCTTTCTGGGGGGGGGGGGGGGGGGGGGGGGGGGGGGGGTCAATCTTGCCTTTCTTACTGCTGATTGAGGGTGGGCGCTTCAACCTCTATCGTTTTCTATATTTAACGTTCATTTTCATCCATGTACACAATTAAAAATATGCATTCAATAATAGTAGAAGATAAAGGCGAGACGGAAAGAACGCAATGAACCCAGACTGTGACAGGGGGTGTTGATCTACATCTTCACCAGATCTGTTTATCTTTTGTGCCTGTTTCATAGTTTGCTCCTTTTTTTTATTTTTCACTTCTGATTTTATTCTGTTTTGTTTTGTTTCTTTTCTTGCTTTTCATCATTGCGAAAATGAGAATGTATCGTTAGCGAGTGTGTGTCTATTTTGGACGTTTCCCTTTCCTGGTCGAACATATTTTACATTATGTTGTGGTGGGGGGGGGGGGGTGGGGGGGGGGGGGGGGGGGGTAGTGCAAGGCAGACTATTAACGGTGCGCCCCGTTCGACATATTGCCACCGCTTCGCATACTGCCGCTTCGCATAAAGCCGATTCGCATACTGCCGCTTCGCATACAAAGCTTTGTGGACATGGCATTTCGCATAAAACTCAGAAAGTTAGGGATAGGGTTAGGGATAGGGTTAGGGTTAGGGATAGGTTTAGGGATAGGTTTAGGGATAGTAAGAAAGTAACAGAAAGTCACGTAGAGTGCATTAGAACCTGCAAGAGTGCATAATATGCGAAATGGCAAACCCGTTTATGCGAACTGCCAGTTTTTTTTTGGAAGAGACACTCGACTTGCGCCCGCGGCTCTGATCAAAGGATTATGCGAAACGCATTATGCGAACCGGTGGGCACCCACTATTAAGAAATAAACATAATTTAGTTATACATTTTTGTGTTGAATTCGAAGTTACCAAGTTGATGTTTAGCCTTTATTTTATTTTAACCGTCTCCCTGTCTGTCCGTCCACTGGTCCCCTCCTCTCTCTCTCTCTCTCGATCTCGTGCTCTCACCGCTGCATCTACGTGTCTCCCGTCTCTCTCTCTCTCTCTCTCTCGTCTCTCTCCCGCACTCTCGCATCTCCTCTCTCTCTCTCTCTCTCAGCTCTCTCTCTCTCTCATCTCTCATCGTAAGATCTCTACATCTCTCTCATCCTTTACTCATATCCTTTCTCTCTCTCCTCATCTCTCTCTTTAACATCTCTATTCGCTCTTCTCTCTCTCTTCTCTCTCTCAAACTCTCCTCTCTCTCTCTCATCTCTAGTCCTCTCTCTCTCTCCTCTCTCTCTCTCTCTCTCTCTCTCTCTCAATCTCACCCCCTCTCTCTCCTGTGCCTCTCTCTGGAAATCTGTTTAGCGTCCTCCGGTCATATGGGACATTGCCCGGAGGCAGTGCAACACCATTAAAGTCCCAAATTGTTATTGTTGCCCCTCTCTCAAACGTTGCTCTGTTTATACAAAGACTGTACAGGGGAAGATAAACATCCGGTCTCTTTTCCCTATATGAGTAGTGAGGACAGAAACACTGGTTATGTCCCTTCGAAACGTGACACATTTTACACATCGATAGGCCAGTTGAATTCTCCGTTCAATTCCAGTCCGAGTTTTTGGATAGCCTCCACTGTGAATAGTGTACACGTCCGCACTAACGATAACTCAGCCCGGTTCGCCAAGCTTTTAAGTAATCCATCTTACCCTTTTAGAATATCTTTGGTTTATATACTATGCTTTACAACGAAGGGAACAGTTTGCTAAC
>CM065680.1:11328815-11336315 GCA_017654935.2 Phymorhynchus buccinoides | reverse complement strand
TTAAAATTATTGAAAAGCCAGGGGAGGCAACTCAGTGTATGTAATGATTGGAGTGGTAAAAATAGACCGCACTTCAAATCGAGGCTGCTCTTTAAAATGATGTTTCGCGTTCAAATGTCGCACGCCACGAACGATTGCGAATCCGCGCTTGTTTGTTGTTGCCAACAAGCAGTTTTTAGTTGTTGTTTGTTTCGTTGTGTTTGCTTTTTTGGTGAGCTATATACCGAAGATATTGAATGGGAAACACATAGGGCAACTCCGGATTGATTTTATGTTCGATCCTGCGAAAAAGTTAGTTTTTTTTGGTATACCATCATCTTGCCTAAGCAAGGTATATTAGCTAGTAATTCAAAAAATATTTTGGTACTAAAAAATCTTATTAATTATTATTATCGTCCCAATTGGTTTTCTGTTGTCTTATTTTACTTCATTTTATTCTTTTTTCTTTCCTCTCTTCCTTCTTTATCCCTCTATGTAACTGTCTTTCTTTTCTTTTTAACTTTCTTTCTTCCTTTCTTCTTCTTTTTCCTTTCTTTTCCATTACGTGCTACTGATTCCCGCACGTGCAACTTGTTGAAATACGAGCTTTAATCACTTTTTTATTTTTTATTATTTTTTAAGATGACGTGGGATGATTCGTTGCTTCAAACATTCAGTTGGCCAAAGTTTTAGCTGGACCAAGATTTTATAATAAATCGAAATATCGCTCTTTTAACACAGTGTTGCTGATTTTATTTCGTCTTGTCTGAAATCTTATTAAGCTGTCTTGGGGAACATTGTGCCACAGGGCACGTTGTTTCAGTACCCAAAACATGCATTAAAATTTAAAATTTAAATCAATCTTGTATGTTTCTGTTTCCTGAGACTTACAGTAGGTTGTCCTTTTCCCTTTAGATACTATAATTATTGTTGTCCAATTTTCATCTTTTTCTTTTCTTTTATATTTCCTATGCTGTTCTTTAATTCCCATCCCATCTGCTTCCTGGTATAATGCCTTTTAGGATGGATTTTGCCGTTGGTATCAAGTCGTGTTATGTGACTGTGATTATTTCTATTTTCATTTTATTTTACAATTGCAAGGCTGCTTCCTACAGAAGCAAGACGAAATAGGATTTTACGCCCTCTGCGGTCTTTCGACCATGTGGGGCATTTTTAAATACAAAGATGGTGGGAACAATACTGGAGGCAATGCCCGGAGGCAGTGCAACAGCAGTAAAGTCCCGATTTTTTAACATTATAGATATGTGTAGCAGTAACCACGCCTCGGTTAAACCTCATCGGCTATGGTGAAAATGGTGTTTTACGTCCTCTTGGTCTGAATCAGACACATATGGGACATTTGTAAATACAAATATTGTGGGAACAATACTGGAGGCAATGCCCGGAGGCAGTACGAAACCAGTAAAGTCCCGATTTAAAAAAAAATAATACAGATGGGTGTAGCGGTAACCACGCCTCGGTTAAACCTGATCGGCTATGGCACCGCCACTTTTTTGTATAACCTACAGAAGCAATGATTGCCTGGGCCTTTTTCAGTCAGTGATGTCACCTTTGCAGATAATGTGTAGAATACACTGTGCGCGTGTGTGTGTGCGAGCGCGCGCGCGCGTGTGTGTGTGTTGTTGTTTTTGTGTGTGCGCATGCGTGCGTGCGTGTCACGTGTGTGTACATACGCTTGCGTGCGCGTGAGATAAAACACTTTGAGTGTGTGTGTGTGTGTGTATGTGTGTGTGTCTGTGCGTGTGTGTGCGTGTGTGTGTGTGTGTGTGTGTGTGTGTGTGTGTGTGTGTGTGTGTGTGTATGTGTGTGTGTGTGTGTATGTGCGTGTGTGTGTGTGTGTGTGTGTGTGTGTGTGTGTGTGTGTGTGCGTGCGTGTGTGTGTGCGTGTGTGTGTGTGTGTGTGTGTGTGTGCATGTGTGTGCATGTGTGTGTGTGTGTGTGTGTGTGTGTGTCGCCCACTACATACTTATTCAGTGTCCAGGTAATCCAGTGAACATTGTGGAAATAAAAGCTGTGGATTGTCAGTACTGTTTTCGCAAGTGTTCGTTAATGGAAATACTACGATGGCTTAGAGTCAAAACGGACTATCTTTAGATAGTCCATTGACTTATTATCGATGTCATTGCAAAAACTAAGAACTTGTATTAAAAAAAAGACTGCAAATAATATAAAATAGAGGATTATGCTTTTTTTATATTTCTGCAGTCTTTTTGTTTTATACAAGTTATTAGTTTTCGCAATAAGTTCAATAATACGTCAATAGACTATCTATAGATAGTCCGTTTTGACTCCAAGCCATCGAATTTAGGTCTACATAATTATGTCGTCCCAGTTTCTTCTATAAACATGTTCCTGTTAGTTCTTCTATATTTTCTCGTGTCGTGTATGTCACCACAGCTGGCGATCTCTCTCCGTTATGTCAATGTCAAGCCCAGCTGTTTCATAATACCATCAATAAAATGTTGTTTTCACATTTTATTTTATTCATAACCTGTACAGTGTACTCTGGAAGTGTTCAACCACCCACCCCCTCCCGCGCCACCCCCTTCCCACCCTCTCCTTCTTCTTCTTCTTTTCTGTCTTCCTTTCTTCTGTTGTGTGTGTGTGTGTGTGTGTGTGTGTGTGTGTGTGTGTGTGTGTGTGTGTGTGTGACCCTCTTTCTCTCCAGATCCCTAGGTATAAGCTTTCAACTGTTGGTCGGCGCTCTTTTGCTGTCTCAGGACCGACCTCCTGGAACAAACTTCCGCTCTCCCTCCGTCAGCGACCGACCCTCTCTGCTTTCAAAGCTAACCTCAAAACCCACCTGTTCCCCCGTCATTAAAGCTCCTCTCTCTTTATCTTCTCTCTCTTGCGATTAGGTCTGTTTCTGCTATATTCCATTTATGTTATCTGTGTGTGTTCGCGTTGTATTGCGTTTGTGTTTGAATGCGCTTTGAATGCTAACGTGTGTGTGTGCTTTGATTTGATTTCTATCGAGATTCAGCGCCGTATAAATACTGTATGTTGTTGTTGTTGTGTGTGTGGTGTGTGTGTGTGTGTGTGTGTGTGTGTGTGTGTGTGTGTGTGTGTGTGTGTGTGTGTGTGAATGGGAATGTTTGTAGTTTTATTTCTTTGTAAAGCGCCATGAATATAATTTTCTAGATATGTGCGTTATATAAGTGCCAATTATTATTATTATTATTATTATTATTATTATTATTATTATTATTATTCATTTTCTACAGACTCAAGCTACGCAAAGACAAAGTACGAAAAACACGTTATCTGTCTCCATTTTGTCTTTGTCTGTTCTTATTTCCAGTACTGCAGATGATATGATGAGTTGAAAAAGCTGAAAGATCCATGAAATTGCTTTTTTACATAATAGGTAGCCTACGATGCATTATCCCGACAAAATAATCACAATTTGATGAGCGCACACGGTTCATGCCATGATGTTTGATTCTGCATTCAATCTCAGCTTTTAGATTAAGCTTCCGCTGCAGTGAGTTTTCAATTTCTTTGTCCACTGTACGGCAGCTAGTCTCGTCTGAAACTTTTACTTTAAAGACACACTGACCCACCACGATTAAGTCCCTTGTTGTTTTTTCTGGGTAGCTGTGACCCACATGCAAATTACCCCAACTTAAATTGAGGCTGCTCTTTAAAATGATGTTTCGTTTTGAATTTGGGGGCATTTGTATGGGAGTCAAACCTGGTCAAAACAAGATTTCTTACCAGCTATAAGAGGGGAAAACACGCGAAACCCGTGATTTTGATACGTGACCTGGTGGGTCTTTAAGAATAGGAACAGCACTTCACATGGCAATCAAATAAGTCGTTCAAACGTAACTTTTATTTGCTCCTTCTGCTCTACTAAGATTTTTGCATGCAGTGGACGAGATGAATACTAATTTCGGGGAAATAAATTCAATGATTTAACTTCTTGCAGCACTTATAGTGGAGGAATAAAACTATGAAGGTATGCTTACGGCGTAAACTAATTGCTTTTAAAGCTATTTCAATTGTTTCGAATTTTCGTAAGCATACTTAACAATCCTAGAAAGTTTTAACCAAAATTAAATGGGGGGAAACAGAGTAAATCGCTAATTAAAGTAAGCACTATTTTCTTTTGCGCATTTACAGTGATTGCGTGCGTAGTGACGTCCTTTACAAAAAGCATCTCATCAACACAAAAAATAAGAAGTAAAATTGCATCAAATCACTGTTTCTAAGTTATCTAACTATCATGCTTTATGAAACATTGCAGTTTGTTCTGAATCGACATCAATGGCGTAGTAATACAGCAGTCTTTGTTACCAAAATAAACAGTGGCTACCGAAGTAAGAGAAGCATGCTAAAACTTATGGGAAAATAAAAGATTATATGCATTTTTGTTTAGCCATTCTGTGTACAATAACAGTGACAATCACCTGTGTATGTTTCGCAAAGCGTAGCAAAGATTTCTGGAGAAATAAGTTGAGGCCTAAGGTTTACATCAATTAAATTTAAATTAGTCTAGATCTAGCAGACGACAAACTCACCAAGAGCTGTCAGACCATGCAAAAGATATCGCCGATATGCTCTGAATTAATTGTTGCCAGAAAACATGTAGATTCGACACACACACACACACACACACGCACACGCACACGCACACGCACACGCAAACACACACACACACACACACACACACACACACACACACACACACACACACACACTATCTCTCTCTCTCAGAAAAAAGAGAGAGAGAGAGAGAGAGAGAGAGAGAGAGAGAGAGAGAGAGAGACAGACAGACAGACAGAGATGCAGACAAAGATAGAGACGGAGATAGATAGAATTATAGTATTATTTATGTAGGCCTTCGCCCCCCAGTGAGTGTGTGTGTGTGTGTGTGTGTGTGTATGTGTGTGTGTGTCAGTGTGTGTGTGCGTGTGTCAGTGTGTGTGTGTGTGTGTGTGTGTGTCAATGTGTGTGTGTGTGTGTGTGTGTGTGTGTGTGAGAGAGAGAGAGAGAGAGAGAGAGAGAGAGAGAGAGACAGAGAGAGAGAGAGAGAGAGAGAGAGAGAGAGATGCAGACAAAGATAGAGACGGAGAGATATAGAATGATTTATTTATGTAGGCCTCCCCCCCCCCCCCCCCCAGTCAGAGAGTGTGTGCGTGTGTGTCGGTGTGTGTGTGTGTGTGTGTGTGTGTGTGTGTGTGTGTGTGTGTGTGTGTGTGTGTGTGTGTGTGTGTGAGAGAGAGAGAGAGAGAGATTGAGAGAGAGAAAGAGAGAGAAGAGAGAGAGAGAGAGAGAGAGAGAGAGAGAGAGAGAGAGAGTGTGTGTGTGGTGTGCGTTGTGTTGTACGTGTGCGTGCGTGTGCGTGCGTGCGTGCGTGCGTGCGTGCGTGTGTGTGTGTGGTGAGAGAGAGAGATGAGAGAGAGAGAGAGAGAGAGAGAGAGAGAGAGAGAGAGAGAGAGAGAGAGAGAGAGATCAGATATATTAACTTTCATTAAAGCTTACACCCCCCAACACACACACACACACACACACACACGCACACACACACACACACTTGCATGTGCATGCATACATGTGTAAATTTGTATTAATAATTTAGTAATTAATAAACTGACTAACCTTTTAAGAATCTCTCTCTCTCTCTCTCTCTCTCTCTCTCTCTCTCTCTCTCTCTCTCTCTCTCTCTCTCTCTCTCTCCTTGTATTGTCTCTGTCTCTCTCTCTCTCCCTTCTTTAGTTATTGTTCTTCTTCTTTCTTTGTCTCTCCCCCTCTTTCTCTTCCATCCACGGCCTTTCTTCTATATATATATATACTAGCGCAACGCCCCGTACCGGTAACGCCTAGTACCGGTAACGCCTTGTACAGGTAACGCCAAGTACCGGTACCGCTGAGTACCGGTTTCGCCGGGTCCGCAAAATATTATATTTTTACTTTTGTGGCTGAAAATACAATTTTTTTACCCCTACCACTTTCAAGGCCTACCGATCTCCATGACCTTGACCTTGACCTTGATCGGTATGCAATCATCAGAACAACCATAAGCCAAAGTACCTACATGCCAAGTTTGAAGTCCCTAAGACCAACGGTGTGGACGTTATAGCCCCTTAAAGATTTTCGGTTTTCAAGGTCATACACCAAGGTGAAGGTCATGACGGCGATAATTTATGCGCGGATGCCTTCTCTCATGGTGACACGCCACCACACAAAAGTGGAAACGATTCGGTAAAGCAGTTCGGGAGATATGCGTGGGACAGTAAAACCCAATCATTAGACCCCTACCACTTTCAAGGCATACCGATCTCCTTGACCTTGACCTTCATTGGTACGCCATCATGAGAATGGCCATAAGCGAAAGTACATCCATGCCAAGTTTCAAGACTCTAGGACATGCGGTGTGGAAGTTATGGCCCCTTAACGAAAAGAACAAACAAACAAACAAAAATAGGAAACAAACCCGAAGAGCTCGGATTTACTAACTGCAAGTGTGTGTGGAGCTGCGTGTGGTCCCCCCCCCCCCCCCCCACGACCCCTTGGCGGAGGTTTCCGAAAAGTAAGGACAGCATGACCTTCCGAGGGTGCCAAGGATGCTTGATACCAAATTTGGTGTCGATCGAGTTGAGAACTGTGGCCCCCTCCAGCCCACCCCCCTGAACACCCCCCCCCCACACACACACACACGACCATCCCACCCCCCCCCCCTCCCAGACCCCCCTCCCCCTAGACCCCCCTCCTCCCCTCCTCCCCCCCCCCCCCGCCTCCTTGGTGTCGATCAGTTGAGAACTGTGGCCGTGCATAAGGGACACACAGACAGACAGACAGGACACACACACACACACACAGACAGATTTCGAAAATATAATTTGGTGTCGATCGGTTGAGAACTGTGGCCGTGCATAAGGGACACACAGACAGACAGACACACACACAGACAGATTTCGAAAATATATATAAGATAAGATAAGATATAGTGTGCACATGTTAATTCGTATTAGGAATGAATAAACTGTTTAACTTTTTAACTCTCTCTCTCTCTCTCTCCTCTCTCTCTCTCTCTCTCTCTCTCTCTCTCTCTCTCTCTCTACTCTCTCTCTCCAGCTACTCTTTCTCTCTCGTCTCTCTCTCTCTCTCTCTCTCTCTCTCTCTCTCTCACTCACACACACACACACACACACACACACACACACACACACACACACACCACACACACACACACACATGCACCTCATGTTTGTAGTGTGTTTGTGTGTGCGCGTGCGCGAGTAGAGAGAGAAGAGAGAGAGAGAGAGAGAGAGAGAGAGAGAGAGAGAGAGAGACCGAGAGAGAGAGAGAGAGAGAGAGAGAGAGAGAGAGAGAAGGGAGGCGCATGAACTGTTGGGAACGGGGAAGGGACCCAAAATATGTGAAAGCTCGGGGTGACTTGGAGAGGGTGGGGGTTTGGGGGTAGGGTGGGGGGTGAACAAATGAATGCGATAATAGAAATGGTGGGAAAGACGGCAGTTCTTGATGTTTTGATAG
>CM065680.1:11316315-11323815 GCA_017654935.2 Phymorhynchus buccinoides | reverse complement strand
GGCTAACGGATTATTAATTAAACGGCCCTATTCCGTTGAGTTCGTTCCATTTTAGTTTGTTGTCTACCATCTATGTGTTTGTCACAGTCTTTTTTATATTTTTATTTTCAATAGAAAACTCGTAAATACGATTGTTTTAGAATCATCTAGACACAAACAGACCAAAGAAACAGTCAAATAAGTAGCTGCAGTAGCAGCAGCAACAACAGCAGTAGCAACCACAATAACATTAACCCTTTCACCGCCAAAGTTGCATTTTAGCACCACAGTGATTTAAGGCCTATTTTACTAGGGGAAGACGGGGTAAAAAGCGCACGGGCGGGTAAGAAGCCAACCCCAATTATCTCATGAAATAAAGAAAATCTCAGTCAAATTTGCCCATGAGACGAATGCTAGACATTAACGCTCGTCTCATGGGCAAAATGAGACTGAAATTTGCTTCATTTCATGAGATAATTGGGGTGGGCTTCTTACCCGCCCATGCGCTTTTTACCCCGTCTTCCCCTAAAAGGCATCAAATTGGAGTCTATTATCCAAAGACCCTATTGTCTTAGTTTTGGGAAGTAAGGATAGACCTTATTTTATATATGTCACAGAACAATCCTCAATACTGCAGATGGATTTTGTTCTCTACCCAGGTAAATGTAATGGACATTTTTGGCTGAAATATGGCTGGCGGTGAACGTGTTAACCCTAACTGCAGTTCAGAGTTACAGGTTTGTAAAGTGGTGTATTCCTTTCTGTCTCAAAAATAGGGGGTGAGGCGGGGCCCTCATTTTTACACACATTTTGGTATTTGTACAGGTCTGTTGTCGCTGTCTACTGTGTACTTTGTTTTTCTATCCCAAGTGAACATGTGAATAGATGTACAGATTAGGATTCAGATTAAAATTATAGCCCCGTGGACAACTAAGGCCATGTCAGGGTTTTCACCACGATAAATCTTACCAATAAATGTGTAGAAAAGAAGGCAAACTCATTCAAACACATACGTACGTTCGAACACAGTTACAAACGTGCTTGAGCGGACGCATGCAGACACAATGTCACACATGTATACACGCACTTACACCAAAGATATTCTAAAGGGGCCTTTTAGAATATCTTTGCTTACACTCCTGCCTTCTACACTCAAATGTATACACACACGCGTGCGCGCGCAGAGAGAGAGAGAGAGAGAGAGAGAGAGAGAGAGAGAGAGAGAGAGAGAGAGAGAGAGAGAGAGAGAGAGAGAGAGAGAGAGGGGAGATTAAACGAACGGAGGTGTAGAAACAATGCACATATTTATTGATAATTTACTCCACCTCCGTCTCCTCGGCTCCCAAAGCAGGGCCACTGGACGGCAGCCAAGATGGCTGGCGGAACAAAGCTGTCTTAACAAGCAAGCCCTTGATAAGATTGGCCCTCCAAATGGGGGTCTTTGTTGATAAATCGTTTTGTTAGCCGGGCTAGAAACGGTTGCCGGTGTTGATACACAGACACTGAAAAAAACCACCCCAAGATGGCATGTCATATAAGCGTAACCCCGGTGAATGTACTATTTATTTACATCGACCACGTTTTCTGTTGTTGAAATACTCACAAAGAGTACAATAATTTACCCAATTCTGTTGTTTCGTGTGTGAAGGGAAAAAAAAAGTATGTGATCATATTACTGCGTGTTTTTCCCCCCCTCTATTATACGTCGCAATATTCACTGCAGAAAAAATTCAAAATAGTGGATAATAAAAAAAGGGCTTTTGTCTTTAAAACAAATTGAAGTTCAGGTAGGCCTAAATTGACGTATTGGGGAATGCATAGTTTTGCTGGGAATATGCTACCAATTTTCAATATAATCAAGTCATTAATTTTGGGTGAAGAAATTGCAATACGAGAAATTGCAGTGCGGAGAAACACATAGACGCAAAGTTCTTCTTCTTCTTCTTCTTCTTCTTCTTCTTCTTCTTCTTCTTCTTCTTCGTCTGTGTTCCCAGGCCACATGGCCGTACTGGATGAGGTACGTATGTTCTTCTTCATCTTCTTCTTTCATTAAATACTAGCGCAACGCCTAGTACTGGCAATGCACCGTACTGGTAACGCCTAGTAACAGTAACGCCAAGTACTGGTAACGCTGAGTACAGCAAATTTGAAGCGATTCGGTTAAGAAACGGCGGAGTTATAAGGCCCCGTTTCCCGTTGGCGCTGCTCTGAGAGTGACGCGCTCTCCCGATTCTCTTCAAATTTGCTGCCAGGCTTTGCTCGGGCCATAGCAAGCCTGACAGCAAATTTGAGGCGATTCGGTGAAGAAATGGCGGAGTTATTCGTGAAAAGGTGAAGCGGCGTATAGCGCGCGCGTTCTGAACCGATTCGCTTCTGGTTTGGCACACTGATAGTCACCGTCACGGGTCATCTACCTGCCACATTTGAAGGCAATCGGTCCAGCAATGCCGGAGATACGTGCACCGAGAATCCGGCGGATACGCGTTTCGCGCATTTGCGAAACCGCGCAAATGACACGGCCGCCCAGGTTGCCGTTGCCATCGCCCCGTTAGGGCTCACAGCCAATTTGAAGCGATTCGGTCAAAAAACGGCGGAGTTATAAGGCCCGTTTTGTGTTTCAGACACACACACACACACACACACACACACACACACACGGACACTTGGCTTTTTACTATATGATGATGATTCACAATCAACAAGTTGATTTTTTTTATACTGTTATGGTCGATGCCCAGTTGTCAGCGTTCACTGGTCTCCCCGCTGCATTCAGCCGACACATGCCGATTTCGGAGGAGGTTCTGATTCTAAGGCACAGCAATTCTTTCGAAAGTGGGAGAAACAAAAAATAATGGAATGGCACTAGGGAAAAGTTGTTGATGTCTGAGTTTCCTGGCGCAAGCGATTGAACTTTGAATGTGTGCACCTGTTTATCCGGTGGAAGAACTCGATCCAAGATTAGTCAGTGTTACAGTCAGTACAATGCAGTGAAGAAAAAACAACGAACGAACGTTTTACGTCCTCTCGGCCTAAAGCCATACGGGACATTGCTGTGACTTTTAGTTATTGGGGAAGGAAGTGGGGAGAGGGGACAAGAAGAAGTGTTTTATTTATATAAATAGTTATTTTATTATTTATTTATTTTATTTTGTTTGAAATTGAATTTTGTCTTGAATAATAGGTAAAGATTTTGTTAGGTGCCATGGCTCGCACAAAGACTACTCTAAGTTATAAATGTATATTCTTTTGTTTAAAATGTTATTTTAAAATGTGTAGTTGTTACTCGCTGAGCTATAGGAGATTAAAATTTTCAGGACCACTTTTTAAAAAGCAATATAAATCCTTAAAAATCAATTAAGGTCTAGAGACAATTTGCACTATATACATATTTTGATCTTTATTTTCAACCAAGGGTTTAAAAACAAGCGAATACAAAAAATGAATTTTGACTTTATTAAGTCAAGAAGATCTACTTTGAGGCCACCAACAACAAAAACCAGGATCCTGATAAATGGTAATTGTACTGTGCCACCGATCCAGTGAGCGCTTCAGGACACCCACAGGAGATAACTCTACCTGCTTGTATTACTTCCCTTTGTCAAATAGAAGCTATAATCTGTTTTTGTCGCGCGCGGGCGAGGGAGCGTGGGGCAGAGAGAGAGAGAGAGAGAGAGAGAGAGAGAGGGTTTGGCGTTGCTAGGAAAGGTCTCTAAATAAAACGCATTTTCGTGTTAAGGGCTATGGATAGTAACTCCACCTAAACAGTCCATTAAGGTTTTATTTCCTCAGTGTTAAGGGCTAAGGATAGTAACTCCACCTAAACAGTCCATTAAGGTTTTATTTCCTCAGTGTTAAGGGCTAAGGATAGTAACTCCACCTAAGCAGTCCATTAAGATTTTATTTCCTCAGTGTTAAGGGCTAAGGATAGTAACTCCACCTAAACAGTCCATTAAGGTTTTATTTCCTCAGTGTTAAGGGCTAAGGATAGTAACTCCACCTAAACAGTCCATTAAGGTTTTATTTCCTCAGTGTTAAGTTCAAATAAAGTTATTTGAATTTGAAATGATCGAATTTATTTGTTGTGTTGTGCCCGGGAAGAAGCGTGGCAGAGTGGTTAAGACGTTCGCCTGCCAATTTCAGTGCGTGAATGCAGCGTGAGTGACCCGTGTTCGATTCCCGGCCTCGTCCTTTCTAGTTCGACAGGAAAATCGAACTGAACGTCGACTCCTTCGGATGGGGACTTAAAGCTAGTCTGACCCGTGCGCTTTACGCACGTAAAAATCCCATGACTGTTAAAAGTCGGTAAGAGTAGCGATAAATCCCGCTGCCTGGTATGACCAAATTGATAGTTAGGTTTTTAAAGTCTACCCGCCCCCCCTCCTCACCCTGTCCCCCCTAAAGAAAATGGGTAGGCGCTGCGCTTGCGGCGACGCGCTCTCCGGGGGAGAGCAGCCCGAATTTCACAGAGATAGGTCTCTTCTTCTTCTTCTTCTTCTTCTTCTTCTTCTTCTTCTTCTTCTTCTTCTTCTTCTTCTTCTTTCTTCGAACAACCATTGTGACGGTGTTGTTGGAACTGGGGGACTTCAGTCAGGCAGCCTCTGTAACTAGAATAATTATAGCAAATACCCAAAGACACACAAAAAACATTGTTTGACAGACATCAGAGTCCGATCGAACATTTTAAAGCATACCAGGAAATTCTTATAAGTGTATAAACATTAATCTTGTTTTTGTCTTTCTTTTCTGATTAGCTCAGCGTGAAAATTCTATTTAACGTCTCCGGTCTGGAACAGACACATATGGGACATTAGTAGATATAAAGATGGTGGGAACGATCCTGGAGGCAATGCCCGGAGGTAGTGCAACACCAGGAAAGTCCCGAATTTTTAACAATACAGATGTGTGTAATAAACAACCGTGACGGCCAGCGTATCAATTGGTCTTACCTATCTAATCTGAAGAGCAGAAGATTTCTCTGATTTCTAATAACTGATTGCAAAATGTTGGTGTGCGTCTCCTTCTAGACTGTCCGTCATAGTTTTGCTTCGTGTTGTGCTGTTGTAGCATACTACTAACGCCAACAAGAAAGAGAAAACACTTCGGGAATGCGGATTTTCCGCGTGCAAACGCCACGTCATCGAGAGAGAGAGAGAGAGAGAGAGAGAGAGAGAGAGAGAGAGAGAGAGAGAGAGAGAGAGAGAGAGAGAGAGAGAGAGAGAGAGACAGAGAGAGAGAGAGAGAGTTAGTTCAAACTTCAACTACTTTATTTTACAAGGATAAGAATTTAGGCTGGGCCTAGTCTTCCATTCTGTCCTTGGTTCTAAGCGTGCAACATGTAACTAATACTATAAATGAACGTTGAGACACACAAAAATCGTCAACAGAAACAACAAACGGTAGCAGAAATACAACAATGACATGGTAGGCAGAGCAGAGAGAGAGAGAGAGAGAGAGAGAGAGAGAGAGAGAGAGAGAGAGAGAGAGAGAGAGAGAGAGAGACAGACAGACAGACAGACAGACTTCAGACTTCAGACAGACATTTTATTTTACAAGGATAAGAATTTAGGCTGGGCCTAGTCTTCCATTCTGTCCTTGGTTCTAAGCATGCAATACATAACGACTACTATAAATGAACATTGAGACACAGGAACATCGCCAACAGAAACAACAACGATTAACAGTAATATAGCAACGACATGGTAGGCAGAGCATCAACATCAGCAATAAAAACAAACAGAACAGAAAACTAACCAACCGAATAAACAAACAAGCAAATAAAGAGAGAGATATATATAGAGAGAGAGATTGTTTAATAGCCCAGAATGGGGTGGTTGCAGGTCAATTTCAAAGATTAAAGCACTCCAACAAAACGTTCGATAACGTTTTGGGTCTAGACGATAATTATGTAAGACGAAAGAACGATGTTTATAGTTCAAAAGACGTTTTATACTAATAAAAAAAAGAGAGACAGAGTTCGAATTTTTAAAATAAAAGGGAAGGCAAAACTTTGGAGTCAGTTATTAATGCTTTTCTTTGTGTTGAGAGAGAGAGAGAGAGAGAGAGAGAGAGAGGGAGAGAGAGAGAGAGAGAGAGAGAGAGAGAGAGAGAGAGGAGAGAGAGAGAGAGAGAGAGAGAGAGAGGTCGAGTCGAAATCGAAAATTTTAATGAATAGGCCTTTCTGCCCGTATCATATGGGAGGATGGGGGAGTGAGGGGCTTGCAATATGCCAGAGAGAGAGAGAGAGAGAGAGAGAGAGAGAGAGAGAGAGAGAGTAAACAAAACTAGACTACAGCTTCGATCATTACACATACATGCACACACACACGCACACGCACACACACGCGCGCGCGCACGCACGCACACACCAACACACACACACACACACACACACACACACACACACACACACACACACACATATAAAATATATATATATATATATTCATATAAACATATTACATTTCGTATATATACTCTCCGAACAGAAAACCACTAAACTATATGGAGAAGGCCCCCCATCATACATACACAGGCTAAAAGGGCCAGCCACACGTCCACAAAAAATCGCACGACTGTAGGATACGATTCGATCACGTGATCTCTAAGAACAAAATGTGATTGGCGCGTCGAGACCACGTGATCGAATCGTATCGTACAGTCGTGCGATTTTAATGGACGTGTTAGCCGCTTGTTCTGACAACAAATCTCTCAAACTGCCCGTCGCCATGATACCGACAATCGGCCAAAGTTTTCTAGCAACATAACACTACTGTTTGTGTGTGTGTGTGTGTGTGTGTGTGTGTGTGTGCGTGCGTGCGCGCGCGCGCGTGTGTGTGTGCGTGTACGTGTGCGTGTGCGTGCGTGCGTGCGTGCGTCAGTGTGTGTGGCTTTTTAAAAATTTAAAGTACAAACTTCCCCCTGCCGTGTCACCTACCAATTTTAAAACTTGACGCGCGTGGTCCTCTCATGCATATTCATCATGAATGAATCAGGCACCCACTTGCCGCCTTTGGCGCTGGTTGGCTGGCGGCAGGGTGAGAGGGGGCGGGGCTTAAAAAACAAACAACGACGTGTGCGTTTTTGGGAGAGTTTAAGAGTATAGTCGAGGGGGATTGCGCAATCGTTCATGCACTACACAGCGAGTTACTCATACAGCTATTCATCATTTTGAACTGCGTTGCGTTCTGTCGTTCGTCACCACCTGCTGTACGCTTTTTTCTTCTTTCTGTTTGACTTCTCTCCCTTTTTCTCACTCTTTACTCCTTTTACCCCCCCCCCTCCCCCACCCCCTTTTCTTCTTTCGTGATAAGGTTGAGCTTGCGTCAGTCAGCTTTGAGCCGGTGTTCGCGAAACCATGTCGATTTGACAGCAGACGTTCTTTTTCTTTCTTTCATTTTTTGGTGGTGAATATTATTAGAATTATGTTGGGTGTTGTTTTTTTGATTGGGAAAAGTGGCTAGGTCAATTAGCATCGAGATGTTTTAATTAACGCTGAAGAAAAGAACAATTATGATGTCCCTG
>CM065680.1:11301315-11303815 GCA_017654935.2 Phymorhynchus buccinoides | reverse complement strand
TTTTGTGGGCTCTCAGGTCACCGACCGGAACCGTTTTGATTGGAAAGAAGATGGAAGTGGGAAGTGTGGGAAAGGAGAGTGCTGAGGGGGGAGGGGGAGGTGGGAATGAATGAAGGTAGGATTAACGTCCTAATAAAGACCCACCACCACGTACGTGTGTGAGTGTGTGTGTATGCGTACGTGTGTGTGTGTGCGTGTGTATGTGCCACGTGTCAAAATCACGTTTTTCACGTGTTTTCCCTCTTATTGCTGGTAAGAAATCTTAAAGACCCAGTGACGCGCCACGATTAAGTTCCTTGGGTTTTTTTCTGGGATGCTGTGACCCACATACGAATTTCCCCATATTCAAATTGAGGCTGCTCTTTAAACTGATGTGTCGGTTTTAATTTGGGGCCATTTATATGGGAGTCAGACTTGGTCAAAAGAAAATTTATTTCCAGTTATAAGAGGGATCTTATAGCTGGAAATAAATCTTGTTTTATCCAGGTCTCACTACCGTAGAAATGCCCTCAAACTCAAAGCAATGCATCATTTTAAAGAGCAGCCTCAATTTGAACATGGGGGCATTTCTATATGGGTCACATCTACCCAGACAAAACCAAGGGACTTAATCGTGGCGCGTCACTGGATCTTTAAAGACCCAGTACGTCATGTGTCAAAATCACGGTTTTCACGTGTTTTCCCTCTTATAGCTGGTAAGAAATCTTATTTTGACCAAGTGTTGCTCCCATACAAATTGCCTCTTACACGAAAACGAGACATCACTTTAAAGAGCAGCCTCGATCGTATACGAGGAAAGTCTAAATGTGGGCCACACCGACCCAGAAAAAACCAAGGGACTTAATCCAGCCGGGTCTTTAAAGACCCCGTGACGCGCCACGGTTACATCCCTTGGTTTTTTCTGGGTTGCTATGACCCACTTTCGAATTTCCCCATATTCAAATTGAGGCTGCTCTTTAAACTGATGTGTTGCTTTCAATTTGGGGTAATTTATATGGGAGTCAGACTTGGTCAAAACAAGATTTCTTTCCAGTTATAAGAGGGAAAACACGTGAATCCCGTGATTTTGACACGTGATCGGGTGGCTCTTTAAGAAATCTTCCTAGCATAAGAGGGAATGTGACACGTGACGTGTGTGTGTGTGTGTGTGTGGGGGGTCTAAAGGACACGTTGACTGGGAGAGAATAGGGGATGAGTGGATGGGGAAGAATACGGAGGGAGGGAATAGGATTTGAATGCGAATGCTGTAGATAATAGTCGGGTGGTGTGTGTGTGTGGGGGTGGTGGTGGTGGTAGGGAGCATTGACATACATTTATACGTTAATGTGTGTGTAAGTCTGTGGCTGTTTTTCTACGCGGGTTTTTTTGTCCACTGTTAAAGACCCCCCCACGTCACGTGTCACATTCCCTCTTATACTAGGAAGATTTCTTAAGATTTCTTACTAGCTATAAGAGGGAAAACACGTGAAAACCGTGATTTTGACACGTGACGTGGTGGGTCTTTAAAGACCCCGCACGTCACGTGTCAAAATCACGATTTTCACTTGCTTTCCCCCTCTTATAAGGAAGTAAGGAAGTAAGAAATCTTCCTAGCATAAGAGGGAATGTGGCACGTGACGTGCGGGGTCTTTAAACGTTATAAAGCCGGCGCCACACACGTGTAAAATCGTATGGGGGTGCGATGCGATTGGGTCAGGTGAGTCATGATTCACGTGAAATACTTCCGTCTGAAAATGATTCTGCCATTACACCCAGACCCAATACATGAATGTATTACGTGAATCTTCCCCGTGGGGATACCGGGGGGTGTTTTGTAAAAATAGTTCCCCCACCTTCTGGAAGTTCTGTGCTTGTAGCTTCCTCTAATCCGCCACTCTCTTTGACTCTGCCTTTTCCCTTTGCTTTCTATCATCTACTATCTTTCTGTGTTATTGACCCATTCTCCTGCCTTTTTTCGAAAATAATCTTACAAATAATTTTTCTCCTTTGAGCTCCCCCGAACTCGGAATGTGTCGGCTTTCTGACCTTTTAGCCTCCTGCCTTTTTCCCCCAAAAATATATTCCAAGTAGTTTTATTCCTTTGAGCTCCTCCGAAATCGGAATGTGTCGCCTGAATGCAGCGAGGACACCAGTGAAAACTGGAAAACGGACACATACGAACCCATTGTGGCCTTATGGCCCGGGGACGCAGAAGAAGAAGAAGAAACGACCCCAACCAAAGCATTAAACTGTTCAACAAAACGTTTTCGAACTAGGCAACTTGCCCACTGCATAATGTTAATGTTTAGTGGAAAGATCAAAGCCGTTTTTTTGTTTGTTGTTTTTTTGCTCTAGCGGCGTGTGAAGGATAAGAAAATGCTCTAAAAGGCCCAGGTGTTACCAGAGAGAGAGAGAGAGAGAGAGAGAGAGAGAGAGAGAGAGAGAGAGAGAGAGAGAGAGAGAGAACTCGAACTCGAATGTTTTAACTGCACAGACAAACGTCCTTACAATATCCGAAGAC
>CM065680.1:11248815-11298815 GCA_017654935.2 Phymorhynchus buccinoides | reverse complement strand
AATGCAACGCCATTGCTGCAAAATGAACACGATCAACCACAACCTAACGATATAATCGTCACCTTAGCCCTTTTAATGGCATACCGTGAGTGCGTGTGGTTTCACGAAGCGCGAAAATGGGCTGTTTAGGTGGAGTCGTGGTCCTTAACCTCTTGACACCAGGTGGCGTTACATTTGAAAAACCGTTTCTCAGCAACCACAAACTCACTCTCTCTTTCTCTCTCTGTCTCTCTCGCCAGTCACAAAATCACGAATTCCGTAGTCAGGATGACCATTAGGGGGCGCCTTTGAAGACTTCACAACCAGTCTCTTCCACTCTTCCCGGTTTTCGGCTTGTCTTAGTGTCTTTCAGCTCCAGGCCCATCCACTCGCGGATGTAGTCTTATTCCCATCCGCGAAGACGACACTCGCGAGTCTCTCGCAGCGTGAGAGCGTGCGGCAAAATGTTCAGTGATTGCGCTTATTATTTTGAAAACCAGTCCCGTCAGAGACACCCCTCCCCCCCCCCATGTCCCTCCCCAACAAACAGTGTCAAAACCAGTCTCACGGAATAAAAAAAAAACCCCAGTGAAAACCGCAAAAACTCACAATACCAAAGCCTCTGTTAAAAGCCATTTATTAGTCCTATCAAAAATGTGTCAGTCCTTGAGATTCGCAGGTCAAGTTTGTGTTCAGTATTTTGGTTTTACAATCAGTATTTTACTGATGATAATTTACGATTTAATTAACGCGATCACTGATATTTTTGGTTCTTGTTTGGCAAAGGGAAGTTAATATATAACAAACATGGCAGTTTTCAGAGAATTATCTGAATTCAGAGAAAAATGAATGCAGAAAAAGAAAATGTCAGAAAGGCGTTTTAAGCTTGAGGAGATGCCATTTAGCCAAGTTTGAACAGTTTTACATCATTGAACTAGAAGAGCAATTGCCTCCTGATCACCATAAAAGGCTTTTAATCTGTTGGTTACATACACCAAGAGACAACATCTCTTGAAGCCCTATCATATGGAGCCGTTTACCAATATACAGGAAGAAACCTTCCCTTTGTGGAACAATCTTCTTGTGGAGGTGAGAGTAGTTCCACCTTGGTAGGCTAAGACCCCATCCAGTGCCGAGCTGATGAGATTCCCTAGAGTCGAAACAGCTGTCCTCGGCTTGGGTTCTGCCATTGCCTCCCTAATAAGGAGGAAAAACTAAACTAGCACTCTTTATGTTTTTTACAGCATAGATCAAAATACCAAGTTAATATAACTGGTTTTGGTTTTAATGTTCGTTTCAAAGACATAGGGACAAAAATGTTTTAGACAATTTTACTATATATATATATATATATATTATAATTTTTTTAAAATTGATCATGCCTGTATAAGCTTATAGAGTAATCTGCAGTGAGGCAACCAGAAGCGCTCTTGGGGGCTGAAGTGTTTTTTTGTCCTTGTGATTTGAAGGCCGGTGGTCAAGGGGCAGTAGTAACTACAGTGCTATGTTAGCCAGGGATCTGTCTGAGACCCGCGCGCGCGTGTGTGTGTGTGTGTGTGTGTATGTGTGTGTGTGTGTATGTGTGTGTGTATATATGTGTGTGTGTTTATGTGTGTGTGTGAGCGTGCGCGAGTGCATGTCGCCACCTGCACAACGGGTGTCATGCGTCGACAGGTAAAGGTCACTTGAGGTCGACAACCTCGGACCGTGCTGCGGCCTTCATTACTGGACTACAGACAGAAGAAAAGTAATCAAGGGGGGGTGGGGTGGGGGTGAGGGGTGACTTAGAGCCTAAACTCGTCAGGACTGACTACGCCTTGTATGAGACGCTAAAAATAAAACACGAGAGCTACCATGTCGTTGACTACTAGGCATTTGGGTGCGTGTGGCCACACACCTAAACTTACGTAATGCAATAGTGTGTGATAGTTTCTTCTTCTTCTTCGATCGCACAGACCGTTTCCTGTCAATTATGAGCGCAGATGCGTCATGTTACCGTTATGCGCCTAAGTGAGAAATAATTAGGCCCAGCATGTCCGACTTCGGCTGGAGGAAATCTTTTTGAAAGTGGTTCTTCAAAAAAAAGGCAGGAGAATAAAAGGCAGAACGATAGTAGATGACAGCAAACTAAGGGAAGACTTGTGAAGGTAGAGTCAAAGAGAGTGACGGATTAGAGGAATATACAAGCACAAAACTTCCAGAATGTGGGGGAACTATTATACAAAAGGCCCCCCGGTATTCCCATGGGTGTGTGCGTGATAGCTTAAGAAAGAAAAAGTGACGATAATCTGAATGCGGAAGGGATGCCCCTCACCCCAAAGTATCAAAAATAAGAACGTTGGAGACCCCACAAAAACCCCACAAACACATCCTTGTTTGTCTATTAATGTGGGTGTGCCTGCTTGCCTGTCGTTTCAGACTATTACATCCAGAAAGCGGCAAGTGGGGTAGCTGGTATTTCGGCGGGGCTAGACTAACAATATGTTTATTGTGGAGATGCTTTGCCCAGTGTACATCCCCTCTCTCTCTCTCTCTCTCTCTCTCTCTCTCTCTCTCTCTCTCTCTCTCTCTCTCTCTCTCTCTCTCTCTCTCTCTCTCTCTCTCTCTCTTATCCTTTTTTACCCTCAATAAAACATTCTGTATTCGTCTCTCTCTCTCTCTCTCTCTCTCTCTCTCTCTCTCTCTCTCTCTCTCTCTCTCTCTCTCTCTCTCTCTCTCTCTCTCTCTCTCTCTCTCTCTCTCTCTCTCTCTCTCTCTCCCAAAGGGATTCGAGGACAGCTGGCGTTAAGGGGAAGGTCCCCAAAGGGATAATACTTTGGTGTCGTCCCTGACCTAAGAATATTACGATGGCTTGGAGTCAAAACGGACTATCTTTAGATAGTCCATTGACGTATTATTGAACTTATTACAAGAACTAATAACTTGTATCAAACAATGACTGCAGAAATATATAAAGGGGGTTATGCTTTTTTATATTTCTGCAGTCTTTTTTATACAAGATATTAGTTTTCGTAATCAGTTCAATAATAGGTCAATGGACTATCTAAGGATAGTCCGTTTTGACTCCAAGACATTTTTAGGCGTGTGTCCTCCCTTTCTCACCCTCACCTAATCTCTCTCTAATCTCTCTCTCTCTCTCTCTCTCTCTCTCTCTCTCTCTCTCTCTCTCTCTCTCTCTCTCTCTCTCTCTCTCTCTCTCCTCTCTCCCCTCCACACACACCTCTCTATCGCGCCACAAGTTTTTTTGACTCATTGTCAGGTTTTCTGCGAAACCAGTCGTTCATTGGTCAGGCTAGCGGTAGTAATTTGCATGTCTGGACTTTCAGTGTGGTTGATAGGAATTGTTCGGAAATAATTAAGGGGAGAAATTTCACGGTACGTGGGAGTGATCTTGCCTAATTCAATCGGTCAAACAGGGGAAGTTACTCTACCATCAGGTAGATTCCCAGCTCTCGCCTCGTGTGTTTGAGTAGACTTACATCACTTGAAACACCGTACGTGATGTCATTTATATTTTTTACGTCACATTTTGAAAGTTCTAACTGTTTGTGGATACTGACCGCCCCTCATTTTTCTAAAACAAAGTGTTTGCAAGTCGCTGACTCACATCCTGCGGTTTCAAGCTTCGACGCCATGCCGCCATGGTTGCTATGGTTTTGACCGACTAAGTCGAGGTAATCAACTCCAATTTTCACGAAGTGCTCTCCCCTATTTTTCTTCTTCCGAAAATCGTCTATTGGTTACCAACCGTGATCGTAGAGAGCGGATTGGTAATGTTTTCACTCGTGTCTGAGGTGGTGTTTGTATGTTTGTATGTATCCTCTCTAGCGTTTGAACGGATGGACTTAGGGTGCTCACATTTTGCATGCGGGTAGGTAGTAGGAAGATCTAGGCCACGTTCGATAATGAAGGTTATGGGTCAAAGGTCAAGGTCACTGGAGCCGAATAACGCTGCCGCGCGGTTGGTGATTTAGCGTCTTAACGCTCTAGTTTGTCTATGTTTTCATGTAGTGGTGAGTGTTCAACCAATCAGTGGTGCCTTTATTACTGTAATGCTATGACATGCTCCAAAGAGGTTTGAGCTGTTTCTTCTTCCTGGGTTTTCTCTCTGCTTTCTGTCTGTGAAAAGTGTTAATATGAACAGTTTCGTGGAGGGTTAGGGTATGACCTGAAGATTATTGCCTTAATGTTTAGAATTAAGATGAAATGTTCCTGTGATACTTTGGTTGTTCAGTAAAGCTTGGCAACGGTCCTGGGGGCATTGCTGCTGATGGGACTGGTTTTCAAAATTCCTTGCGCGATCACGGGGTGATGTTTAATAATTTGCGATACTCGTTCTTAAAGGTTGTTTTTGTCGATATTGATTTATTATTATTTCAAAACAAACGTTTTACCACTCTCGGACAAGCTAACAAACGGGATGATAGACGTGCACACAAATATACTCGCACAGAGAGACAGAGAGAGAGAGAGAGAGAGAGGAGAGAGAGAGTACGAGAACGAATACGAAATGTTTTAATCAGATATAGGCATAGGCCCTTTCCTGATGGGGGTGTCGCAATGATAGAAACATAAATCACGCAATGACATTATTTGGTTACGTATAGGAGAGAGAGAGAGAGAGAGAGAGAGAGAGAGAGAGAGAGAGAGAGAGAGAGAGAGAGAGAGAGACGCTTCAGACATTGTTTTATTGACAATGTCACAAATACAGCCTTTATGTCAATGTGGTGAACTGTTTCTTGCAGCGCCGAAGTTAAGGAACGTAAATCATGAAACTCAAAAAAGCAATATTAAAAATGAAAATCAACTTAGTAAGTAAAGTGACCAAACGGATTAAACATACCAATAATTCAGAGAGAGAGAGAGAGAGAGAGAGAGAGAGAGAGAGAGAGAGAGAGAGAGAGAGAGCCGCTTCAGACATTGTTTTATTGACAATGTCACAAATACAGCCTTTATGTCAATGTGGTGAACTGTTTCTTGCAGCGCCGAAGTTAAGGAACGTAAATCATGAAACTCAAAAAAGCAATATTAAAAATGAAAATCAACTTAGTAAGTAAAGTGACCAAACGGATTAAACATACCAATAATTCACAGAGAGAGAGAGAGAGAATGAGAGAGAGAGAGAGAGAGAGAGAGAGAGAGAGAGAGAGAGTGAGAGAGAGAGAGACGCTTTAGACATTGTTTTATTGACAATGTCACAAATACAGCCTTTATGTCAATGTGGTGAACTTTTTCTTGCAGCGCCGAAGTTAAGGAACGTAAATCATCAAACTCAAAAAAAGCAATATTAAAAATGAAAACCAACTTATTAAGAAAAGTGACCAAACGGATTAAACATACCAATAATTCAGACAGAGAGAGAGAGAGACAGATAGAGAGAGAGAGAGAGAGAGAGAGAGAGAGAGAGAGAGAGAGAGAGAGAGAGAGAGAGAGAGAGAGAGAGAACGCAGGGTGAATAACCGTGCTTGCAATTACCACATTTTTTTCCGCCGCACCTGTGCACTGCAAAATGTCACTGTGGAATTCAGTGTGTTGCAATTGGAATTGGAAGACAACAAGCAAAGAAGAACTCGGTAAACACATGGAGATGAGCAGTGAGGTGAGGGGTGGGGGTGGTAGATGGAGAGAAAAAAAAGAAGACTAAACTAACTGTAGCCAGAGATCTATTTCGGGTTAATTGTGATTTAGGAAAAATGGAATTAGCTTGGACCGTGAAGAAGAAACATTTGGGTTCGTTTTTAATTTTTGTATTCGTGAAAGATTTGGGGTTTGTGTGTTGAACAAAACGTTTGGATTCATTGTGTATGAGCAAAGACATGGCTTAATCTTGATGGCAACATATTTCTGTTTGCATCTATTACAAATACTTGCGTTCATCATTATGATTTGTACGAGTAGTTGTAACTGAGCAAAAGATTTGCCTTTATAAGTAACCTTCGAACAAATCATTCAGATAAGTTCTTATGAAATTCGAAAGATTTAAAGTCCTGTGTGTGATATAAAAAAACAATGTTGGCATGCATGACGAAACATTCGTGTTGGAAAATATCAGTTCAAATGTACGACGGAAGTCGAAAGATTTGAGTTCATATTATTAGGTAAAGCGAAATTTTTGGATGTGTTTGAAATCTTTAATGTCAGTTCACATAAGTGACGATGGAATGGTGTTCACAATGAGGGTTTGTATGTCATGAACAAAAAGTTTTTTATTTTATGATTTATGTTAGTATTGGGTAATGTACGACTACAACAAAAGATTTCGGTTCAGTAACGCCCTTGATAATTCGAGAACCTTGCGGGATAGAAACATCACGCACACGCATGTTTTCACACAAAGTTAGTATGACCCACACCCACGCTATCTCTCTCTCTCTCTCTCTCTCTCTCTCTCTCTCTCTCACACACACACACACACACACACACACACACACACAAACACCACACACAACAACACACACACACACACACAGACACGCACGCACGCACGCGCGCGCGCACGCACACACGCACACACGCACACACACGCACACACACACACACGCACGCACGCACGCAGAGAGAGAGAGAGACACAGAGAGAGACAGACAAACAGACAGACACACAGAGAGAGAGAGACAGACATGTAGGGAGAGAGACAGACATGTAGAGAGAGAGAGAGAGAGAGGAGGGGGGGGGGGAGAGAGAGAGACAGACAGACAGAGAGAGAGGGCCTTTTAGCAAACACCTTTCACGTAATAAAACGCCACGGTTCAAAAACTCTCCCTTCGCAAAATAGTCCCAATACTATGGGTTAAAAAGAGATTGTTTGGAGAAAGTAAAGGCAACAGTAATACACTTTATAACACCACCAACGCCACCCCCCCCACCCCCCGCCCCAAACCCCCCCCCCCCCCCCCCCCCCCCCCCCCCCCCCCCCCCCCGCCGCCGCCCCCGCCCTCAATTCTCGAACGACCTTCTCCCACGCTCCCTGTGCGTTTTAGAGCAGGTAATCTTGTGTGATATGAACTGCCTTACTCCATGTTCGACAGGAGAACATTAACATTGATGTATCCCCGTCTCTGTGTGTCACTGTCACTGTGCCCTTGTCCCTGTAATAATATGTAGCCTACTCGTGTCTATGACTCTACTCTACGTCTCTTACGTGCCCCTTCTATATGTGCCCCCTCCGGTTAAGTTTAGGGATAAGGTTAGGATTAGCAGGGCCTGACCAGGTGATTTGTACGGGGGTGGGGTGGGGGTGAATCCACCCGAAAGTCCAGGGAGCTGCATAGGTTCCGATTTAAGGGGCAGTGCTCTTGTGGGGGTCCATGGGGGCGAATCCTCCACAATGTTTTGCAATTTAGTGATTATTAAAGATCCACCAGATCACGTGTCAGCATCACGGGTTTTCCTTCTCATAGCTGGGAAGAAACCTTGTTTTGACCAGCTTTGACTCCCATAAAAATGTCCCCAAATTGAAAACGAAACAGCCCCCCCCCCCCCCCGGGGCCCCCCCTAGATCCAGGGGATCCAGGGTTCGGGTGAGCATAAGGCGACACAATATACACAGAAATATATACACAAAATACGGGGGACACACCGATAACGGTGATATACGGAACGGGGACACTTAGAGACAGGGGGACACATTTTGGTTTTAGATTGCATAATGTAAATGATGGTTGGTTGATGGCTTCGTCCCACGTGGCGGTCGCGGTGCCGAGCGGATATTAGGCCCAACTGTCATGCATTCGGGGACATAATATGTAATCGAAATTGGTGACATACGTATTTGGTACTTTGTAGTCACAGAGGCGTCTCTGTGAAATTCGGGTTGCTCCCAACTGGAGAGTAGTCACAGAGGCGTCTCTGTGAAATTCGGGTTGCTCCCAACTGGAGAGAGCGTCGCAGCCAGAGGCGGGCCACCCATTTTTTAATTATTTTTTTAGCATGCGATTTTTGTGTGACGGATGAGGACGGAAAAGGGGGAGGGGGTAAATTTTAACCAAATGATAACTTTTTCGTTGCCACTGGGATTAACGTGTGCTAAGTGCATGGGCACACGGGACCTCGGTTTATCGTCTCATCCGAAAGACTCCACATTCAGACCGTAAGGCCTAGTGCAAAGTGAGAGGAAAAATCCCCTGTACCCAGGTTCGAACTCGGGTTTACTTGACACAAGGCGGACGCATTACCTCGGTGCCACTCTACATGGACAGGGGTACATCAATAGCATACATAACATTGTGTAAGGGGGGGGGGGGTAAGGTAACACGTTGCATCAGACCCACGAGTGACGCCAAGTCTAGTTCCCGCCAAATTCTATTTCTGGCTGCTGTCGTCACGTCATGTCACGACTAATGCAGGGTTGTGCAAGGTAATGCGCCTGGGAGGTGCGAAAGGGGAGTGGAGACAAGTACCACCGCTGGGAGGTATAGGGCGGAGAGTGGGGAGCGGTTTAGGAGTCATGTATGGTTTCCTTTAGGCGTCAAAAGCCCGTTTTCGTATTTGTTTGATGTCTTCCTTCCCCTCGTCTCTGTGTATTTGGGGTATTGATAAGCGAAATACAACATCAATCTACTGTACTAGAAGGTACGTAAACCGATTATATGTTTCCACGTTTGGCTGTTAATGTAGACGAGAAATAGTAGACAATGCCTTTCACTTAAGTCATACGTACCCCCCCCCCCCCCCCCCCCCTCTTTTATCTATATATACATCCGCTTGGACGTGTGTGTATGTTATCATGACAATTGTATCCCCCTCCCTTCGTAGGGATACCGAGGGGTCTTTCGTACAAATAGTTCCCCCACCTTCTGGAAGTGATGTGCTTGTAACTTCCTCTAATCTGTCACTCTTTGACTCTGCCTTTTCCCTTTGCTTACTGTCATCTGCTATCTTTCTATCTTACTGGTCCATTCTCATGCCATTTTTTCTATAAATTCTCACAAAGATTTCTCCAGTCGAAGTCGGACATGCTGGGTCTAACTATTTCTTAGTTAGGCGCATAACGGCAGCATGACGCATCTACGCTCATGTGACAGGAAACTGTCTGAGCGAACGAAGAAGAAGAATGACAATTGTATCACAGCAAATGTAAAACGAATCATAATATGGTGGTAAATGTTTTCTCTGAAGAAATATTGTGTCCAACGTAGACTCGATTTGCCTTATTTCTTACTCGTCTACTTATTTCCATTATTGCATACATTCCCGACGCTGCAATTATGATACCCCCCCTTGACATTAGGACTGTACATGTCAATGTCAATAAATATTCCAGGGCACAGAAATCCTTCATCCCCAGATTCATCCACCTCCTAAACTCATGATCCTTTTAGGTTTAAATGTGTGTTCATCGTGTTAAATGAAACTATGCATGCTTATCCTTAGACGTGTATGTATCCACATATAATGTGTATCTTTTAGTGTGTATTATGTGTAACTTTTGCTTCTATTCATGCATGCTGAATGTCAATGTCTTTGTTATTCTGGCACCTGAACAACATTTCTCCTTGGGAGATAATAAAGTGAATTTGATTTGATTTGATTTGATATTATTATGAGCGGGGTCTCTCTCTCTCTCTCTCTCTCTCTCTCTCTCTCTCTCTCTCTCTCTCTCTCTCTCTCTCTCTCTCTCTCTCTCTCTCTCTCTCTCTCTCTCTCTCTCTCTCTCTCTCTCTCTCTCTCTCTCTCTCTCTCTCTCTCTCTCTCTGATTGTTTTATGTCAAATTTTCTTCCTTGATGCACGGTATGAATGTGTGAGTGAGAGGGGAAGGTGCAAAGAAGCTATTGTAGCTTATCCTTTTTACCATCAATAAAACATTCGTATTCTCTCTCTCTCTCTCTCTCTCTCTCTCTCTCTCTCTCTCTCTCTCTCTCTCTCTCTCTCTCTCTCTCTCTCTCTCTCTCTCTCTCTCTCTCTCTCTCTCATCCTTGTTAAATAAAGTTTTTTTAGTGTTCAATGTTCTCTCTCTCTCTCTCTCTCTCTCTCTCTCTCTCTCTCTCTCTCTCTCTCTCTCTCTCTCTCTCTCTCTCTCTCTCTCTCTCTCTCTCTCTCTCTCTCTCTCTCGTGGTGCTTATCTCATGTTTCCCTGGTTAAATTAAATTTCGTTTTTCGTTTTTCTCTGGGGGAAAAAGGGCACACAGTCATGCAGTAAATTGCATCAGCTTTGGAGACATTTCCAGTGGACATTATCGATTAAAGCGTTTGACACAGCCTCTAAGTAACAGAGTTCGCAACATGTTTATTGGCCTTATTAAGGTCGACCATCCATATATCTTTCCATCTCCCCACAATAACACTCAGAACCGCATTGCCCCGGTCCTCCTCTCCACACGTATCCGGCATATCCTGTTCCACAACTCTCTCTCTCTCTCTCTCTCTCTCTCTCTCTCTCTCTCTCTCTCTCTCTCTCTCTCTCTCTCTCTCTCTCTCTCTCTCTCTCTCTCTCTCTCTCTCTCTCTCTCTCTCTCTCTCTCTCTCTCTCTCTCTCTCTCTCTCTCTCTCTCTCTCTCTCTCTCTCTCTCTCTCTCTCACACACACACAAACACGCGCGCGCGCACACGCACGCACGCACTGAGCAATCGCACAAATTGACACCCCCACAGAAAAAGCAAAACCAAGGGATCTCATCGAGAGTCCTGCTGCAGTGCACCCACAATATTGACTGTTAGATAGGTTGAGATCCTGTAACAGATTTTGGTAGAGATTAAATCAATGATAGCAATCATCATCATCATCATCATCATCATCATCGTTGTTGTTGACGTCGTCATCACCATATAATTACGGTCGTCATCATCATGTTCGTGATTATCATCATCATCATCATAATCATCGTTGTTAACGTCGTCATCATCATCATCATCATCATCATCATCTTTATCATCAAATAGGACTTGTGTATTTGGGACAATTAAAACTCTTGTGCCTTATGTCATTTTCCGTTTGCGTTTCTTTTATTAAACAAAAGCGAGCCAGACAAAGCAACACCGTGACAAACTTTCATAACTGGTTGCAATGTAGGAAACAAAAGTAAATAGATTAAACAACAAAGGGGAAAAGGTCTGCTGCATCTGCATCCATAGTTGATAGGGCCACATCGTGTCATACTCATCAACTGCTATGTCATGACAACAGCTTAATAGGGTTCAGTGCCAACTTGACCGCTGGATATCAGTAGGCTAATTGCTTTGGCCGAAAATATTAAGTTAAAAAATGTATGTACGTGTATGTATGTATGTGTGTGTGTGTGTGTGTGTGTGTGTGTATGTGTGTGCACATGCGCCTGTGTCCGCGCACGTGCGTGCGTACATGTGTGTATATTATATATATTATATATATATATATATGTGTGTGCGTGTGTTGTAATCTGACAGGCATTTTCGCTTTACAGATCGTGATATCTACGCCGGATACTGTGAATGACTGGCTGATTCCCAACCCTACCGTTCTTCATTCCCCCTCCCTCCCCCTCCCCTCCCCCTCCCTCCCCCTCCCCTCCCCCCTCCCCCTTCAGTCCCATCCTCAATCTTTCCCCCCACCCGCACCCCACCCCCCCCCCTTTCAATCAGAACGACGTGGGAGACGAAGTGATCAGCAAGTGGTGACGACAGCACATCACAGCACACTATTCACATTGGAACAATGATATAACAAGGTAAGACAATATTACATTAATGCATGTGTGTTGTGAATGAGCCAAAACCAACTTGAATACTATGCTACTCAAAAGAATTCAAAGGACACTCTCAAATTTGACATGCTTCTTTACAATTAAAATATGTGCCTCAAACATGGTTGTTTTCAACAGTCGTCACATGTAGATAGCGAGCACACTATAAGCTTCAAGCTTGTTGCTGCTCATTTATATTGACAATGTATTGATGTATATGTGTCATGTTGATCTGAATAAAAAAAATATTTAAGCCAAATACAAACAATTCTCACCACATTTCACACGAACCTGTAAAATAAAGTCTCAGACAACATGTCTTTTTGTCAATTAATCAGATGTTTCTCGTCCAAACATGCTACACTAACTCGAAAAAGAAACGCAAAGCTCACGAAAATTGGCTTTCCGTTAGATTCCCTTAGCTGAAAAAGGAGAAATGTTGCACGGTAAGAAATGTATTGCATGGTCAAGACATGTTCATGGTGAACACACTTCAGTCATCTGAACAAACCAGTGAGTATTCATGGCTGCGTTACTGGGGCTTATTTCACCATGCCTCTAGACCCTGCAGTCTCATGACAGACGATTTTCGGGAAAAACCCCTAGGGGAGAGCACTTCGTGAAAATTAAAGTTGTTTACCTCCATTAAGGTCAAATGCCATAGTAACAATGGCGTCGAAGCTTGAAACCGCAGGATGCGAGTCAGCGACTTGCAAACATTTTTAAAGAAAAATTAGGGGTGCCCTTTAGCTACAAACAGATAAAACTTGCAACATGTGACGTAAAAATATAAATGACTTTTTTTTTAGAATGACGCACGGTGTTCTAAGTGCTGTATGTCTGCTCAAACACACGAGTCGATAGGCTACGAGTCGGCCTGCAAATGTTCACAGAGCCACGCATTCCTGGAGCCAAGCTAGTCTCAGCCTCTGCCAGTCGTCTCCTGGTGAAATAAGCCCCAGTAACGCAGCCATGGATACCCACTGGTTTGTTCAGCTGACTGAAATGTGTTCACCGTGAACATGTCTTGACCATGCATTGCACCCCCAAGGGGCTTTTTTTGCAGAGAAAAAACCCCACCTTGAAACCTTACATTTTTTTCCGTGCACATTTCTGCTTTTTCAGCTAAGTTATAAAACAAATAAGGCAAGTTTTCGTTGGTTTTGCGTTTCTTTTTCGGGTTAAGTAGCATGTTTGGACAGGAAAACAGATCTGTATAATTGGCCCAAAAAAACCCACATGTTGTTTGGGACATTATCTTACAGGTTCATATTGAAATTTGATAAGAAATGTTTGTATTTGTGATAGCAATTTGAATTTGAAAAAGCAGGGCAAAGATCAGAATGGCCCTTGAAAACTTTTGAGTAGTAGTGTTTTTTCCCTTTCTACTGTCTATTGTTCACTTAGTTCAAAGGAATCTTTCTGTATCCAATTGTTTTACTTTAACAATATTTTCTTTTTTCTTTCTATTGTTCTGTTCGTGCAAAAGAAATTTTATGTATTCCATTCTTTTACTCGAACAATACATTACTTTCTTTCTATTGTTAAGTATGCGTAGAAAGTTATTAACTTTCGAATAGAAAAGGTAAACTAACTATCTCTCTCTCTCTCTCTCTCTCTCTCTCTCTCTCTCTCTCTCTCTCTCTCTCTCTCTCTCTCTCTCTCTCTCTCTCTCTCTCTCTCTCTCTCTCTGTCTCTCTCAGTCTCTCTCTCTGTCTCTCTCTCCGTCTCTCTCTGTCTCTCTCTCTCTCTCTCTCTCTCTCTCTCTCCCCTCTCTCTCTCTCTCTCTCTCTCTCTCTCTCTCTCTCTCTCTCTCTCTCTCTCTCTCTCTCTCTCTCTCTCTCTCTCTCTCTCTCTCTCTCTCTCTCTCTCTCTCTGTATTTTTCTGTCGATTTGTTCGGTGTGACTTGCGCATGTCTTGTCTTCTTTATTTATAAAAAAAATGATGTGTCCCAAACATTTGTATGCACATCGCATGACCAAAGTTCAAAATAGGCATATGTATTGATTTTTATTTTTATTGAATGTTCCCGGATTGGGGGGGGGGGGGGATTGGGGGAGTCGGAGGACGTAAGTCTGACGTCTCACAGACCAATTTGGATAATGGGAAAAGGACTAGAGCTGTCAAAGACGGGCTATTCTGGAATCAGAGAAGGAGTGAGAGAGAGAGAGGGAGAGAGAGAGAGAGGGAGAGAGAGAGAGAGAGAGAGAGTTCAAACTTCAAACTTCAAATATTTTATTTTACAAGGATAAGAATTTAGGCTGGGCCTAGTCTTCCATTCTGTCCTTGGTTCTAAGCATGCAAGAGAGAGGGAGAGATAGATAGATAGATAGAGAGAGAGAGAGAGAGAGAGAGAGAGAGAGAGAGAGAGAGAGAGAGAGAGAGAGAGAGAGTTCAAACTTCAAATACTTTATTTTACAAGAATAAGAATTTAGGCTGGGCCTAGTCTTCCATTCTGTCCTTGGTTCTAAGCATGCAAGAGAGAGAGGGAGAGAGAGAGAGAGAGAGAGAGAGAGAGAGAGAGAGAGAGAGAGAGAGAGAGAGAGAGAGAGAGAGAGAGAGTGAGTTGTATCGCCATAAGACAATTATCTTGAGACTGTTGCACTTCTGTTATTGGAACCTTTACTCATTAACATGGCATGATGGAACTGAAACGTAGGTGAAGACGGGGTAAAAAGCCCATGGGCGGGTAAGAAGCCCATGCCGATTATCTCATGAAATAAAGAAAATTTGAGTCACATTTTGCCCATGAGAGGAGTGAGCATTCGTCTCATTGGCAAATTTGACTGAAATTTTCTTTATTTCATGAGATAATTGGCATGGGCATCTTACCCGCCCATGGGCTGTTTACCCCGTCTTCCCCTAATAATAGTAATAATAATAATAGTGAATCATTTATATAGCGCACTCCTCCACCAAATGTGGAGCTCTATGCGCTTAGCAACAACAAACATTAAAAGCAAGAAATTCAAAAACAAAAACAAGTAATCGCTCACACACATAGAAAATAGGCATGTATACACCCTCCCCACATACACGCAGGCACGCACGTACGCACATATCCACACACACACACATGCACTCACACACACCGTTACCATCACCACCACTCACCCCACCCAAGAACACAATACAAATTACAATCAGTTGAAGAAAGCATCAACACACACACACTCTCTCTCTCTCTCTCTCTCTCTCTCTCTCTCTCTCTCTCTCTCTCTCTCTCTCTCTCTCTCTCTCTCTCTCTCTCTCTCTCTCTCTCTCTCTCTCTCTGTGACTCTCTCGCAACAAAGCTGACGTAAACATTGCAGTCAACACACAGTGAAACGAATATGAGGTGGAGGGGGAGGGGAGGGTGTGTGTGAGAATAGAGTCGAGAAGTAATGTGGCCTAAAGGTTGTGATGTAGCTTGAATAGGTGGGTCTTGAGAGCTGATTTGAAACGTTGCAAGGACTGCTGGATATGGCGAATTTCGCGTGGTAAGGAGTTCCAAATTGATGGGGCCGAAAAGGAAAAGGAGCGCTCACCAAACATTTTTGTTCGTGTACTAGGAACACAGAGAATTTTGGAATCTGAAGATGACCGCAATTGCCTTGATGGAGTATAGACAGAAAGCATGTCAGAGATGTAGCTAGGGGCATTTACAGAGAAATAAGAATGACATAGAGTGGACATTTTGTAGTCAATACGTGCTTTGATGGGAAGCCAATGGAGGGATATCAGGAGTGGTTGAACATGATGATACTTAGAGACCTTGAGTACAAGTCTGGCAGCAGAGTTCTGGACTTTTTGAAGCTTGTCAATGAGGTGTTGGGGGCAGCCATACAAGAGTGAATTACAATAATCTAATTTAGAGAGAACAAAAGCGCAGACTAGTATCTTAGCAGTATCTATAGACAGGAGATGGCGAATCGTACCAATGCGACGCAGCTCACAGTATGCTGACCGACAGATAGTTTGAACTTGTGAGTCAACACTCATATCTTGAGTGATGTGGAAGCCAAGATTTCTAGCAGAAGGAGAAAAAGGTATTTGAGTGTCACAGACAGAGGTGGAATCAGGCTTTGGGTACGAAAGTTGTCCAGATGGAGAGTGGATGAACAAGGCCTCCGTTTTGTCGTCATTTAGTTTCAGTTTGTTTTGTAGCATCCATGATTTGATGTTGTGAATGCAAAATTCCAGTCAAGATATAGAAGGACGACTGGTAGATGGGGATACAGGCTTGTGGAGTTGTGTATCATCAGCAAAAGGCTGAGAATCAACTGAATGAGAAGTGATCAACTCGGAAAGAGGTTTAGTATACATGATGAAGAGGACTGGTCCAAGTACTGAGCCTTGAGGAACCCCACATGTGAGGCCAACCATTGCAGAAGATGAGTCATTGATGGAGACAGACTGAGTTCGACCAGAGAGGTAAGACGAGAACCATGACAGAGCAGAGCCTGATATCCCATAGGTGATTTGAAGCCTCTTAAGGAGTGTATGGTGGTCAATAGTATCAAACGCAGCTGAAAGATCCAAAAGAGTTAATATAGATGCGTCACCAGAGTCAAGAGCTAAGAAATGTCATTAGTTACCTTCAACAGTACAGTTTCAGTGCTGTGAAATGGCCTGTACGCTGATTGTGAACGACTGATGAGTTGATGTTCATTGAGATAGCCTAGGAGTTGATGAAGAACTAACTTCTCAATGAGTTTCGATATGAAAGAGAGGTTGGATACAGGCCTATAGTTCTTTAGAGTGTTTGGGACAAGGGATAGGTTTGCATCCAAAATTGATTAAGCTCTAAAACCAGCTGTTTTTTCCGTTCTGATCCCCACCATAGAGTATCGAATAAAGTATAGAACTGGTTGGTTTCATTGTATGCACGTACACCACTGTCGTTTCCGACTATGACTGCCAGATAGTTGGGGAGGAAGCTGCTATTTTGGTAGGCTGGGCTAACATTTGTTCATAGTGGAGATGCTTGGCGCAGTGTGACTGTGTGTTTAATATTGTATTGTATGGGTCTGCATGAATGAAGTGTGTGCGGATTGGATGGGAGGAGGGGAATGGGGCATGTAGTAAGTGTGTGTGTGTGTGTGTGTGTGTGTGTGTGTGTGTGTGTGTGTGTGTGTGCGTGTGCGTGCGTGCGTGCGTGTGCGTGCGTGCGTGCGTGCATGCGTGCATATGTGTGTGTACATGTGTGTTTGTGTGCGTTGATGTGAGTGTGTTTGGGGGGTGGGGGTGGGGCGATGCGGTTGTGTATATGTGCGTGTGCTTGTTTGTATATCTATGAGTCTGTGTTTGCGTGGGGGTGACGGTGGGAATGCGAGGGGCGTCTGAGTATGTTCGATATGTATGATGTAATATTGCATGTGGAGTGATTTTAGTTTTGTTAATTAAGCGCCATGAGTAGTTCGTCAAGAATGTGCGCTCTATAAATGACATTATTATTATTATTATTATTATTATTATTATTATTATTATCAATGTATGTGTTATAATCATGGCACCTGGGCGCAGTTTCTCTTTTTAGAGATAACAAAATTGATTTGATTTGATTTGATTTGCAAAACATCGGGCAGTGGCTCTGCTTGTTGCTGCTTCAGTTATTTTGTATGGTGTGATCTTTTGTTATTGGACAATCACAATGTTTGAACCAGTGGCAAATAATTATAGGGGACAAAAGTTGTCTTCCAGCGAACTTGGAAGAAAACGTAAAACAGTGTAGGCGGGTGATGCTAAAGCTTTGAACACCGCTGACGACTGAAATGAGGCGAGTGACGTGCGACCTTGCTACACGATGACACCGTCCGTAGGGTGCCGACAACTGTCCCTGTTATTAATTCATTAAGGTGTCGACACCCACACGTTGCGGATAGAGGTTGTGGTTGGGCGTACTGTAGTGTTGGGCCGTGGTCCTACTTCCTTGTCACTGGTGTTGACGCATCGTATTGAGGACCTAGCAGACGAGTATGGCATTCCAAACGTCAAACAATTATTTGCACGATTTTTAGTGGTAAAATGAGGCACTTTCCTCATTCTGTGCACACAATTCATTCTGTGGTGCACACAATTCATTGTATGCATAGAATTCATTCTGTGGCACACACAATTCACTCTGTAGGACAGAATTCATTCTGTACGACAGAATTCATTTCTGTGGCACATACAATTCATTCTGTAGGACAGAATTCATTCTGTAGGACAGAATTCATTCTATAAGACACATATTTCATTATGTGCACCAAATTTATTCTGTGAGATACACATTTCATTTTGTGCGCAGAATGAATTCTGTGTCCCACAGAATAAATTTTGTGCACAGAATGAATTCTGTCCTACAGAATAAATTCTGTACTAACAGAATTCATTCTGTCGGAAACACAATTCATTCTATGGAGAACGAGGCTCATTCGCATACAAAGTGACGTCATGGGTGTTAGACATTGACCTACTAAGCTCCTCAAGGGAGCGTCGTTCTCCATAGAATGAATTGTGTTTCCCACAGAATAGAATAGGACATTCTTCTATAGGACAGAATTCATTCTATAGGACAGAATTCATTCTGTAGGACAGAATTCATTCTGTAGGACAGAATTCATTCTATAGGACATTTCATTCTGTAGGACAGAATATTCTATAGGACAGAATTCATTCTGTAGGACAAAATTTATTCTGTGGACAGAATTCACACAGAATTCATTCTGCGCAGAAAATGAAAAAATTTATTCCCACAGAATTCAAGAAAATTGTGTATCCCACAGAATAAATTTTGTGCACAGAATTAATTCTGTCCTACAGAATGAATTGTGTGTGCCACATAATGAATTCTGTCCTACAGAATGAATTCTGTCCTACAGAATGAATTGTGCGTGCCACAGAATGAATTCTGTGCACCACAGAATGAATTCTGTGCACAGAATGAGGAAAGTGCCTCATTTTACCACTAAAAATCATGCAAATAATTGTTTGACGTTTGGAATGCCATAGACGAGTGCAGTGCAGCAGCACAGTGCCTCTAATGCTCGGTGTCCATCTGTGTTCTACCGAGGACCCAGCATGTTTGACAATCGTGGGTAAAGGTCAAGGTGTGCCCCCCCCTCCCTACATTTCTCAGCTCTCCCCGCATTTTTACACTTGCCTTTCTTACCAAACATTAAGCTGTATTTTATGAACCTTTTCAGCTAATTATCTTTGTTGAATAATCAATCGCAGTCATGATAAAGGCCATTATCTAATAGGACCCCCACCCACCCCCTATATAGGTATATCGATAGGTAGTGATAGCGCTACGCACCCCTTTTTTTCCTTTATCTCCCAGACTGTTTGTTCTATAGTATGAGCTTCACTGCCCTCTGCTCAAATGGCTTTTTTAGTATCATTGGTTGGTATGAGCCTGTAGTAGAGGCCAACAGTAACATGAGAGCTGTACAAGTGATGGTCTTCTACAGTAATGGAAAATCATGGTACAGTTTAGTCACTTGTGGATGACTTATGACTCTCAAACGAGGGGGACTTTGCACCGGCTCTGGTGCTGCAGCCAAAGGGATGGGCCGGCCTTTGGGAACCTTCCCCAACCGTCCTCAAATCCCTTTAGCTGAGAGAGTGGGGATGTACCCTGAGCAAGGCATCCCCACTATAAACAAATTCTATCCCAGCCCGCCAGAATAGCACCTGCCCCCTCTGCTAACTGGTACTCATGGTCGGAAACGACTGACTGGCATACATACATACATACATACATACATAAGCTTCAACAAAAGTTAAAGACAATAGGCTTGAATTTGGTGATTTTTTTGCAAGTAGGTGTGCTGGGTTTTATCGAAATGGCAGCCTATGTAAGCAAAAGAACAATGAGCAACTTAGGACGCGCATTTTACTGCCATTTGACTGCCCCCTGGCGGTCAAATCATCGTCCTAAGTTGACCATTACAGATCATAGTCAGATTGTGCATTATGACACGTGCGTCGCTTTTCTTTAACCGCTGAATGTCTTAACTACTGTTTACTTAGAACTGCAGGGTAGGAACAACTTCCCAATGGTCAACCTTGCTCGCCAATTTGACCGCCAGGTGGCAACCGACTCAATAGGGGCTTATCTCGTGATATCTTTAGTTGGGGGTAGAGAAAGAGAGAGAGAGGGAGGGACTCCTCTCCCTCTCTCTCTCTTTATCCTCGACTAAGAATATAGAGAGGATTAGCGCCGCACTCGAGCGTTAAGCCACCTGGCGGTCAAAACAGCCAGCTAAGCCGCTCATTCATGACATTTTAGATGCATTCAGCACACTTTATTGAGGCAATGCAGATTGGTTTTATGTATGTATCTGCGTGCCTCAAAATGTTCTGTTACATGTTGTGTGTGTTTTTCTGTTGTTTATAAGGCTCTATATCCCATTACTTAGGGAAGAAAGGAATACATTGAAATTGAACAAAACAATACACTGTACGCAATGGAAGTCCTTAAACTCGTTTTGTAAATTTTGACTTTAAAACTGATTACCTTTTTGGAACTCGCCGAACTTTTGTTGATATATAAGGCTTTAGAATTGGGACTAGGGCATGTGAATAATTATGTTCTTTTTGTCTTTCTTGAGGCAGTAGCCATTTTGGATTTTTCAGGGTTGAACTCAGTTGTTGCGTGACTCAGTGTTATAAAGCGCTTGGATCGTCTGAGACCAAAGAATATAGCGATAGCCCACACATTAATTCCATCATATGTGGGGGAAAAGGCATTTGAATCCAGCTTGTTACGTGATCATAAATGGGCAAAGGGTCTGAATTCTAAGGGACGTTACTCGTGATCTTAATGTATATCCAATAATTAGACACCCCCTCAAAGTTTGTTTTAGATTTCGATTGTATATTGTTATATGTGGCGTATTTAAGATATAGAAAACGGTAAACGAAATAACGACGTAAACCTGTTTTAAATAAGCCATGCAACAAATAACAAATCACTTTTTCTTTTTGCGTGTCCTTTGTATCCCAGTATATTTAACAAGAAAATGCGTGTTCATAGCTTGCCTTTTTAAACAGTGCAAGTGTAGGTCACTGTTTCTTTTATCGGATAATAACTACAAATGCATTTAGAGTTGTCGCTCTTTATGCATATTTGCATATTTGCTTAACTCGCGTGCATGTATTCAAAATACGCGGGTGCATGTGTGGGTTAACATTTTACTGCGTGTTAGCATTCCAAATATGAACACTTTGTTTCATGAGGTCGATGGTGGTGGGTGGGGTGGATATGTGAATGCGGGAAAGAGAGAGAGGATACATTTGAGATGTGGGCGCATGTATGACAAGTGCAGAAGGAAAGGGGGGGGGGGGGGGTAGAGGAAGGCAATGGAAGAGTGTCAATAAGACTGTGGCAAGATTATTATGCGCGTGTGTGCGTAACCTAGTTATTGCGATTAAAAGGAGAAAAGAAAGAAAACCGGTAACAAATGCACGCAGTTCCATTGTTTTGTTAGTCTCTGTCATCAATCTTCCCACTTGTCGTTGATAGATGGTATGTTTATTGGGGTGGGTGAGGGTGGGGGGCTTTGGGTTTATCAGTTTGCAGCCATTGAAACACCACACACACACACACACACACACACACACACACACATACATACATACATACACACACACACACACACACACACACACACACACACACACACACACACACACACACGCGCGCGCGCGCGCGCGTGTGCGCGTGCTCACCGCATGCAATTGCTGATGACATTTTTTTTCCGTTTATTTTTTGTATAGTTCAATGTCCATTAATTGTTCCCCCCCCCCCCCCCCCTACTGTGTGTGTGTGTGTGTGTGTGTGTGTGTGTGTGTGTGTGAGAGAGAGAGAGAGAGAGAGAGAGAGAGAGAGAGAGAGAGAGAGAGAGAGAGAGAGAGAGAGAGAGAGAGAGAGAGAACGAACGAATCATTTTAATGAGTAGGCCTTTCTGCCCATGTCTCTACTTAAGAGAGAGATGAGAGAGAGAGAGAGAGAGAGAGAGAGAGAGAGAGAGAGAGCGAACGAACGAATCACTTTAGTGAGTAGGCCTTTCTGCATGTCTCTAAGGAGAGATGAGAGAGAGAGAGAGAGAGAGAGAGAGAGAGAGAGAGAGAGAGAGAGAGAGAGAGAGAGAGAGAGAGCGAACGAACGAACGAATCATTTTAATGAGTAGGCCTTTCTGCCCATGTCTCCAAGGAGAGATTAGAGAGAGAGAGAGAGAGAATCGTTCCTGTCTAGGGTCACTCAGGGGTCACTCAGGTGTTAATGACCTGGAAGGTCAGTGCAACGACACTTAACAGTACAGGGTCACATCATCACTTCTGACTCCAGTCCGCCCCAGTGTTATCTAACACAGTAGGTAGACAGGGCACACAGCGTACACAGGAGGGGTGGGTGGGGGAGGGACTGAATGACAGGTGGCCTTAACGGGGGACATCGCGCTATTAATCAATCAATCAATCAATCAACCAATCAATCAATCAATCACATTAAGGCCGTGTACACACATAGCTCCCTCGCGTGTACCGGTGTGTGTGTGTGTGTGGGGGGGGGGGGGGGGGAGTATGTGTGCGCGGTGAATGCGCGCGCGCGGGTGTGTGTGTCTTTCAGTAGGCATGGGTGTATGTGTTTGTTCTTTGTGGGTTTGTTATAATGTATGCTGGTTTGTGTGTGGATATGTTTGAGTAGGTGCACACGTGTCCATCTTTTATATGAACTAGCGCAGCGCCCCGTACCGGTAACGCCTAGTACAGGTAACGCCAAGTACCGGTAACGCTGAGTACCAGTTTTGCCGGGTCCGCGAAATATTATATTTTTACTTTTGTGGCTGAAAACCCAATTTTTAGACCCCGACCCCTTTCAAGGCCTACCAATCTCCTTGACCTTGACCTTGATCAGTATGCAATGATCAGAACAAACATATGCCAAAGTACCTACATGCCAAGATTGAAGTCCCTAAGACCATCAGAACGGTCATAAGCGAAAGTACCTCCATGCCAAGTTTCATTACTCCAGGACCTGCGGTGTGGAAGTTATGGCCCCTTAACGATTTGGGGTTTTCAAGGTCATACGCCAAGGTCAAGGTCAGGGCGGCGAAAAGTTTTGTGCAGATGCCTTCCTCTCATAGGGACACACCACCACACCAAATTTGAAGTGATTCGGTCAAGCGGTTCGGGAGATCCTTAGGACAGACAGAAAAGAACAACAAACAAACAAAAAAAGGAACCAAACCTGAACGAAAACTTACTCCTTTGCGATCGTAGATTGGCAAAGGACAAAAACAGAAAAACGAACTGAAAGCCAACTTAGTTCGGCCTTTCGGCATGTGGGGCATTTGTAAATACAAAGATTGTGGGAACAATACTGGAGGCAATGCCCGGAGGCAGTGGTAAACCAGTAAAGTCCTGATTTTTTAATAATACAGATACGTGTAGTGTCATCCCATTGTAATCTCCACTCCCCCCCCACGATGATCGTCGAAGACGTACCGAGAACGCGTCCTTTGTGTGACAAGGGGTTTAACTAAAACCCACAATCAGTTTCTCCCGACTAAAGTAGAATGTCTGAGAGGGTCTTTAGATAGCTGGACGTTTGTCAAGTCAAGTCAAGTCAAAATCATCTTTATTGAGGGTTAAAGAATAAGCTGACAAAGTTTTTCATCCTGCCATCCTCTGTGTGTGTGTGTTGGTGTTTTTCTAACAAATCGTTTTTGAAACCCCAGGCAAGCGAAAACAAGAACGACTTGATTATTGTGCGGGGTGATTAAGCTATGTTTAAAATAACACGCATTGTTTATGCACGTGTTATTTTGCAGCATGACTAACGTGTGTGTGTGTGCGTGTGCGCGTGAGCTCGTGTGTTTGTGTGTGTGTCTGTGAGTATGTGCGTGCGTGTGTGAGTATGTGCGTGCGTGTGTGTGTACGCGCGCGCTCGTGTGTTGTGTGTGTGTCTGTGAGAGAGTGAGTGTGTGTTTGTGTGCGCGGGTCTGCATGTGCATATGCGTGCGCGGGTGTATGATTGCACAGGTGCTAAAGCATTCCTTTGCGATTGAGCGTGTGCGTGTGGATCCTGTTTTGTGTAACAAGTCTTTGCCAGCATTCGTTATGCCTCTGCTTATCATTTCTCTCTCTCTCTCTCTCTCTCTCTCTCTCTCTCTCTCTCTCTCTCTCTCTCTCTCTCTCTCTCTCTCCTCTCTCTCTCTCTCTCTCTCTCTCTCTCTCTCTCTCTCTCTAAAATCGTTCTCTCTCTCTCTCTCTCTCATCTCTCGTCTCTCTCTCTCTCTCTCTCTCTCTCTCTCTCTCTCTCTCTCTCTCTCTCTCTCTCTCTCTCTCTCTCTCTCTCTTCTCTCTCTCTCTCTCTCTCTCGTTCTTGTGAAATTAAAATGCAAGCGATTATTAATTGTTGCTCCTAATTTTGAAATGTTTCCCCCACTTCTTCCCCGAACCCCCCTGGTTTTGTATTGTGGTCAATGTACATTAAACCATTTCAGTGTTCAGTGTTCTCTATCTCTCTCTCTCCCTGTCTCTCTCTCTCTCTCCCCCCCCCCCCATCTCTCTCTCCATTGTTTTACTCCTTATCATCAGTGTAATGTTGCGTTACTTATGTATCTATTCCTTAATGTTATTTGTATCCATGATGTTTCGGATCCCCCGTCAGAAGTATATAGCGAAAGAAGCTAGTAGGATTTCATGAAAAAAAATAGACATCTGTAATATTAAAAATTCGGGACTTTCCTGGTGTTGCACTGCCTCCGGGCATTGCCTCCAGGATCGTTCCCACCATCATTATATCTTTATATATATATATATATATATGCTAATGTCCCATATGTGTCTGTTCCAGACCAGAGGACGTTAAACAGATTTTCATCAGATTCGTGTAGACAGCAGTATTTCCCTAGAATCATGCCCCACAAAGGTCATATTTGGACAGTCGTATGACTGCAGTTGGACGTGTGGGTTGGCCCCTTTTATGGTGCCTTGGCTATTTGGTACTTTATGATCACAGAGGCGTCTGTGTGAAATTCGGATTGCTCCCACCCTGGAGAGCGCATCGCAGCCAGTGCCGCGCCACCCATTTTTGTTTTATTTTCATGAGATTTTTGTGTGACTGATCAGGAAGGGAGGGAAGGGTGTGTGTGTACATTTTGACCAATTGACGACTTTTTCGTTGCCATTGGGTTTAGCGTGTGCTAAGTGCATGCGCACACGGGACCTCGGTTTATCGTCTCATCTGAAAGTCTCCATGTTCTAAAATGTCTAAAATCACTATTCATGTCAAAGACATTAAATTAAAGATTCATTCATTCATTCATTCATTCATTCATTCATGTTCAGACCATAAGGCCTAGTGCAGAGTGAGAGGGAAAATCCCCTGTACCCAGACAGACATACACTTTATTCCCTTGCACTGACTGACCTGAGGATTAAAGTGTTTTAGAGTGGCACCGATAAGGCTGATGAATTGATTTTCTCTGTGCGACTGAACCGCCTTGGTTTGGCAGAACACATTGTAAAGCCTGTGTTAATTGGTGTTCAATGTGAACGCGAGCGTGGTTTAAGACTCATTTAACACGGTTATAAACTAATTCTTTTGGGTTTAATTTATATTTATCTGTGCGTGTGCGCGCGCGCGTATATGTGTGTGTGTGTGTGTGTGTGTGAGAGAGAGAGAGAGAGAGAGAGAGAGAGAGAGAGAGAGAGAGAGAGAGAGAGAGAGAGAGAGAGAGAGAGAGAGAGCTGGAACTCGAAATTGTTAATGAGGATAAACTGAGTAAGCATAAATAACTGCTTCTTTTCATCAGGTCTTCTAAAATTCTAAAATAACATGAAGTGAATAAATAAATAATTTACAAAACAAACTCAAATGGTTCAAAAGTAAACAATGTAACAATCAAATGTAACAAATCCAAAGAATAAGGGCAACATGAAATATTAATCAACATTCTCACATTTCATTTTAGAGAGGGAGAGACACACATAAATCATAGTTAGAGAGAGAGAGAGAGAGAGAGAGAGAGAGAGAGAGAGAGAGAGAGAGAGAGACAGAGACAGAGACAGACAGAGAGAGAGAGAGAGAGAGAGAGAGAGAGAGAGACAACGAAGGGGGGGGGGGGAGTAGGGGGGGGGGGGGGGCGATAAAGTAGTTTTGAACCAAATCGTAGGTGTACAAAAAAAGCATATTATTTGTTAAAGCGATTACGGTTACAATCTTTTGTTGTTGTTGATGCTATTGCGTAGTTTTAACTGATCTTTTTTGCGTGGGGTCGGAGAGAGGGGGGTCGGGGTGGGTGGGAGAGATTGGGATTTGGGTGGAAGTGAAGACTGGCAGATATTTGAAAGGGCATGCACACACACACACACACACACACACGCACGCACACACGCACACACGCACACACACGCAGACATACATACACACACGCGCACACGCACACACACAAACACAGCGAATAAGCGAAGGTTATTGGGGAGAGAAAAACAAGTACGAGTGAAGCGCGAATACGATTATAGTACCCTACCGACTTTCGTCATCATCATCATCAACATCAATATCGTCGTCATAAGCATTAGCATCACCATCGTCATCATCAGCATCATCTTCGTCGTCGTCATCAGCATCAACATCATCATATCGTCGTTGTCATCATCAGAGACACAATTGTGGTCTAAAGGAGCAAAGCGAGTTTAGAAGTGACCAAGGTATGGTGTGCCCACAGATTTACTTCCCTTGAAGCAAATGCATCAAATTGACAGGTATCTATTAATTCCGGCCATATAATTATGGACGGAACGACTTGAATGAGTTAATCCTAATTGACTGACTCTCACACCTCTCCGCTAGTCTGATAAAACACCCTAGAAATTAAATATGGAAAGCAAAGGAGTATAGGAGAAGACAGGACAGTGGGACAGTGAGACACACACACACACACTCACTCACTCATATTCACACACAGAGAGAGAAAGAGAGAGAGAGAGAGAGAGAGAGAGAGAGAGAGAGAGAGAGAGAGACTTGAAACTATTACGCAAGGATTGAGATTTTTGGCCAGGCCTATTCTTACAATCTGTCCTTGAGATGGAAACAAGACTAATACAAAACGATAAGGCAAACAGATAATTATATGAACATGCATGATGATACGAGACATCAAAGTAAACAAAATTAGAGTAAAATAATATAAACAAATAACTAACAAGTAGGGCGGGGGGGGGGGGGGGGGGGGGGGGGGGGCAAGAAAGAGAGAGAGAGAGAGTTTGTATGATTTGTGTAGGAGTGTTCAAGTGGTCGCTGTGGACCCGAAAAGGGGGCCGTTGAGGAAAAGAAGTTGATAATCGTGGAAGCAAACCAGACACTGAGATCGCTTTGTATAATTTATTTCAAACTGTTTGTACTGATTTGACTTGACTTTGGAACAGTTTTTTTCTTCTTGGGTGGCTAACTTTGAGTTTAGACTGCATGTAGCAGGCGTGGGGGAGGGGGTGGGGGAGGGAAAGAGAATCATGGAAACATGCCAGTCAGAATGCTTTATAGATTTCCACGCAAAATGCTAGCCTCGTCCATTGTAAAAATCCAAAGTGTCTGTTCTGCTTTGACTGTTTTGTGTTGCGTGGCAAACTTTGATTGGCTTTAGAAGTGGGAGGGGGTTAGGTTGCAGGGAGAGATAGCCAGACGGATTATACAATTTCCAATGCGAAATAATAATCATAATGATAAGCATTTATAGCGCCTAATCTTAAAAAAAGCCCTAAGCGCTTACAATAATAAATGAATAAACCAGCAAGCAGTATAAATAAAGAAATGGCCAAAATATATTATACACACGCGCACGCGCACACACGCACGCACTAAACACAGACACACGCACGCACTAAGCAGACACACACACGCAAACACACACACGAACCCACCACACGCGCGCGCGCACGCGCACACACACACACACACACACACGCACATACTACACGCATGCACACAAACACACGCGGATGGAAGGGGCACAGTACTTTGAAAAGAAATATAGCAGGCTATGATTTGAAAAGAGTAGTTTTGAGAGAAGACTTAAATGAAGAAAGGGATTTGGCAGAACGGAGAGGTAAAGGGAGTCTATTCCAAGAGGAGGGGGCCTGGAAAGAGAAGGAGCGTTCGCCAAGGGTCTTGGTGCGGTAACGAGGGATCTGGAGGAGAGAAGTGTCAGAAGAGGAGCGTAACTGTCTAAGAGGTGTGTAAAGGTTCAGAAGATCAGCGAGATAAGGAGCCAGACCATTCAGGGATTTGTAACAGAGCAGAGAGAGCTTGTATTCGATACGCCTTCCGACAGGAAGCCAGTGAAGAGATTCAAGCATTGGGGTAGAGTGAGAGAATTTGGAACACCTCAGTACAAGGCGAGCAGCATTGTTCTGAATTTTCTGCAATTTAGCGAGAAGATTTTGTGGGCAACCAGCAAGAAGGGAATGGCAGTAGTCTAAGCGAGAGAGAACAAAGGCAGAGATAAGAGTTTTGGTGGCGTCTTCAGAGAGAAGATGACGAACAGAAGCAATGCGACGGAGTTCCAGATAGCAAGCACGACAGACAGAGGAAATTTGAGTTTGAAAAGAAAGTGTTTGGTCCAATGTGAAGCCAAGATTGCGAACGCTTGCAGAAGTCTGAATGAGAGAGTTCTGTAGTTGGATAGAAGTAGGGAGCGAGTTTGTAGACAAAAGTTTGTCTGTTTTAAAAATCCAACGGGTACTGCTTTGACTTTGTTTTGGTCGGCTACAGTTTGTGTTGCGTGACAACTTGATATAGTGGAACCTCCCTATTACGACCCCCATTATAAGACTCCTTAAACATCTTACATGCATATTGTTTATGTATGATGAATGAATGAAAATCCGCTTCACGTCCTCCGGTCTGAAAGAGACACATATGGGACATTGGTAGATATATAGATGGTGGGGACGATCCTGGAGGCAATGCCCGGAGGCAGTGCAACTCCAGGAAAGTCCCGAATTTTTAACGATACAGATGTATATAAAGCAGTAAACATTATGTATGATCCTATGAAAAATGCTTTATATAGTTATTATGTTTTATCACGCAAGATTTAACTATCTCCGAATGTGTAGTCTATTGTAAGTTTGTAAATCATGTTATCTTGCCTATTATATGCGATTATGGTTTAGTAAGTAAGTTTTAATCTGTTGATATCTTATGAATGTGTTGTCGTTTGTGGTATGTGGACCATGTTATCTTGTAATTTCTTATCAAGTGTATGCTATTCGTTATTTGTTATTTTCTGATTTTACTTCATGTCTAATGTTCTATTTATATTTCAATTTGTAAAGCGCACAGAGCATGCTCATAGTGTGGAATGTTAGCGCTATAGCAAATACATTTCTTATTAATTATTATTATTACTCCTTCCCATTTAAGACCTACTTCTTTGAGTCATTGCCCCTCTTTGTAAGGTTTAACATTACCTCCCTTATACAACTCCCTCCCATTTAAGACCTTATTTTGGATGTCTTTTCAAGGTCGTAAAAGGGAGGTTCGACTGTATATCGATTGCATAGGCCCTATACAAGGAGTGGGACAGTGTGAGTGTGTGTGTGTGTGTGTATGTATGTATGTGTGTGTGTGTGTATATATGCGCGCGCGCTTCTGTGTATGTATGTGTTGTCGACGCGCCTCTGTGCGTGTGCGTGTGCGCTCGCTCTCTCGCGCGTGTGTGCTATGAGGGGGGTAGAAAAGCAGACGTTCTAAGAGTGCTAAGCAATCAATCGTCTGAAAAGAACGTTTTTCACCCACACACTGCATTTACATTACACGTGTGTGCACTCTAAGACATGACTGTTGGGAAAGAATTATTATCACAGAGGGGTTGGACTAGCATAAAGATGTCAGTTCGTGTGTGTGCACTTGCTTGCGTACTTGTTGATTCAGATTGCTCTTCTTTCGTCATACATGGATTTATACACAAAGAAGAAAGTTAAGCACCCCACCACTTTTTTGCTGTAGATGAGATGAAATCGAGATTTATTGCAAATAATCAATAAAGAATAAAACAACATTGATTGGTAAGTGAAAGTTTGACTATCTGACTATACGAAAACGCATAATTTAATGTATGGTTTTACAAATGCATTCTGATATTCTGAAACAAAAAGGGTTGTCATTTTCAATTTTAAAAAATACCATGTTTAATTATGAATGTAACAATTTCATATGGCTATATCAAAAGTTAATTATTGTGGGAAAACGTCATGAGGAGTGTCCAAAACTCATTTGGCAAATCAAAGTTCAGTAGCGTGTGTTTCCTCCCTGTGCCTGGATGACTGCTTCAACCCTGCGTCTCATCCCTCCTGTCAGACTTGTAATAGCTCATTTGCTTTAAGGGGTGCTTATCCTTTTTCTTTCTGTATACATATCATGGGAAAAGCAACCACCGGAATGTTTTTTAATAACAATTGTTATTTTCTTATTTATTTATTTAGGTATTACTATTATTATTATTATTATTAGTCCGTCACCAAAGGTGATCGGACTATTGCGATGGGCTGGTTTGTTTGTTTGTTTGTTTGTATGTTGTTGTTTTTTGTTGTTGTTGTTTTTCTGTCTGTCCCAAGGATATCTCCCGAACCGCTTGACCGAATCGCGTCACATTTTGTGTGAAGGTGTGCCTCCTTAATAGGAAGAGATCGGCGCAAACCATTTTGCCGTCGTGACCTTGACCTTGACGTACGACCTTGAAAACAGAAAATCTATTTTTAGCCATATCTCGGGCACCGATCAACATAGGATGTTGAAGCTTGGTATGAAGGTGGATTGGCTTATGCCCGTTCTGATGATGGCATACCGATCAAGGTCAAGGTCAAAAAAAGATCGCTGGAGCCTGAAAATCGGAGGGTCATTTTTTTCTCCTTCTGTCTGTCCCAAGGATATCTTTCGAACGGGTTGACAGAATCACGTCAAATTTTGTGTCCTGGTGTGTCACCATGAGAGGAAGGCATCCGCGCAAACCATTTTGCCGTCGTGACATTGACCTTGGCGTACGACCTTGAAAACCGAAAATCTTTCAGGGGCCATAACTCCCACACCGTTAGTGTTAGAGTCTTCAAATTTGGCATGAAGGTACTTTGGCTTATGCCCGTTCTGATGGTGGCATACCGATCAAGGTCAACGTCACGGTCCGGGCGATCAGTAGGCCTTGAAAGTGGTAGGGGTCTACACATTGGGTTTTAAGCCATATTTTCCACATTGGTACTTGACAGAAGCGCTTCAGATTGTGTGTGGTACTGTATCCCCTAGAGAAGAAAACATCCGAGCATAAATTATCACCATGCTGACCTTGACCTTGAAGTGTGACCTTGAAATCCGAAATTTCCTTCTTTGCGCTATATGTTTCTTCTTCAAGCTGTATCTCGGGAACTAAAAGACAGAATCCCTTCCAATTTTGTGTCAGGATGTGACACTCTACGGGGTGTCGCAAGTGCGTGGCATTGCTGGTGACGGACATGTCTGCCGCTCGGTGACGGACATGTCTGCCGCTCGGCGACGCCCTTGTTATTATTATTATTATTATTATTATTAATATTATTAATATAATTAATATTATTATTATTATTATTATGTACTTTATAGTCACAGAGGCGTCTCTGTGAAATTCGGGTTGCTCCCACCTGTTAGTTTCTTGTAGGTGGTTGGTATAATCATATGCAAACATGGGGGCAACTTTTCCTGGTATACATTGATTTCCTGTTTTTGAATTTTACCAGAAAAGTAACTTCCTTTTTTTAAAATTTGTCAAACAAGATCTGTGTGTCTACTGTATTTTTCAAACGCTTTAAAATAAGTATTTGTGGAAAAAGCAAACTAAAATACCTTCATAAATCATTCTTTTCTTTTCAGCTGCAGGGGGACATTACCCCTAGACCCCGGTCTTTCAGGGTTGTTTTTTTTCATTTTGTGTAGTTGCACCCATGTACAGATAGTAATGATTATGAATTAGGTATGCACTGATTCCATAGGATCACTTACTTTAGTTTGATTATTTTAGGATCAGGGCCTCATTAGAAAACAGTCGATTTTTTAGATGTGTGGGTGTTTTCATCAACCTACATTATGAATCTCTCTCTCTCTCTCTCTCTCTCCTCTCTCTCTCTCTCTCTCTCTCTCTCTCTCTCTCTCTCTCTCTCTCTCTCTCTCTCTCTCTCTCTCTCTCTCTCTCTCTCTCTCTCTCTCTCTCTCTCTCTCTCTCTCTCTCTCTCTCTCTCTCTCTCTCTCTCTCTCTCTCTCTCTCTCTCTCTCTCTCTCTCTCTCTCTCTCTCGCTCTCTCTGGTGGTATTTCTTTGCGAAACGATTCATGGAAAATAAGTCCACTTTGGGAAAAAGGACCACAAAAAAACCTAACAATAACAAAAAAAGATTAGCAGCAGAAATATGGGCAAAGTTCCTGCAGAGATGAGAGAGCACATTGCGAAATGTTGGATTAAAATGGAGAAAAAAAAATCGAACACTGGTCTTACCTAGATAATATTCAGAGTTATCTCTCTAAAAAAAAAAAAATATATATATATATATATTTAAAAAGTGGTCTTGTTAAAACTGTTAAAACTGCGCAGTAGTTGTGGAATATCAAAATTTTAATAATATTTGTGTAACTGACCGCATTGTGCTGTATTGCGCCTTTTCATTTCTATTCTCTGGAAAATCTACTAGGGTGGTCTTTCTTTTTTATTCTAAGTATTTCTGTTTGAAGAAACACATCTAGTTTATTGTGATGGTATGCTTATAAACATGTTGGGGGGGTTTTGTGATAAGAAAATAGAAATGTAATTTTTCATTTTAAAATGAATCATTTTGGCAGTCGGCTGACCTTAACCTTAGTTTTCAGTAATTTTCAGCCCTAATAATTATGATGAAGTTGGCATGAAAATACCAAAGCGCAATACTAGTACTTGCTAGAGGCTCTTTTTGTGTAAGATTTTGCGGTTCGACCAAAATATAGATTCGTGCATGAAAGGATGATAGAAAATTAGAAATGCATTTATAACACCCTTCTGCCTTTTATCATCTTTTTCATCTACACTATCTTTTTGTGTCCTTGACTTCCTGGCTATGACAAGAACATCATTCAAATGTCGAATGGGAGTGTAGACCACTGCAGAGTTTTTGAAGTTTGCATGCGCCTAACCCCTCCCTCTTCTCCAGACCCCTCTCTCTCTCTCTCTCTGTGTCTCTCTGGCTCTGCCTATCTCTGTCTGTCTGTCTGCCTGCCTGCCTCTCTCTCTCTCTCTCTCTCTCTGGCTTTGCCTCTCTCTGTCTGTCTCTCTCTCTCTCTCTCTCTCTCTCTCTCTCTCTCTCTCTCTCTCTCTCTCTCTCTCTCTCTCTCTCTCTCTCTCTCTCTCTCTCTCTCTCTCTCTCTCTCTCTCTCTCTCTCTCTCTCTCTCTCTCTCTCTCTCTCTTTTCGTACTCAATTTAAACTACCAATTCAAGTTCACCTTTGTTCAGTATTATCCATGTTGCTTTAAATCCCATTTTTGATTTCTTTTTCATGTGCCAATTTTTGTTCCATTTTCTTGCTTGATTGTTTTATGTCAAATTTTCTTTGCTTGATGCATGGTATGAATGTGTGAGTGAGAGGGCAAGGTGTAAAGAAGCTATTGTAGCTTATCCTTTTTGCCCTCAATAAAACATTCGTATTCGTATTCTCTCCCTCTCTCTCTCTCTCTTCTCCGCACCCTCCAGTATTGGTGTCTGTGTCGCGTGTCCTTTTTCTAATCATAGCTGGTGGTATTCATTTGATCCACTTATCTCCCTTTCAGACAGCCCGAGTTTCTTTCCATTGTCAAGATTGAACGGAGCGAGAATAAGAGGAGGCGGGGAGAGATGAAAGAACGCAACATGGAAGCAGAAAAAGTGGAATTTGAAGAAACGGAAAGAACCGAGAAATCAGGGGTGTTTGTGTGTTGGGTTGGGTTTAATTAACTCATTCGCATCGCAATAATTTTGAATTATTCAAAAACTCAACAAAATCACTCCAGCCATACACACAAACAAAACTGACATAAACAAAAAGAGAAATGAAAGAAGATTAGGGGTCTTTACTTCAGATTTAGACATAGGGAAGTGGTAGATCAGACGTTTTATGGAAAGTCTTTATATAGAAAGCCTCTCTACAGCAATTGGTTTCCCCACTACAAACCACTACAAACGCAAAATAAGAGTTAAAAAAATGTGGTCTAAGGGAGTGAAGCGAGTTTAATAGTGACCAAAGTATGGTGTGCACACACACAGAATTACTTCCCTTGAAGCAAATTCATCAAACTGTCGTTTCTTAAAGTGACCAAAGTATGGTGTGCACACAGAGTTACTTCCCTTGAAGCATATTCATCAAACTGTAATTTCTTCCACATACATTTAGGCGGAACGATGCGAATGAGTTAATCTATATAATTTACCATGGGTCTTTCTTTCTAGGGCCCTTTATCGCCATAGCATACCCTCCGTCATTTCTTTCCCTCAATGGTCAACCTATGGCGATATTTGTCACGCCAGAGGGCAGTCAATGCACTAGGGGCTTATCACGCGATTTTCTTACTTGGGCGTAGTGAGAGAGAGAGTGATGGTAGGACCACTCACTGTCTCTCTCTCTCTTTCTTTATCCCCAACTAATAATATAGAGAGGATTAGCCCCACACGAGCGTCATGCCCTCTGGCGTGAGAAAAATCGCACTAAGTCTCTCATTGCAATCAGTTTACCCTTTTCCCCCTCACACGCACACACACACACACACACACCCATCCAAAAAGAAATTACCGGGTATGCCTCCAACCAGTTTCTACCCGTCTTTAATTTGTCCCGGATATTAAGAGTAGGGTAAAATAGTAGCAGGTGGCCACACAGTCTGGAGTTAACAATGCCCATTATAGTCTTTTCCATTCTGTCCACTACACAAAGTCTTCAGGGTACGTTCACCACAACTAGGCCTAGTAGCATTTTGTAGCAAAGACGAGTCCAAGAAAAAGGTTAATTAAGAGATTTTTCTATTTGACTTTTTTTTTAGCAATACACAAATACAATACATTTCTTTTTCCAGATAGATTTCGGTATTGGGTTTTTTAATGATAATAAAAATTTTTTTTTTTAAAACAAGTAATGTCTTCCAATTTACCACAAAACACCAATGGTTTCAAAACAAGTAATGTCATCAGCCATATGAGCAAATGTATGGAATGAAAATCCGTTTAACGTCCTCCGGTCTGAAACAGACACATATGGGACATTAGTAGATATAAAAGATGGTGGGAACGATCCTGGAGGCAATGCCCGGAGGCAGTGCAACTCCAGGAAAGTCCCGAATTTTTAGCGATACAGATGTGAGTAATTTCACAAATGTATGGACATTCAATGATATAGGATACCAGGTTGCATGAAGACAAAGGCCTGAAGAAAAGTGTGTTTACAAGACACTTGGACATTCGCTGCAAACTAGGATTATGGGCGTTTGTGTTCTTTATTTTCTTGTATAACTTAAGAGATTGTGTTAAAGTTAAGAGATTGTGTTATTCTTTTGTGAAATGTTGGAATTTGTAGTGTTAGGAAGAAACCATTCATTACATTTTGGAATTAACGATCCTGACTGTCAAAGGAATGCCTGTCTATGAGCTGTTGTTTTTAGAGCAAGTTGGATTGTTAAAAGAAAGTGATGTTAAAAACACGGATTACGGGTGCTTTTGTGTTTTTTTCTTAAAGCACTAACCCATTAAACTCCTGGGTTTAATCTGGATCATCATTTTTTATTTTACTGTGTATACAAGCAAACCTACCCTTTTCTTTAAAATTTAATTATATGGTGTGCCCTTTTTTTTTGGCGTGAAAGGAGAATGAAACAAGAACCCCTCCACCCCGTTTTTTTTTACTTAAGCACAAGTATGCGCATGTAACATAGTGGAGCCCACCCATTAAAAAGCATATTGACCAAGCTTTCAGAAAAACATAGTGACCAATCCCCCCCCCACCACCCCGCCGGGGTAAGGGGGGTCTACGGACACCTTAGTAGGCCTCTATCTTTGCGTGATCTGTTACTGTTTTAAACTGATTGTTCATGCGATGAAAACTTGTTCACATCATCTACATTTCTGTAAGATATTTTATATTAGTCCTAATATTTTATTTTCGTTTCGTTAATTCCCCCCCCCCCCCCCCACTCTGCCACAAAGCAAAGGTCAAGGTCACAGCCAGCAAGCCCTTTGCACATGGTGATCAATCGTCTAGGCCTAACAAAGGATTCGTACGTCGAAGGCAGTGAAATCGACGAACCCTGGATTTTCCGTATATTTTTTTTCAAGACTGAAATGAATGTGGGCTAAATGTTAAGTACGTCGTCTTGATTATGAGGTAAGGCCCCCCCCCCCCCAACGCCACACTCGGTACATCCATTTTTTACAGAAAATATAAGTTGACGACGTTAAAATGTACCTATTTGTACACACCTGAAGTCTTGTGTTTTTTTGTTTTTGTTGAACTAATAAAACAGATTACTTTTTCTTTAATAAGAAAAAATCTATATAATTCCCGGTTTTAAGAAAATCATTATTATCATTTGTTTGTTTTCTTTTGGCTCTGCATTAATCTTTTCATTTTGGGTACACCGCACACTGGAGTGAAATGAGAATCAAACGAAAAAGAGTTTGGAAGGGTTATTGTTTTGCATTCAGTGCCCATTAGAATGCAATTCATGCTTTTTCCTGTTTATGTATTGAAGTCGAGGGTGCTCAATATTCTTTCAAATAATTGGTCGCATTCTTTCTAATTGATTGAAGTGCCGTTAAAGGGCACTAATCAACCAGAAAAAAAGTCAAAATATGGGTTGTTCGATCGGTCTTTATCTGCCGATCGAATTAACACACCCTTTCGTGAATGCCACTGATTAATCTGCAGTGTGGAAGAAAATAAATGTGTATGCATTATTTTTAATCTGCTTGCTTGCTTGATGGTGAGTGTAACGTTCAATTAGGCGTTGCTTCTTATGGACTGATATATCTGAAGACTTGGTCTTCCTGGTTGAGGATGAAGATGAAGTGGATGATGACGGGACAGGAGTCTTGACGTGGCAGTTGTCGTTGATGATTTCGGAACACGTTGCGTACCCTTGAATCGCGGGATGCGCTGTCTGTTACTGGAACATTCGGTCCTAGATGCTAGAGTGGAGTCAGCATCTGTGTCGCGGTAGGAGACAATGAAGCATTGTGAGACGGCCAAAGGTTGTCCAGGGGCTCCCGTAGTCCGCTTGTCTTGTCGCTGGCTTCGGTAAGCAGCCCTCCCTTCCAAGGCTGTCGTCAGGACCACCGGGCGACCTGCTCCGTACCGGGGAGTCGATGTCGTCGCACACGGGCAGGAGATATACAATCAAGTCGAGTCGTCTCTGCAGGCGGGTATAAACCCTCCCAGAGGATGGTGATGTGTACCCTCAAACACAGCCAAAGTCCACTGGGCACCTGGTTGTCTGTTGACTCAGAGGCCAGAGATGATCCAAGTCGCCGTACGTCGTCCTGTCAGCACGCAAGTTCATCAACTCCCGTTGGTGAGGGAGGAGGACTGTGTCGCCCAAGCTCCTACTGTCTGCCACCTAGTAGGACTTCGTATGCAATCTGCCACCTGGCATCGGGATGGGCGCGCACAGAGAGAGTCAGTATAGTGGACCCTCTCTCTACGGATCCCAGGGTTGGAATGTTACTCTGCCATGGGACCGACATTTTTATATGTAATGATTGCGGGTCGATCCTAGAGATACTGCAATTCCAGGCCGACCCTAAGTGTGAACTGGGGCAGTTCTGATCATAAATGTCACAAATTAACCTGTGAGAAATCGGGGCAGTGGGTGGGTTCTTCATGCCTCCATGCGGGGAGCTGGGCGACCCAGCCCCTTCCACGAGTCTCTCCCCGTGGGGATACCGGGGGGTGTCTTTCAGTACAAGTAGTTCCCCCATCTTCTGGAAGTTCTGCGCTAGCAACTTCCTCTAATCTATCATCTATGACTCTGACTTTTCCTTTTCTTATCATCTGCTATTTTTCTGACTTATTGGCCCATTATCCTGCATTTCCCCCCCAAACAATCTTCCTTTCTTCTCCTTTAAGCTCCTCCGAAATCGGAATGTGTCGGCTGCATGCAGCGGAGAAACCAGTAAAAACTGAAAACAGGGCGTATACGTACCTCATCCATTATGGCCATATGGCCTGGGAACGCAGAAGAAGAAGAAGGGCAGAATGTACAGGTCTTTTCCTGAATGCCACTCATTAACCAGTGTGGGAGAAAATCAAGGTGTATGCTGCTTTTAATCTGCCATGCGAATGGCAGTTATTTTGCTCACAACATTGCTTTTCCCCTCTTCTTCTTTTCTATCTTAATCATTGTTAGTCCCCGAGCCGAAGGTTCGGGGAACTATTGTTTTTGTCTGGTCCGTCCGTCCGTCCGGCTATTCGTCCGTTTTTCTCAAAAACTATTCAGTCTATCATCATCAAATTTGGCATACTAGTTTGCCAAGATGCAAGCTATCCACTGATGTATTTAGTTTTACATTACCCGCTGTGCCCTAGGCCCTTTGTGTCACAGGCCCGCGATGTCCGTTTTTCTCAAAAACTATTCAGTCTATCATCAAATTTGGCATACTAGATTGTCAAGATGCAAGCTATCCACTGATGTATTTAGTTTTACATTACCCGCTGTGCCCTAGGCCCTTTGTGTCACAGGCCCGCTATGTCCCACTTCTTTCCGTCCGTCCGTGCGTGCGTCCTGTTTTCAGTTCTCAATGGTCTCCCCGCTGTGTGTACAGCCGACACATTCCGATGTCGGAGTAGCTCGGCGATGCTGCGAGGGGACTTTGCAGCCGCTCGGCGATGCACTTGTTTTCTTTCTGATTGTTTAGCATTTAATACTTATTTTGTTGATGTCCATGCGGTTTGTTTTTCTTCCATGGTCACCTTCTGTCGTGTCAATAGTCGATTGTGTATTGTGTAGGGGCACGTTATAAACGTCTGCTTGTTGTTACCCCATTAACCTCATTATTGTTCACTTATCTCTATTTATATTCTTGAATAAACATTATTTAAACCCAATGGCAGTTCTGAACGTGAATGTCACAAAGTAACCTGTGAGGATTCAGTGTTAATTAGGCCTTAACCCTTTCACCGCCAGCCACATTCTAGCCATCCATCTGCAGTATTGGGGATTCTTCTGACATATATAAAATAGGGTCTATCCTTACTTCCCAAAACTAAGACAATAGGGTCTTTGGATAATAGACCCCGATTTGATGCCTTCTGTGACATAGGTGTTAAATCACTGTGGTGCTAAAATGCGACTTTGGCGGTGAAAGTGTTAAACAGTGCATCTTCACTTTTGTTTTAAATGCAGTTTTGTTGTTTCCAGTCTAGGAAGAGGCTAATTGCTTCTGAATACTGGATAATGGACATTTCTTTGAAAGTGTCTGAAAAGCAGGCATATGATGGTGGTTGTTTTGTGTGTTTTTTGCTCTGTGTGTGTGTGTGTATGTGTGTTGAATAGTGGATCATTATGATGGGGGGGCGAGAGCGTAGATAGATGTGCGCTTAGTTTGTGTTAGTGTTTTAGAGCGCCTACGCGATGAGTGATTTCAGGTGTGCGTACGTTCGTTCGTGTGCGCGCGCACGTGCGTGTATACGAGTGTGTGCGTTCGTGTGTGTTTTCTGCGTGTTTTCTGCGTTCTATTTCCCTGTTGCGTACTCTGATTCTCTGATTCTGTGTGCGTGAGAGGGCTAGCATGAATAAAATAGCCTGGCGTGTGTTTTCTGTGTGTTTTTAGCGTTCTAGTTCCTTGTTGCGCGAGAGGGCGAGACTGATTAAACACTGAGCCTGTGGTGAATTTTCAGGAAAGGTCCTGGCTGCACTGAAGTAAGGAAGAAGTGCAGCGACCAGTCTCCGCACCCCCATCCCTGATCATGAACTGAGGTCCAGATGTCTGCGATTCGCGTTTGTATTTAACAGTCACTGTTCTCTGTTCGTCTCTGACTTTTTTTCTGTCTTTCGATCTGTCTCTGTTACTCTCTGTCTGTCTGTCTGTCTCCTCCTCTCTGTCCCTCTCTTTTCCTCTGCGCTTGTCTTTGATAGTTTGCTCTGTCTCTCTCTCTCTCTCTCTCTCTCTCTCTCTCTCTCTCTCTCTCTCTCTCTCTCTCTCTCTCTCTCTCTCTCTCTCTCTCTCTCTCTCTCTCTCTCTCTCTCTCTCTCTCTCAATAATGTCAAACAGCAAGAAGAAGTGGAACAGTATTGTAGAAATGGACAGATTGGAAGACTAGGCGTTGCCTAAAATCTTTATCCTTGAAAAATAAAGTTAAAGTTTTCTCTCTCTCTCTCTCTCTCTCTCTCTCTCTCTCTCTCTCTCTCTCTCTCTCTCTCCCTCTCTCTCTCTCTCTCTCTCTCTCTCTGCGCGCGCGTGTGTGTGTGTGTGTGTGTGTGTGTGTGTGTCATGTCCATGGTAAAATATCAATAATGTTAAACAGCAAGAAGAAGTGGAACAGTATTGTAGAAATAACCCAACAGCTTCAGACCCCAAGTTTTCCATCACCAGGCAAGCAACAAAAACACAACGAAGGGGATACTAATTCATCACGGCATTTCGGACGACACAAGTATCCTGGAACCCCCAAGCCAATACCTCATCCCTACTTCCTCATTGGGGGTTTTGCTGGCCATATATGTTACTAGCCAGCCATACTGGCCTGTAAAATCCCAACTGAGGAAGGTTTTCATCCAGCCCAGGAAGAGAGAGAGAGACAAAGAGACGGAGAGCATTCATCACTTGAACTGAACTCCACCAAGGACGATGATGACACAGGACGTCAGAAGTTCACGTTACAGGATTCGTACGATTTGACTGGGATGGTGACTACTGTAGTAAAAGAAAAATATGGTGAAAACGTTCCTGTTTAGTGGTTGTTCTGAGTTCTGAAATCCGGCTGATAAGAGTTGTTCCGATACTGATTCCTGTTGAGAAGTTGTTTTAATTCCAGTTTTGTGGGGGGTTGTTGATTTAAATAAGAAAACTCCAGCTGGAGTTGCTATTTTGATACAACATTCCAGTTCAGCTGTTTTGAATGCTGAATTCCGGTTGAGTTGTTGTTTTGATACTGAATTCCAGTTGAGTTGTTGGTTTGATACTGAATTCCAGTTGAATTGTTGGTTTGATACTGAATTCCAGTTGAGTTGTTGGTTTGATACTGAATTCCAGTTGAGTTGTTGGTTTGATACTGAATTCCAGTTGAATTGTTGGTTTGATACTGAATTCCAGCAAAGGAGTTGTTTTGATACTGAATTCCAGTTGAGTTGTTGTTTTGATACTGAATTCCAGTTGAATTGTTGGTTTGATACTGAATTCCAGCAAAGGAGTTGTTTTGACATTGAATTTTCCAGTTCAGAAGTTGTTGTTTTGATACTGAATATTCCAGTTAATAATTCTTTAACGCTGAATTCCAGTAGAGGTGTCGTCGTTTAGATACTGAAGCCCGGAAGAGGAGCAGCTGGTTTTGTTTTTATTATACTGAATTCCTATTAGTTCTTGTGCATGTGTTGATACTGAATTCCAGATGACGAGCTCTGGTGTTCACTTACGAAGTTTGAGGGTGATTGTTTTGAAAATAATGCCTTATGGTGTACGCATTGGACTGTAGAGGGGAAGTATTGTTTTTGTTTGTGGCTCAAGCCACAAACCTATAACTCACTTTGTCGGTCTGTCGCACATTTTGACAAAATTGTCGCACTTCAAATCGAGGCTACACTTCAAAATTAATTGAGGCCGCTCTTTAAAATGATGTATTTTAAAAGCGTACAAAATAATAAACATACGTAATACAGACACTACAACAGACACGACGAGTATGCGGTGCTTCTTTCGATGAGTATAAGTAGGATACATAGTTTTAAATGTTTTCCAAAAGATATAAAAAGTTACGAAATGGTGCAGAGATAACATTCTGGTTTACAGATTAAAATTATTGAAAAGGCAGGGGAGGTGACTCATGATTGGAGTGGTAAAAATAGACCGCGTGCCACAAACTATTGCGATTTCGCGCTTGTTTGATTTTGATCTTGTTGGTTTTTTGCTCCTTTTGTTGCCTGCTTTTGGCTCCTTTTGCTATATTTGCTGTTTGCTGTTTTCTTGTTTGTCTATGTTGATAAAGGCGCATTCGCCGAAATATCCAGTAGTTTGGTTTTGTCTCTTGTGAATAATATAACGTCACTTTACACTTGTCGTGTAGTTGTTTGTTTGTTGTATGCTCCAGTGACGTTGCAGTCTGTTTCTGTTGTTTTATGGTGTAATAAGTTGGTTTTATGGTGCTGACAAGGAGTTTGTGTTTGTGTGACATCAATTATGATGTTACGTGGATTATGTGTTCTGAAGCTTTCTGTCATCGACGGAAAAATATGTCAAAGGCTTCGTGTTTCTATGAATTATTACCAGACCCCTTTTGGCTCACTCGTGTTAACGAAGTTAACACAACGTGAGTCTATAGTATGATAGTTGCTCGGTTGTGTGTCAGAGTGTGTGTGTGTGTGTGTGTGTTGCGTCCGTGGTCTAATCTCCAAACTTTAACGTTGGCATTTTCTCGGGAAATAGAAGGCATACATTGTCCAAACTTTGCACACATATAGATATCTATGCAAGCTTTCAAACAATAATGATTTGAATAATTAAATACTTAAAACAACACTGTAAACAGATATCAAACAGATAACATTTTGGGTTAGTAGGTTAGAGAGTATGCAACAGGCAACATGAGTTAAGAAACTCATCAACACTGAAAGCCTCGATAGCTCATTGGTAGAGTGTCTGTCTGTCATGCCAATGGTTCTGGATCCGATTCTCGGCACGGCCACTTTAAAAATAAATCTTTTTAGTTGTATCCATTAACGATAGTTTCATTTGTACATTAAAATTGTATTGGCAATCTTGTACTTTAGACCCCCCTCCCTCAATCTTTGTTTGTTGTTGTCCCACATGTTCCTGTTCGAGTGAGCCTTGAAGGCTTTGCCTCTTGTATTTTTTGAAGGCGATTTTCCCCATTTGCACTGATAATGGAAGAATGTCATACGAAATGCTTCAATCTGTCAGCTGGAAAATGTGTATTGATTGTTTCTGATAGTGAAATATTTCCCTTTAATCTAAAAGCAGAAGTGCTGCATACATGTATGTGACATGTTTTTATGCACCCGTTTAGGTTCCTCATAAATTCTTTTGAATTTGCTCATTTGTTTTAATGGTAGGAGTTTAGCATGTGGCGGGGACAAAATGTGTGTGCGAGTGTGTGAATATGAGCGCGTGCGCGTATGTGTGTGTGTGTATGTAAGTATGTCTCTGTGTGTGCCTGTGTTTACGAACGGATTTAATTATTTGATTGATTGATTTTATTTCAAGTCTGTTCACACAATGTGATATTAGTCTTAAAAAATATATAAATAAATGAAACGAGGTTTTGTGATTGTGTATTTATGCCTGCGTTTATGTGTTAGTATGGGTGTGCATATGTGATAACACGTGTGTATAAGTGTGTGAGTGTCTGTGTGATTCTGCGTGTGCATGTATGGTGTTTTCTTCCGTTTTGGTAAACAGCTATAACGTTTCGGCGTGAACGTGTATGCGTGTGTTTTTACCCACTCCCTCTCAGAGTATTAGCCTCTTTGTCTCTCTTTGCCTTTCGAATATTCAACTTTTAATATGTAATCTATTTCAGGATGAGTTGTATTGAAAGCTTTACGTTATTAGAATGTTATTTATCTTGTGGATACTCTGCTCTAGTTCAACTTGTAGCATGTAGCATGATGTAACCTGAATGCATTTGGAATAAAGATTTTGAACAAAAAAAATAAAATCAAAAACTGTGTTGAGAATGTTTGTTTCAAATTTTGAACATGTGTTTTTGTTTGTTTAAAGCATTCACTGATTGGTTATGTATTTGACATTTACGGTTACTTTTTTTAAAACACAATCTTTCCTTCTCTGTCAGTCTGTCTGTCTGTCTCTCTCTCTCTGTCTCTCTCTCTCTGTCTCTCTCTCTCTCTCTCTCTCTCTCTCTCTCTCTCTCTCTCTCTCTCTCTCTCTCTCTCTCTCTCTCTCTCTCTCTCTCTCTCTCTCTCTCTCTCTCTCTCTCTCTCTCTCTCTTTATATGAGTGTGTGTGCGCGCGCGCGCGTGTGTGTGTATGTTTCAAAACTGGAAATTTGTTCCAATTTGTGTGTGTGTGTGTGTTTCAACGTATCTACATCGCTCCTACTCGTGTTACGTCTTGGACAAAATAACCTTTGAAACCCAAGCTGAAGGTCTTTATTCAAAGTAAAACTATGGAAACTTCAACCAAGATATCTTTTCGAAGTACAGGTTTTTTGTGTGTCTTTCTTTACATTACAATCAACAATATCGAGCACAATTGCGAAACACAATCACACTGTGTTCTCTTCATCTCCCATTACTCTTGGAACAGAACAGAACGGAGCTAGTCCTGTCTTGTTAAAGGGGCACCCTGACGGATGAGGTTTTTGCAGGAAACACGTCGAGATCACCAAGAAACCACCCTTTACAGAGATCGCAACACTCACTTTGCTCTGGTTTCCCAGAAATCAAACCGTCAAATCGGCGATTCCTCCTTGGCGGAGGTGCTGGAAGTCAAATTATTTCACCCAAAGAGAAGGCGAATGGCCGCCAAATCGTTTGCACGAAATATTCGCAATACAAGCCTTTAAAAATGTTGTATACAGTTTATCTAAAGGAGTTTGCTCACAACAAAGGAAATAGCTCCAATTTGGGTTTTTTACTGCACTACAAAAAAAAGAAAAAGCTTCAACCACAATGAGTGACCTCCACCCATCCCATCCAAAATGGCTTCTCTCTCTCCGGCATCTTCGCCAAGGAGGAATCGCCGTTTTGACGGTTTGATTTATAGGAAACCAGAGCAAAGTGAGTGTTCTGATCCTTGAAAAGGGCTGTCTTTCTGGTGATCTCGACGTGTTTCTTGCAAAAACTCATCCGTCAGGGTCCACCTTTAAGAAAGATATTGCTATTGATTTGTGATGTGATTCCTATGCCCACATGCCAGAAGAGTAAGAAGAATGCTCTTCGACATTTCGGCGAATGTTTTGTTTTGTTTTGCTTTTCGTGGCAGTTATGCCAATCCAACAGCACGGTATAGCTTTGCGTAGGTAGATATCATATACTATTAATACTATTACTAATATTAGTTAGACAGAACAGTAGTGCGTAGGTAGATGTATAATACTATTAGCATGACTATATTATCACTTTGTTTGGGCATTGTCTTTATATATAATCCTCCCACTCGAGGAGTTAACAGACATTTATCGACAGACATTTGATTTCAATATCAAGATACTTTTTTGTTTTCTTCTACGTAATAAATTCACTTTTTCTCGAAATGGTTAAGAATCCTATATTGTAATTCTTTCTTTTTATGCTTTAACACTTTTTATAGAGGTAACGAAGCGACTGAGTGTGATTTTGGCTTTTATAATTGTGGTAAAAAAGGTTTTAAAAAGCTCTAATATATATTTGTTTGAAGTGAAATCAGCTGGGAGTACATTTATGCGACTTGCCGTTTGGTAAAACTGTCACAACGGGCATCAGCGTCTGGACATGGACTACCATTCTGCTGAATTTCGTTAAGATCACTTCAGTAGTATAGACGTTGTGAAGTGAAATGTAACAGAATTTCACACAGACGCACACACTAGGAATTATTCGGAAATAATTAAGGGGAGTAATTTAATGGTGTGTGGGAGTGATCTCGCCTAATTCAATCGCTCAAACAGGGGAAGTTGCTCTACCATCAGGTAAATCCCCAGCCCTCGCTTCGTGTGTTTGAGGAGACGCACAGCATGTAGAACGCAGTGCGTCATTCTAAACTTGATGTAATTTATATTTTTACGTCACAGTTTGCAAGTTCTATCACCTTGTAGCAACTGGTCACCCCTTATTTTTCTTTAAAATAAAAAGTTTGCAAGTCGCTGACTGACATCCTGCGGTTTCAAGCTTCGACGTCATGCTATGGTTTTCACTGAGTAAGTCGAGGTAATCAACTGTAATTTTCACTAAGTGCTCTCCCCTATCGTCTATGGCTCCCGCCCACCTGCGTGCGCATCTCGACCCTTCCAACGAAAGTGTCGCCATCTTAGTCAGATTTGTGTGTAAACAGGATGGAAGTTCAGTTTAACGTCGCGTATCGGCTTTCGCCATGTACCACGGGCTGAACCAACCAACCAGGGTATAAACAACAATTCCATCTTAGTCAGATTTGTGTGTAAACAGGATGGAAGTTCAGTTTAACGTCGCGTATCGGCTTTCGCCATGTACCACGGGCTGAACCAACCAACCAGGGTATAAACAACAATTTATGTTCCTGAATCACTGTCTTAGCCAAAAGGCCGAGAAGCGATCAGAATTTAAACGTGTAAACAGCATCGATCGGGCATTTTTCAAACAAAGTTACTGACTAAGATGGCGGTCTCCCATACTATGGAGCGCTCCTTGTGGCCGGATATGACGACACGTGGGTACAAGCCATTACACAGGCAGACACAAATAATACACAACCCTCGTTCCCATCCCAATGTACTCCTATTTTCTACAAAAAACAACAACAAATAATAGCAACCAGAAGAAACGTTTTCCTGGCTCTTTGATACACGATTCTGTCAGATGAAATTATAACGGCTAACAAGCATAAATTGATGACGTTCTACCCATGTCTGTAGTTGTGCTATACTCCCATTTCTATTTATAGAAGTAAGGTTTAGTAGCTGGTAAGAAGACCCGTACCTCTCTCTCTGTGTCTCTCTGTCTGTCTGTCTGTCTGTCTCTCTCTCTCTCTCTCTCTCTCTCTCTCTCTCTCTCTCTCTCTCTCTCTCTCTCTCTCTCTCTCTCTCTCTCTCTCTCTCTCTCTCTCTCTCTGTGCGTGCCTACCTGCCTGCCTGCTTGCGCGCGCGCGCGTGTGTGTGCATACAAGAAAGAAAGAAAGAAAGAGAGAGAGAGTAAATAAACATGTGTTACATTTACCAAAGTGTAAAATACTGAACTGTTCATAATAAAAATAATAATGAAGTGTTTTTTGGTGTCTGAAGTAGGCCTATGATGCCCAAGATGCTGAGTCACCCAGCGATGATATATTAACGCACTGATAACACAACACGTTTTATTTGTGGGTTTTCGATTTCATATTATGTGCGAAAATAAAATCTTATACTTCAGAATTAAAAAAAAAATTGATTGTCTCTTTGTAATATTAAACTTTTCTCCACAAAGTTAGAACCGAATGGGAGTATCATATTATGGCTTACCATGCCTCTCCTACAATATTTGAAGCAATTATGAAAACTTGAAAATGTGCGTCCTACTTTTCTTTTTAATGAGGGGAAAACGCGAGGTTTCATAATATTATTCACCAATTTCACAGGCACATCTCGTGTTGCACGCAAGCTGGCTGTTCTGTTGAAATTAGAAACGTCAAGCTGTCAATTGCCCCCACCCCCACCCCCTCCTCTTTGTATTTCTAATAACGTCAATTATTTCCTGTTTGGATCCGTCAAGAATGTAGCGATGAAATTAAATGCCCGTTACCCACCACATTTTTTTCTCCATAAATTAATGTTCTCACTCTTTTTCTTTCTACATTTTATCCTAAGCGATAATACCAAAGTTGTATTTTCTCTTTTGCCTTGTGTGAAGCACAATTTTCATTTTTGTTATTTCTTGTCCTCGCCCCTCGAAGTGGACCGAGGAGAATGTATTTGGTTTTGTCTGTGTGTCTGAGACACGGTGTTTTTTTTACCGTCTCTGTCTATGTCTTCAGTTATGTTTGAATTTGGGTTTATGCATCATTCACGCACGTTTGCAGGGTTTTTTCTTACTCGTAAGTATCACCCATAGCCAGGAATCCATCTGATCTAGTCAAATGAAACATTCAAGCGACAATAGGGCATTTGCCACGAGTGTGCGTTCGCTATACTAGACTATTAATTTGCCCGCACTCGTTTTGCCCGAGTTACGCTGACCTTTTCTAATTCAACCCTCTACATTCAACTCAGTGAATTTCAAGGTCGTCCTCACGTGGCAAATGCCCTATTGCTAAAGTACAAAAGAAAGATGGTAAGCAACAACACACAATGTTACCAAAAGGTACGGGGAAAAGATTACAGACACACACACACACACACACACACGCACACGCGCGCGCGCGCGCGCGCGCGCGCACGCACGCACGCACACACACACATACACACACGCACACGCACGCACGCACACATACGCACACACACATACGCACACACACACACACACACACACACACACACACACACACACACACACACACACACACACACACACACACACACACACACACAAATTAACCAAAACCGCATGGTCCTAAATACAGGGGAAATGGACACAGATGACAGACGTGAAACTAAAGAGAAGGAGATGCAGACTGTGAACACAGACACGTGAAACTAAAGAGAAGGAGATGCAGACTGTGAACACAGACACGTGAAACTAAAGAGAAGGAGATGCAGACTGTGAACACAGACACGTGAAACTAAAGAGAAGGAGATGCAGACTGTGAACACAGACACGTGAAACTAAAGAGAAGGAGATGCAGACTGTGAACACAGACACGTGAAACTAAAGAGAAGGAAATGCAGACTGTGAACACAGACACTGTATGGAGTCTCATGCTTTTTATCAATGTCTCATTTCGATGAGTATAATAACCAAGACGTCTCCACTGTAAATAATATTAATAATAATAATAATAATAATAACAGTGAAGCATTTGCATAGCGCACTCCTCCGCCAAATGTGGAGCTCTATGCGCTTAACAAAATTAAAAAAAACTAGAAGTTCAACAAAGACATGTAATCGCTCACACACATAATAATAATAATAATAATAATAAAAAAAACTGATATAGCGCACATTCCAGGCTAGCTGCTCGTGGCGCTTTACAAAAACAAAACAAAACAAAAAACATTTATCCAAATCACATCAATACCCATGCTCGCACGCACACAAGCACACACACTGACGAACATAGCATATCATTTATATGCGCATGCACACACACATACATACATACATACATACATGCACAGAGACACAAGCACACACACACACATGCCCACACACGCACGCACACACGTGCATGCACGGACATATGCGCACATGCATAAGCACATGCCAGCGCGCGCATGCACACACACACACTTTCTGTCTCCCACCTTTCCCATGCCCTTCCTCATCCGCACACGCTTTCATTCTCACAATCCGATCATGGTGGATAGTAGCGTTCAGAGAATAGATGGGTTTTCAGGTTGGTTTTGAAAACTGACAGGGAGTTGGAATGTCTGAGAGACAGAGGGAGTTTGTTCCAAGTAGCTGGGGCCTGAAAAGAAAAGGATCTCTCGCCATAAGTTTTCGTTTTAATTGAAGGAGGCTGTAGAAGACGAGAATCAGAAGAAGAACGAAGCTGGCGCGATGTGAATGTAAGTATGAAGTAGATCAGACAGGTAAGTAGGAGCAGAGCCAGAAATGACAGCAAAGGTAAGAGCAGAAAGCTTGTAGTTGATCCTGCTGGAGATTGGCAACCAGTGCAGAGAGTGCAGAAGGGGAGAAACATGTTCAAACTTGGAGGACTTCAGGATTAGTCGTGCAGCATTATTTTGGAGTTTGTTGATAAGGCCAGCAAGAAGAGAGTTGCAATAATCTATTCTCGAGAGGACAAATGCACAGACCAAGGTTTTTGTGGCATCAGTGGAGAGATAGTGACGAACAGAACTGATCTTACAAAGCTCAAAATAGGCAGATCTGCAGATATTAGACACATGCTGCTGAAGGGAGAGACTTTAATATAGGCATACACATACACGTCATTACCATCACCACAATCATCAGTTAACCCAGACCACCAGAATAACAGCTGCCTTCTCCATGGGTGCAACTACACACAATGAAAAAACCTGAAAGGCCGGGGTCCAGGGGTAATGTCCCCCAGCAGCTGAAGAAAAAAAAGGATCTATGAATGTATTTTAGTTCACTTTTTCTACAATATATACACATTCTTATTTTAAAGTATTTGAAAAATACAATAGACACACAAAGATCTTGTTTGACAAAATAATTTAAATAAGGAACTTCCTTTTCTGGTAACATTCAAAAGCAGGAAATCCTTGTATACCAGGAAACGTTGCACACATGCTTCTCTAATATTCGGCAGTCATAGTCGGAAACGACAGGAATACATGGCATATATACATACATACATACATACATACATGCATACATACATACATACATTATCGG
>CM065680.1:11238815-11243815 GCA_017654935.2 Phymorhynchus buccinoides | reverse complement strand
TTTTTCACTCTTTCCCCATGGCAACGCAGTGATAACCAGTCATAAGATCACTTGTATAGCACCGTGTTGCCATGGGACAAGAGTGAAAAATGTGTACGTGTACACATACACTAACGAGTAGAAAAGAAGCTCGGATAACCGAAAACAACACAGAGATGATTGCTAACGTAAATAGATACTGTAGACCTATAAATAAACCGAGCGTAGGAAGACGAAGCAAACAAATAAACAAACAAATTAGTAAATAAAACGTAAAAAAGAAGCAAGGGAACAATAACACCAGATATTCCAGTCTCTCTCGGATAACACCCCAACAAAGGGATCTTTGGTAACGTAAATATGTACTGTAGGCTTACAAAATGCAACAATTAAAGCGTAGAAAAGCAAAGCTAAAAACAAAAATCCGAAGAAAAAACCAACAAGAGATAGATTAGGGGTGGGTGGGTGGTGGTGGTGGTGGTGGTGGGGTCTATAATTTGATACGATGGAATTGTTAGAGAACAAAGAGTAGGCGAATGCCGAGACATTCAACTTGTCATGGCTCTCCGCAGACGATGGAATACCGATGGAGGGAATGACCCATTGTCTCCCTTGCCTGGCTCTCTGGGCCGCTCCTGTGTTATTGATCCAAGCCTGGGAGCAACATCTCGCTTCTCAAATGGAAACGCACGCACGCGAGTTTATTTTGTATGTGTGCACAGGATGATTATGTGTACGTATGTAGGCTCGTGCCAGCACACATTCATATGTTTGCGTATGTTGTGCACAAAGATGAACATGCACGCGAGAACGCACGCGCACGCACGCACTCATCCACGCACGCACACACAGAGAGACCTAAGCATTTATTGAAGACAGTTTGTACACTTGGCTACTGTCAACCTATGCATAGATATAGATAGGCTTGTTCGGGTGTGTTTTTTAAGGCGCACGTACATCAAATGTTACACACACACACACACACACACACACACACACACACACACACACACACACACACACACACACACACACACACACACACACACACGCACGCACGCACGCACGCACGCACACCTACACACGCACACAGACACGCACGCATAATGTAATGCTTATTCGATGTCCATCTGGAAATACAATTTTGACTTTTACTTTGACACACACACACACACACACACACACACACACACACACACACACACACACACACACACACACATGTGCGAGCGCACGCACACGCACACACACACACACACTTCATGCAGAGCCCAGTATGAACTACGCACGAACCAAATAGCCTAAAAAAACACCCAAAGAGAACAGTTTAGTTCATGGCTCTATATAAGAAAAAACTAATGACAATCCTTAAAAGTTCTTTCCTTAGAAGATAAACTGTCGGTAGATTACGAAGGAAGCCATATCAGAAAGTAGTTAGCTTAAAACGGTGTCCATTTTTGTTGCATCGACTTCTATACGCTTCATATACACGCAATATACGCACAAATGTGTCTGGCTTCTATCGAAGAAAAACAAACTCGATTATGAACCGAAGGAGAACTATCAGAAAGTGGAGATTGCCGAAAGTGTCCTTTCCTTTACGATCAGACCATTATCGGATACATACACACGCAGTAACACAGTCTGGCTTCCCTGTTATATTTTTGGTTCATGATTTCAAATCCCTCGCACTGGAATAAAGGAAAAAAACAAGGTCGTTTACCCATCCTGTGTATGTGTGTCGCACAAAACACAAACAAGTGATCATGTTTGGACTACTCAAAATAACAGGGAGAGGAGGATTTTCAACGCAGACGAGAAGGTGATATCTCCATGGATTTCGATACAAGAAGCCAAATTCCCTTTCACCGCCAATGTCGCATTTATGCACCACAATGGTTTAACACCCATGTCACTAAAAGGCATCAAATCAGGACCTGTTATCCGAAGACGCTGTTTTCTTAATTCTGGGAGGTAAGGATAGGCCTAATGTTATAAATGTCACAGAGGAATTCACAATATTGCAGATACTTTTGTTCTCTACCCAGTTAAGTTTAATGGTATCTTTTGGCTGAAAAATGGCTGGCGGTAAAAGGGTTAAACGGCAACAAACATTCAAACACGACAATAGAAAACACGTTCTTGATCTTTTTCGATTCTGAAGACTTGAAGACCAGAATTCATGTCCTCGACTTTTCTTCAGAGTGACAGTTGACCCATTTCTGGTAGATTTTGAAGTATTATTTTACCAACCTATGCCAATAAAAGACACTCCCAAACAAGCTGACACTTTTTGTTTCAACATAGGCTTATTAAAAGTGTTCAAAAGTCAATTAACCCTTTCACCGCCACCCATTTTTCAGCTAAAAATGTCCAATAAATTTACCTAGGTAGAAAACAAAACCCATCTGCAGTATTCTGGATTCTTCTGTGACAGATAAAAAATAAGGCCTAACCATCCTTCCCAAAACTAAGACAATAGGGTCTTTGGATAATAGACCCCAAATGTGATGCCTGTTAGTGACATAGGTGTTACATCATTGTGGTGCTAAAATGCGACTTTGGCGGTGAAAGGGTTAAAATGTTACTTTCTATAGGCCTACGCATGGCATCTAGACCTGTGCGCACGCACACCCACTAACATTCACTCACCTATCTTTTGTGCACACACGCAAACAAACACGCACGCGCACACAGACACACGCTCGCGCGTGTGCACACACATACACACGTGCGCATGCACATTCCGCAGGAAGGCATTCACATACACGGTTCCTTCATACAGAGAGAGAGAGAGAGAGAGAGAGAGAGAGAGAGAGAGAGAGAGAGAGAGAGAGAGAGAGAGAGAGAGAGGTGATGTGAACTTAATAAAGTAAGAGAACACGCACACTCACTCTACCTTATTTACCTCCTCCAACGAGGTTATGATTTTGCTTTTGTCTGTCTGTCTGTCTGTCTGTCTGTCCGTTGATATCATAATAACTACAAACCGATATGGGTCTACATTAAATGTGATGGAGGCCAGTCTACGTATCTCCCTCCTAAAGAAAATAATTCTTACAAGCAACGGATTTCAATTAATAATGTCTGTGATTTTAAAGCAATGATCTGGATCTGGTAGTATACGTCGCAGACGCTACTTCTGACGATAGACGCGCGCGACGGATTGCAGACAAACTGACTTTTTTTTTGTTTTTTTTTTGTTTGTTTTTTTTTGTTATTTATTTTTAGTTATGTATTATTATTTTTAATTTTAATTTTTATTTTATTTTTTATCATTTCTATTTATTTATTTATTTATTTATATATTAAGATTTTTTTTATAGCCTTTAACCGTTAAGCTCTAAGCTCTAAGCGCTTTCACACACACACACACACACACACACACACACACACACACACACACACACACACACACACACACACACACACACACACACACACACACACACACACACACACACACACACACACACACACAGAGAAATGGACAAAGACAAACATTAACCTCTTCGGCGGATATTGAAAAACAAATCCACACCTTGCACTCACAACAACAACAAAAGTTTGAAAATGTGTTCAGTGTAAACAACAGAATAAGAACTAGAGCGACGGAATGTAGACGGCTATAAAAACAGGAGAATGGGAGTAATCAATCAAACAAACAGACAAAAACCCAAACAGAGAAACAAACAACAAAGTTGGAACAATGCTACAAGACAACAGACAAAGTACGCAGGTAGCATGTTATTTTATTCTCTTTTTACCCGGCCAGAGGCCGAGGTATTGCGATCGGTTTGTGTGTCTGTGTGTCTGTCTGTGTATCGATTATCTTAAAAACTACTGTTTGGAATTTGATTAACATTGGCAGAGGGGTAGACAGCTTGAAAAGGAAGCTTCCTGTCGTTGATCAACACCGTGCTGACCTTGACCTTGAAGTTTGACCTTGAAAACCGACATTTCCTTCTTTGGGCTATGTAATCCCCCCCCCCCCCCCCCAGCTTTATTTCGTGAACTAGTGAACAGAATCGCTTCCAATTTTGTGTGGTGGTGTACCATGGTGCAAGGAAGTTTGTATAAAAGTTCAGCTGTATCTCGTGAACTACTGAACAGAATCGCTTCAAATTTTGGGCTATGTATTTTATGCGTTCTGTAAGGGTGGAAAGTGGTGTGTTTATTGGGGGGTGGGGGTGGGGGAGAGGACATCACTCGGTGCAAGGAAGTTTGTATAAAAGTTCAGCTGTATCTCGTGAACTACTGAACAGAATCGCTTCAAATTTTGGGCTATGTATTTTATGCGTTCTGTAAGGGTGGAAAGTGGTGTGTTTATTGGGGGGTGGGGGTGGGGGGACAGGACATAACTCTGGCCGGGTTTGCATTGTCACAATGCGTTGCTGCCGCTCGGCGATGCCCTTGTTTTTTTTTATATACAATTAGGCCAAGAAACACGCAAACCGAGGAATGTAAATCAAACGAAGTTTACAAACTTCATGTTCTAATGTTGTTGTTGTTATTTTATATTTTGCTGTATCAGAGTCAGAGATAGTTTCGAAAACTTCAGTATTATTCATAAGGCTGAACCCCCACATTCCTTTCTTTATTGTTGTTGTCTTTTTTTTTTCCTAAGTACAAAATTTCAAAACAGAGAAAGCGATGGCTTGGAGTCAAAACGGACTATCTTTAGATAGTCCATTGAAGTATTTTTGGACTTATTACAAAAACTAATAACTTGTATCAAACAATGACTGGTTTTGCTTTTTTATATTTTAGCAGGTTTTTTTTAATATTACAAGTTATTAGTTTTCGTAATAAGTTCAATAATATGTCAATGGACTATATAAAGATAGTCCCTTTTGACTCCAAGCCATCGAATTATTTAAGATGCTGAGACATCATTCTGGATTTGTTAAATTGCTTGACATACCCAGCAGAAGACAGGTAGAAGGGGATAGATAACGACAGGTCAGAGAGGGGGTGGGGGGCGGTGGGGGGGGGGGGGGGGGGGCAGAGATGCGAATCAA
>CM065680.1:11226315-11233815 GCA_017654935.2 Phymorhynchus buccinoides | reverse complement strand
CACACACACACAAGCACCGCTATCACAAAAGAGGTAAAGACGTCTGTTAGTATCTTATAGACCGCCCAGGTCACGTGTCACGTCATTCCCTCTTATGCCTGGAATATTTTTTAAAGACCCACCACGTCACGTGTCAAAATCATGGTCTTCACGCGTTTTCCCTCTTATTAGCTGGTAACAAATCTTAAAAAATCTTCTAAGCATGAGAGGGAATGTGACAAGTGACTTGGGGGGTCTTTAAGATTTCTTACCAGCTGTGTGAAAGACCCCCGATATCCCCACGTGGGGAATGGACATGGAGGAGGTGGAGGAGGAGGAAGAGAAAAGCAAGAACAATAAGAAGAAAGCAAAGACGAAAACGAAGAAGACAAATCATATAGTAATTTGGCAAGTGTCCGTGTGTGTGTGTGTGTGTGTGTGTGTGTGTGTGTGTGTGTGTGTGAAACACAAAACGGGCCTTATAACTCCGCCGTTTTTTGACCGAATCGCTTCAAATTTGCTGTGAACCCTAACGGGCCGATGGCAACGGCAACCGAGGCGGCCGTGTCATTTGCGCGGTTTGGCAAATGCGCGAAACGCGTATCCGCCGGACTCTCGGCGCCCGTATCTCCGGCATTTCTGGACCGATTGCCTTCACATTTGGTAGGCAGATGACCGGGGACGGTGACTATCGGTGTGCCAAACCGCGCGCTATATGACTCCGCCGTTTCTTAACCGAATTGCTTCAAATTTGCTGTACTCAGCGTTACCGGTATTTTGCGTTACCGTTACTAGGCGTTACCGTTACTAGGCGTTACTGGTACTCGGCGTTGCGCTAATACAATGTAAATGCCAAAATGGGCTGTCCTGAGGGAATGTTCATGCCTTCACTGCAATGTGCTGACAGCACACGGTGCAGCGAGAGGGGTTATGTTGAAAGTGCTAAGGCTTTGAATAAGAGAGTTCATGTAACTACGGGCAGAATATACGGGCAAAGGTGTACTCAGACACAATTCTCGTCTATAGTTCATCCGCCCACGGCAAATGCCCTATTTTATCAGAGAACAAGAAAAACAATCACCGTACCCAGAGATGATCGCTCAATAAGAATGCCTTGTGTATAACTGACGCTATAAGCGCTAGCTTGTTGATGCTCTCTTTTGCTTTCTGTTATATGCGTTGTTTGGAAATATTAAAGATTAACCCTTTCACCGCCAAAGTCGCATTTTAGCACCACAGTGATTTAACACCTATGTCACTAAAAGGCATCAAATTGGGGTCTATTATCCAAAGACCCTAGTGTCTTAGTTTCGAGGAAGTAATGGTAGACCTTATTTTATATCTGTCACAGAAGAATCACCAATACTGCCGACGGATTTTACCAGGTAATTTTGATGGAAAATGTTGGCTGAAATATGGCTGGCGGTGAGAGGTTTAAACCAGTATAACTGACATGAACTGCGTTACAACAGGAAGACACAGATTGTGACAAACATCGACTGTGTACAAGATTGCGCTGTTGCTGTTGACGCTACGGGAAGATTTGTGAGTCTTCTTGCAATCTTGCTAATAGCTCAAAGTGACACCAAATTAAAGGATGAGCCCGTACAGGAGCAACGCTTACTCCTTGACTAGTGTGACCCGGCCTTTAAAGACCCACCAGGTCACGTGTCAAAATCACGGGTTTCACGTGTTTTCCCCTCTTATAACTGGTAAGAAATCTTGTTTTGACCAGGTTTGACTCCCATACAAATGTCCCCAAATTGAAAACGAAACATCATTTTAAAGAGCAGCCTCAATTTGAAGTTGGGGACATTTGTATGTGGGTCACAGCTACCAAAAACAAAATCAAGGGACTTAATCGTGGTGCGTCAGTGTGTCTTTAATGATGCTTGGATCTGAGACAGAATTTTGTTGAATTAAGCAAAGAAACTGAATAGGAGACAGAGATACAGAAGTGGTTAGGGACACACACAAAAATCACGAGGCAAGAAGCGAGAAGGCTTCAAAAGGTTGAAAGAATATGAAGAAAGACAGAAAGGAGAAGGAGGGCTAAGGCAGGAAAGAGGGAGGGAGCAGCAAAATGGAGAAAGAGAGGATGGGAAAAGACCATGAAGAGAATGACAGAAAAGAGACACATGGAGAGAAAGAAAGAGACATAGGTAGACAGAGAGAGACACACAGAGACGGAGAGATACAATCATCATATAGTAAAAAGTCAAGTGTCCGTCCGTGTGTGTGTGTGTGTGTATGTCTGAAACACAAAACGGGCCTTATAACTCCGCCGTTTTTCGACCGATTCGCTTCAAATTTGCTGTGAGCCCTAACGGCAACCGAGGCGGCCGTATCATTTGCGCGGTTTCGCAAATGCGCGAAACGCGCATCCGCCGGCCTCTCGGCGCCCGTATCTCCGGCGTTTCTGGGCCGATTGCCTTCGAATTTGGCAGGAAGATGACCGTGGCCGGGGACTATCCGTGTTCCGCCGTTTTTCAACTGAATCGCTTCAAATTTGCTGTAATTCCTAACGGGGCGATGGCAACGGCAACCGAGGCGGCCGTGTCATTTGCGCGGTTTCACAAATGCGCGAAACGCGCATCCGTCTGCATCTCGGCGCCCGTATCTCCGGCGTTTCTGGGCTGATTGCCTTCGAATTTGGCAGATAGATGACCGGGGACGATGCCTATCGGTGTGCCAAACCGAAAGCGAATCGGTTCAGAAATGCACGCGCTAGACGCCGCTTCACCTTTTCACGAATAACTCCGCCGTTTCTTAACTGAATCGCTTCAAATTAGCTGTCAGGCTTGCTATGGCCGTGACAAAGCATGGCAGGAAATTTGACGAGAATCGGGAGAGCGCGTCACTCTCAGAGCAGCGCCAACGGGATACGGGGCCTTATAACGCCGCCTTTTCTTAACCGAATCGCTTCAAATTTGCTGTACTCAGCGTTACCAGTACTTGGCGTTACCGTTACTACACGTTACCATTACTAGGCGTTACTGTTACTATGGAGAGTGCGTCACTCTCACAGCAGCGCCAACGGGAAACGGGGCCTTATAACTCCGCCGTTTCTTAACCGAATCGCTTCAAATTTGCTGTACCTAGCGTTACCAGTACTTGGCGTTACCGTTACTAGGCGTTACCGTTACTAGGCGTTACTGGTACACGGCGTTGCGCTAGTAATAATAATAATAGTACATTTATAAAGCGCTTTACCTCAAATGAACCCAAAGCGCTTTACAATCAATTATTCATCAACAAATAGATAACAAAAATAGTATTTAAGAATGACACAAACCAGCAACAACGCATATACAAAGCAGCTCTCTCTGTGTCTCTCTCTGTGTGTGTCTCTCTCTCTCTCTCTCTCTCTCTCTCTCTCTCTCTCTCTCTCTCTCTCTCTCTCTCTCTCTCTCTTTCACATACACACACACACACACACACACACACACACACACACACACACACACACACACACACACACACACACACACACACACACACACACACGCACGCACACATTGATCGACACCGACTCATTATTCATCTCTCATTCAGTAAGCCATAGCAACTGAGTTGCACGGACTGACCACATACACCAACTCACAGACACAAACGTTAGAGGATGCACATACAAATACCCCCCCCCCCCCCCCCCCCCCCCAAAACAAAGTACAATACAGACGATGACAGATACATAAAGGCAGACAGCGAGTGAGACAAACATCCATTGAAAATACATAGACACGGAGAGACGGACAGACCTAAACGTATGCACGGATAAAAACCTGATTATCGGATTCAAAAGAATCCGTTTTGTTAATTAAACAGCCGAAGTTAGTGAAAAGTGGAAACCAATTTGCCCTTAGATCTTCCATCACACGCGTCCACCCAACAAAGTTAAAAGGGAAGTCTGGCTTTTATTAGTCCCGGAGCCGAAGGTTCGGGGAGCTATTGTCTTTGTCGGGTCCGTCCGTCCGTCCGGTGTCCGTCCGTCCGTCTGGTGTCCGTCCGTCCGTCCGGCGTGCCTCCGTCCGTCCGGCTATTCGTCCGTTTTTCTTAAAAACTATTCAGTCTATCATCATCAAATTTGGTATACTAGTTTGCCAAGATGAAAGCTATCCACTGATGTATTTAGTTTTTAAGGTCGCGCCAGTTACGGGGTTCAAACCCCGAAACACATAATCGGTAATATATCGCGAAGTTTTGCATGTATTTTAATGCAGTGTTTTTCACAACATTTCTTGATGAATGGTCTATAACACAGTTGTCATGAAGTTTTCTGTGCGCGCGTGTGCGCATGATCGCGCGCGCTCAAATCACGGGTCCGAACCCCAAGGCTATATATATATATAAAACTATTCACTTACGTGCTGTTTTGATGCGTTTTATGTAGTTACGTGCTGTTTTGATGCGTTTTTATGTATGTGTACAGACGACATATTCCGATTTCGGAGTACCTCGGCGATGCTGCGAGGGGACTTTGCAGCCGCTCGGCGTTGCACTTGTTTTCCTTTGTTTTCCTTCTCAAAGGTTCATCTTTCATCCATTAGTTGCCACAGGTAGACCTGAAAGGGGGCAGACAAGACGAAAGTTCCAGAGCAACGAGGAATTGAAAAATGTTCGCAAGAAAAAGCTAAGGAGAGGGAGAGGGGGGGGGAGGGAGGGAGGGAGAGAGAGAGAGAGAGAGAGAGAGAGAGAGAGAGAGAGAGAGAGAGAGAGAGAGAGAGAGAGAGAGAGAGAGAGAGAGAGAGAGAGAGAGAGAGAGAGAGAGAGAGAGAGAGAGAGAACGAAAACGAATTTTTATTTATTAACCAGGGAATATCAGATAAGCAATGACAGCTTTTTTTCACCCAGCCCTGGGGGAAATAATAATAAATTTTAAAAATCCAAAAAGAATTAAAACAACAAAGACTAAGTAAGTAACCAATGCACAAAACAACGGGGGGGGGGATGCTAATGCACAACACATAATAAGAGAGAGAGAGAGAGAGAGAGAGAGAGAGAGAGAGAGAGAGAGAGAGAGAGAGAGAGAGAGAGAGAGAGAGAGAGAGAGAGAGAGAGAGGAGAGAGAGAGAGAAAGAGAGAGGGAGGGGGCCGTTAGAGAGGAGTAGTTGTACTCTCTCTCTCTCTCTCTCTCTCTCTCTCTCTCTCTCTCTCTCTCTGCCCCCCCCCCCCCCCCCACACAAAGTACAATAATAGTAATATTAAAATGTCGTGCAGGATGGAGCCTGCACAAAACGAAACGTTTAACCCTTTCACCGCCAGCCATATTTCAGCTAAGCATTTCCATTAAATGTATGTGGGTAGAGAACAAAATCCATCTGCAGTATTGGGGATTCTTCTGTAACATATATAAAATAAGGTCTAACCTTTCTTCCCAAAACTAAGACAATAGGGTCTTTGGATAACAGACCCCAATTTGATGAATATTAGTGACATAGGTGTTAAATCACTGTGGTGCTAAAATGCGACTTTGGTGGTGAAAGGGTTAAAAAACCCATCAAATCAAATCCACCGCACTCTCAAAGCGGACCACCTTGTCCACAGCTACATAGATCTCTACAAAATGTATACAGTAGCATACAAACCAGACACAAACATTCCTCTATGGCATTAGCCAAAACGTTCCCATTAATCTCCTCTGCAGCCTCCGTCCAGCCTCGCTTAAAGGGAAAAAAGCCGATCCCAGGGATCGGGCCTTCTTCGCCAGAAAAGCTCTGCCTCGCGGTGGCTCGCACAACAGGGAACAAAGAAGGGCGAACCGTCTCTCTCGCCAGCTGTGATTCAAATGCGGCGCGCTAGAGAAGGTGAGATTAGCGTCCCATCGATCAGAGACCCTTATGGACGGTGTTCCTGAAGACGGTGAGGTCTTCTCGCGCTCAGCGCCTCCCCTGTTTTATAGTCCGGCTGTGCCTTTAACAACAATTCTCTGCAAGAATAAAGCACAACACTTTGGCGCTTCTTGTCTAGGATCAGTCAATCAATCAAAATATTGAACACTTTTTTCTTCTTTAGAAGACAATGATAAAAAACAACAACACACCATCCAAAACAAACAACTATCAATTGTGTCATTGTGTTATCTGTTTGTAAACACAACATCTTCTTCTTCTTCTTCTTCTTCTTCTTTTTTCTTTCTTCTTCTTCTTCTTTTTTTTCTTTCTTCTTCTTCTTTCTTCTTCTTCTTCTTCTTTCTTCTTCTTCTTCTTCTTCTTCTTCTTCTTCTTTCTTCTTCTTCTTCTTCTTCTTCTTCTTCTTCTTCTTCTTCTTCTTCTTCTTCTTCTTCTTCTTCTTCTTCTTCTTCTTTCTTCTTCTTCTTCTTCTTCTTCTTCTTCTTCTTCTTCTTCTTCTTCTTCTTCTTCTTCTTCTTCTTCTTCTTCTTCTTCTTCTTCTTCTTCTTCTTCTTCTTCTTCTTCTTCTTCTTCTTCTTCTTCTTCTTCTTCTTCTTCTTCTTCTTCTTCTTCTTCGTGTTCCCAGGCCGTATGGCCATAACCGGGGTAAGGTACGGATGTGTCCGTTTTTCAATTTTCACTGGTCTCCCCGCTGCGTACAGCCGACACATTCCGATTTCGGAGGATCTCAAAGGAAAACAATTATTTGGAAGATTGTTTGGGGGGAAAGGCAGGAGAATGGGGCCAATAAGTCAGAAAGATAGTAGGTGATAGAAAGCGAATTGAAAAGGCAGAGTCAAAGAGAATGGCAAATTAGAGGAAGCTACAAGCACAGAACTTCCAGAAGGTGTGGGGAACTATTTTTTACGAAAGACCCCCCGGTATCCCCACGGGGGGCAAACACAACATAATTATTCAGTCTCACAAAGACAGCAATCGAAGTTGTCGCTCACAGCCAACAAACTGGGGGGGAAGTAATAAAATGTATAAAACGTTCTCAATGAGAAGGGCAAAAACTGCATAATAGTACATCTGTATTGTTAAAAATTCGGGAGTTTCCTGGTGTTAGACTGCCTCCGGGCATTGCCTCCAGGATCGTTCCCACCGTCTTTATATCTGCTAATGTCCCATATGTGTCTGTTCCAGACCGGAGGACGTTAAGCAGAATTTCCGTTCCAGGTTAAACAAAAATTACAGTCTGCATATCTTTTCACTTGAGAGCGGCGAAAAACATTTGGTATTTGGTATATTCTAGTCACAGAGACTTATCTCTGTGAAATTCGGGCTGCTCTCCCCCGGAGAGAGGGTCGCCGCAAGTGCAGCTCCTACCCTTTAAAACAAAATATTGTGGGGGAGGGCACAGGGTGAGGAGGGGGTGGGGACACACATAGGCAACGGCCTTCCCATTTCCTCTGAGAACCACACTCCTCCTCCCTGTCCGACACACAGGTGAAGACGGGGTAAAAAGCCCATGGGTAAGAAGCCCATGCCAATTATCTCATGAAATAAAGCAAATTTCAGTCACATTTTGCCCATGAGACGGATGCTAAGCATTAACACTCGTCTCATGGGCAAAATGTGACATAAATGTGCTTTATTTCATGAGATAAATGGCATGGGCTTCTTACCC
>CM065680.1:11216315-11223815 GCA_017654935.2 Phymorhynchus buccinoides | reverse complement strand
TAAACTCAGCAAGAAAGTCATACTACCAACATTCCAGTGCAAAGAAATAAAGTAACAAAGATAACATGATTCTCACTCACAAAAACATCCACCCTCGTTCACCAGCACTACCACTCTCTGATAACACCTCACCCTCGCAGTCATTACAATCATTATCATCGCCACAAGGGGGTTATGTTTGTTGCTTTGTCTGTGTATCTGTCTCTCTGTTCATAGAACGTTTGGAGAGATATACTAGATCAAACGGTGCATCACGTTTTGCCCAATCACCTTTCGCCAAATCACCTTTCGCCCAATCACGTTTTGCCCAATCACCTTTCGCCCAATTGGAAATTATACCGGTTTACATCGATCACGTTCCGCCCAAAAATCATGCAAGGAAATCAGGGAATTGAATCAATAATGTAATGGTTGAATCAAACATATTTAAAAAAGAAAGAAATACCAGAAGTGAATAAATGTCATTGCAGGTCTTAGGGTTAGGGTTAGGGTTAGGGTTAGGGTTCGCGCTTAGGAAACCATTTTGGGCGAACAGTGCTAGAGTACTTTGGGCGAACCGTGGCACATTCCGTTTGCTGAGCTTCGACTCGGAGGTACTCACTGATACGCAGCGAGAACAAAGACTTGGGCAAAAGGTGATTGGGCGAAAGGTGATGTATCCAGATCAAAGTATCCTTGGTGGAATGCTAGGGCATCGCACAAACCTTTTCTTTTCACCTTTTGAATTGTTATTCGAGATTATTGCTATTCGGATTTAGAACATTTTATTGGAGGTTGCTATTCGGGCTTATAACTATTTTTTTTGTATGAGACGGATTTATGGATGTAAGCTGAATGGTGTCTTGGATGAGATTGGCACTGCTTCAGCGCTTTCTGTCCCATATTTATCGCATCGTTACTATGGTCATTTCATCATCGTTTCATCGTCGCGTCATCATTATAACGTGCCTGTCACTCCTTTTCTGCCAGTACTTTCATGTCTCTTCGATTTTAACTATTTGCATGCCTTTACTCCATTCTCTCTCTCTCTCTCTCTCTCTCTCTCTCTCTCTCTCTCTCTCTCTCAGGGCTGGGTGGAAAAAAGCATGTAACTTGCTTATCTCATGTTCCCTGGTTAAATAAAATTTCGCTTTCGTTTTCGTTTTCGTTTTCTCTCTCTTCTCTCTCTCTCTCTCTCTCTCTCTTCCTCCTCTCTTCTCTCTCTTCTCTCTCTCTCTCTCTCTCTCTCTCTCTCTCTCTCTCTCTCTCTCTCTCTCTCTCTCTCTCTCTCTCTCTCTCTCTCTCTCTCTCTCTCTCTCTCTCCCCCCTCCCCTCTCTCTTTTCTGTCTCTTGCAGCAATCACTCTGGCGCTAGACCTAAAACGAAAAATATCACCAGAGAATTCTCTATGTCCTCAGGCCGTTTGCTATAATTCTCCTTATGTCATTCCAGACACACAGACACACACACACACACACACACACACACACACACACACACACACACACACACACACACACACACACACACACACACACACACACACACACACACACACACACAACCACACACACACACACACACACACACACACACACACGCACGCACGCACGCACGCACGCACGCACGCACGCACACGCACGCACACGCACGCACACACACACGCACGCACACGCACGCGCACGCACGCACGCACGCACGCACACACACACACACACACACACACACACACACACACACACACACACACACACACACACACACACACACACACACACACACACAGAGTCACATTCTCTACCAGGCTTCATTAGTCTAGCCAAACGATAGGAGCACTGTTTGCCAACTTCTTCGCTATACTAACATTAGTTAAGCATCATCATCATCATCATCATCATCATCATCATCATTGCCCTTATTTGTCAGTCAACATAACAGGGATAATAGGCAAGAAAGGAGAGACGAGAAAGAAAGAGAAAAAGGAAAAAATAAGATAAACAACGATAAAGAGAAAAGTGGGGAGGGAAAGAAAGGGGAAAAGAGGAAGGAATGAGTGAACACGGTGAGCAGATGCAAGGTAGAGACACTAAAGGAAAACAACGTCTAAAGCATAGAAGGAAGAGGAGGAGAAGAAGAAGAAGGCAGGAGCTGTGCCGGTCGGGGTTTGGCCCCGCGGGGACCGCTACGGTAGCCGGATTGGTCTTGCCTGGATACTGTGAAATAAAGGTCTATGGCCCCTCCCCCCACTCACACACATATACGCACTTTTGTTTTCTCCCCCCCCCCCCCCCCCCCCCCCTTTGCCCAAATATAGTTTGCTATTTATTTTTGTTTATTTTTAGCCTTGCGCAACCTCTTAAGTCGGTGTGACGAAGAAATGTTGAAGACTTGAAGACTGAAAAAGAAGAAGAAGAAGAAGAAGAAGAAGAAGACAGATGATAAAGAAGAAAAGGACAAAAGAAGGAAGACGAGGAGGAGGAGGAGGAGGAGGAGGAGGAGGAGGAGGAGGAGGAGGAGGAGGAGGAGGAGAAAAAACAAGAACAAGAAGAAGAAAGCAAAGACAAAGACGAAGAAGACAAATACAATGTAAATGCCACAAAAGTAACAAAATGAATATACCATTTAAAATACAATACTCTTGTTGTCGAATCTTCACTAAAAAGCTAAGCCCAGATTAACCCCTTCACTGCCAGAGAAAATCTCAGAAAAAACCATTGGGCAAATCATGCCATGAAAAAGACAACTGATAGAGACAATCTGGAAAAATGGTCTGGGGATATGGACCTCTTGACTGTGCAAGAGCAAAAGCCAGCATATCAGGGTTATTCCTCTTTGTCTGATGACATCATCAGTGATGTCATCAGGTCAGTACATAATACCCTGGTGGCAGTCAAGGGGTTAAGGTTCTGTTGGAGTTTTTGTTGTTGGTAGAATTCACATGAAATTTAAAGCTAGCAGAAAGTGTCAATGAACAAAGCATAGGTACATTTAAAAAATTATAAACACCAACTTCGTTTCCTTTAAAGTTAAATCAATCATTTATTTATAAATTATTTATTTATTGACGGTATTAATTTATTTTGTAGGGGAAGACGGGGTAAAAAGCGCATGGGTGGGTAAGAAGCCCACCCCAATTATCTCATGAAATAAAGAAAATTTCAGTCAAATTTGCCCATGAGACGAATGCTAGACATTAACGTCTCTCATGGGCAAAATGAGACTGAAATTTGCTTCATTTCATGAGATAATTGGGGTGGGCTTCTTACCCGCCCATGCGCTTTTTACCCCGTCTTCCCCTAACAATACTCCTGGTAGTGACAGAACTGTTACGGCCTTCTCCAACCTGTTCCTATATTATCCCCTTTCTTCTCTTCACCCCCTCCCCTCTCTCTCCCCCCCCCCCTCTCCTTACCTTCCCTAGGGGATTACGAGACACAAACATATAAATTGGTCCATGAGAGCAGCGAAAGGCCAAAGAGGGCGTAAAACATTATTTCTTCCTGCGACTGACGTCATGCCACGCGATGGTGTCACGTGGTGGGCGTCAGAATGAGGTCACTGTTTCATCGTGTCAGCAGTCGACCATCCTTTATTTATTCTTACTTACTTCCATTCACCCCCCCCCCCCCTCCGTGGGGTTAGGGGGGGGGGGGGGGGGGTTGCATAAATAGTTCCCCCACCTTCTGGAAGATCTGTGCTTGTAGCTTCCTCTAATTTGTCACTCTCTTTGACTCTGCCTTTTCCCTTTGCTTACTGTCATCTGCTTTCTCTATCTGCCTTACTGGTCCATTCTCCTGCCTTTTTTCACGAAGCACTTTCAAAAAAGATTTCCTCCAGCCGAAGTCGGACTTGCTGGGCCTAACTATTTCTTAGTTAGGCGCATAACGGCAGCATGACGCATCTGCGCTCATGATTGACAGGAAACTGTCTGAGCGATCAAAGAAGAAGAAGAAGATTCTCTCTCTCTCTCTCTCTCTCTCTCTCTCTCTCTCTCTCTCTCTCTCTCTCTCTCTCTCTCTCTCTCCTCCCTCTCCCCCCCCTCTCTCGCTCTCCTTCTCTCTCTCTCTCTCTCCCCCCCCCCCCCCCCTCTCTCTCTGTCTCTCAATACCTCCGTCTCTCTGTCTACGTCTGTCCGACCCTCTCTTTTCTTCTTCTTCCTCTTCTTCTTCTTGTCCTCCTCCTCCTCCTCATTTTATTTTCTTCCTTTCCTCCTCCTCCTCCTCCTCCTCCTCCTCCTCCTCCTCCTCCTCCTCCTCACTGGACGATCTACTGCATCAAGGCACACGTAATTATAACAGAAACCATTAAAAAGGCAGAAGTGTAAAAATATACAACACGACAACAACACCATAAAGATAATTGAGTTCAGTTGTTAAAGTTTAACCTCTTGAAAAAGAGGACTCGAGTTAATTGCATCTGCGCTGTCTCATAAATAATACACCTAGCGATTGTCCGGAAATTTAAAAAAAAAAAAAAAAAAGCGATTTTGTCTGAAGAAAACTAAAAAGAAAAATAGTCCCTTTATTTGTTTGAAATGTACTAGCTGCCATGCATGTCTATTCATCTCTCTGTGTGACTGGGTACGCTTTCTTTTATTGTAATCATTTTAAGGGGAGGTTTTGCATTTCAAAAGCCAGTGTTAAGAAATGCAAATAATGTTTTTAAAAACAACAATCGAACAACAGCTCTCTCTCTCTCTCTCTCTCTCTCTCTCTCTCTCTCTCTCTCTCTCTCTCTCTCTCTCTCTCTCTCTCTCTCTCTCTCTCTCTATCTCTCTCTCTTATATTTTTCTGCATGAGGACTGGATGAAAAAAGCAATGTTGCTTTAATCTATTATCCCCAATAAAGAAAAGTTATTCATTCATTCATTCTCTCTCTCTCTCTCTCTCTCTCTCTCTCTCTCTCTCTCTCTCTCTCTCTCTCTCTCTCTCTCTCTCTCTCTCTCTTATATTTTTCTGCATGAGGACTGGATGAAAAAAGCAATGTTGCTTTAATCTATTATCCCCAATAAAGAACAGTTATTCATTCATTCATTCTCTCTCTCTCTCTCTCTCTCTCTCTCTCTCTCTCTCTCTCTCTCTCTCTCTCTCTCTTATATTTTTCTGCATGAGGACTGGATGAAAAAAAGCAATGTTGCTTTAATCTATTATCCCCAATAAAGAACAGTTATTCATTCATTCATTCATTCTCTCTCTCTCTCTCTCTCTCTCTCTCTCTCTCTCTCTCTCTCTCTCTCTCTCTCTCTCTCTCTCTCTCTCTCTCTTATATTTTTCTGCATGAGGACTGGATGAAAAAAAGCAATGTTGCTTTAATCTATTATCCCCAATAAAGAACAGTTATTCATTCATTCATTCATTCTCTCTCTCTCTCTCTCTCTCTCTCTCTCTCTCTCTCTCTCTCTCTCTCTCTCTCTCTCTCTCTCTCTCTCTCTCTCTCTCTCTCTCTTTTATTGTAATCATTTTAAGGGGAGGTTTTGCTGAAAGATCTCTGTGTGTCAAAAGAAATTAAATCCGAACTAGCTGTTCCTGCAATAACAGTTTGTGATGTTTATCTTTATCTTAATCATTTACAACAAACAGGTACACGACGTGGTCTTGATGGCTTAGATGGAATTATTCTTAAACTTAGTGCTCCTCTCATTACAGACACACTGACTTATTTATACAACCTCTGTATCGATAAAAGTTATTTTCCTAACATTCTGAAGCAAGCTAAAGTTATACCACTTTTTAAATCTGGTGATAAAGCTGACCCTTCAAACTATAGACCTATTTCGCTCGTTTCTGTTCTTTCTAAACCTCTAGAAAAGCATTTTAGCAAATATATAATTTCTCATTTATCTAAATATGATTTAATACACCCTAATCAATCTGGCTTTAGATCAAATCACTCTTGCCACACAGCTTTGACTAATCTTGTTGACCAATGGCTTGCAAACATAGATGATTTAAAAATTACAGGGGTCCTTTTAGTAGACTTCGCCAAAGCATTTGATGTAATCGACCATAATCTACTACTGAGGAAAATAGCAATATATAGATTTTCAAAATCTGTCCTTCAGTTCATCAAATCATTTATTACAAATCGTAAGCAGACTGTTTTCCTTCATAATAAACAATCTAGTTCTTTACCAATCAAATTCGGGGTTCCACAAGGATCAGTTATAGGTCCCCTTTTGTTTTTACTATATGTCAATGATCTTCCTCTTCATATTAAAGACCCTTGTGAGATGTTTGCCGATGATACGTCAATTCACACTAACCATACTGATCTCAATCAGCTATCCTTTAAATTGCAAGAAAATATAGATCAGCTAGTTGAATGGACAGAACTTAACCACATGACATTGAATGAACAAAAAACAAAATGTATGATAGTAACATCACGACACAAACGACAAAACTTAACCTTTCCTTTGCCTCCAATATATATTCACAGTAAACAAATTGAAGTAGTCAGTTCTCACAAAGTGTTAGGGGTTACCTTAGACAATAATCTTTCTTGGTCTCCCCATATTAGTAGTTTGAGCAAACGTGTCTCACAAAAAGTCTTCCTCCTCTCTAAAATTAAAAACTTCCTTAATCTCGATGCCCGTAAGCACTTCTTTTATGCATGTATTCAATCACACATAGATTACGCCTCTACACTCTTCGATTCAAGTAGTGCCAACACATTAAAGCCATTAATCAATGTTCATAAGCGAGCCCTTAAAGCAGTCCTCCTAAAATCGTCTTCTCTAACTTTTCAAGATTACATCGCAATAAAAATGTTACCTCTTACAGACAAACTTCAATACAACAAAGCTGTCATGTTTAGAATAATCAATGGTTTTGCACCTCCAACATTAATTAAAAAGTTTCCAATCAACCAATCTAGATATACTAACAATATTGTTATTCCAAAACCTAGAACTGATCTTTTCAAAACAAGCTTAACATACTCAGGTGGTACTCTTTGGAATTCCTTAGCAACTAATCTTAAGCAGAAAAGCAGCATTACTTCCTTCAAAAACGCGTATCAAAATATTCTATTTCAGAGATTAAAAGAAAACATGTGAATGATGATATTTATGATTGCTGATTTTGTTATAAAATGTGATAACATATATGTGTTTGATACTTTTGTATGATATAACTTGATTTGTTTATTACTATCTTACTATTACTGATAATGATGAGGAGTGTTATCCTTTGCTGTTTTTATGTTTGCATGATGTGACTTTTTTTTTCTTTTTTTTTCCTGTACTTTAAATTCCAAAATGTCCCCATCCTTATCCCCCTCTGTGCCTCTTCCCCCCATCCTCCCTCCCTTTTATTCTCATTTCTGCATGTACAAATTATATTATTTAGCTTTTTTGTTTGATTTATTTTATTTTTCCCCAGGGCTGGGTGGAAAAAAGCATGTAACTTGCTTATCTCATGTTCCCTGGTTAAATAAAATTTCGTTTTCGTTTTCGTTTTCGTTTTCTCTCTCTCTCTCTTATATTTTTCTGCATGAGGACTGGATGAAAAAAGCAATGTT
>CM065680.1:11211315-11213815 GCA_017654935.2 Phymorhynchus buccinoides | reverse complement strand
AGGAGGAGGAGGAGGAGGAGGAGGAGGAGGAGGAGGAGGAGGAGGAGGAGAAAGAGGTGGAGGAAGAGAAAAGTAGATAATAATAAGACTGAAGAGGGAGAACTCAGAAATGGACGTGCCGACAATGGAAACAGGAAGATGACAGAGATAAAAGCAATAAAAGGAACAAATAAACAAACAAACACATCCAAAGTGCAAACTGGATTTGCCGGACATGGGCCTTGTGAGGAGTTTCCCAAGTCATTCCACAAACATGCGAACAAATTAATCGATTGTCTTTTTGCCAGAAAACGTTCCGCCCACCTCTCTCAAACTCAATGACTCCCCCCCAACTCCCCCCCCCCCCCCCTCTCTCTCTCTGGGTCTGTCTTTTTATTTCTCTCTCTGATTCAGTCCAAGGATGCGTTTCAAAAAGGATTTGTTTTAAACTATACACTGATCTCCAGGAGAGGCAAATAAAGCTGCTAAGCGTGGGATATAAAATCATAACTTCACATAGCATTGTTATCATTTGCGTATCATTAACCCATAGGCTTAGTGTAAATGCACGTGAACAAAAGGTGTAAGAATACACCGTTGCCAAGAAACTTGACGTCACAGTTATTTATCTTTACATAGCATTATTATCCTTACCATATCATCACCGTCTTGTCAACGCGAGCTGTACCTACCAAAGCTGGACCCAGAACTTGACAGGCTGTGGTGCTACCCTAAGGTTTCATTCAGCACTGACGACAGGCATTGGTACACAAGCAAAGAAGCCAATGGGGATAAACACTCTCAAGAAGATTCATGACTCGACTGAGTCAGCAGTGCCAGCTGTCACAGATCTACACAAATCATTCTGTGCTTGCCACTGGAACTAGTATGCTCAATCAAAACCACTACTCACCCACAGAAATAATGGCAATAACTGGACATAAAATGTAATCCGTCTCTTCCTTGGCTGTTTACCAACACACATCATCTTCGTAAACGCACACTTACACAACACGTCGCTGGAACGTCTAGCCTTGGATCTAGGTCTAGGCCTACTGAATTCCATGACCAGCCACGCGCGTCGACATCAGCAGACGAGCTGATGCAAGGTCGACACAGGGAGAGTCCATGTTGATAATGAGGATGCAGTACTGTCGCAAGAACAGCTGAACTTCATCTTCAGTCCGGAAATTGAGCCGACTGACAATTTGACAAAAATGCGCGAAGAGCTACCGCACCTCTGTGTCAAAACTGCGTGTTTTCCGGGTTTGTGACCATCAATATCTCAAAGAATGGACATTCCAGTTGAAGCTGACTCCCTCTTTTTCACGTTTTGTTGAAATTGAACTGGCTCTCATTAACTGTTTACTTTTTATTGTTGGTGTTTACACAAGTTTAAAGAACTGCAATTGTTGTTAGTAATTCAGTTCACTGTTTCAGTTTAAATTGTCTATTTAGTTGAACTATATTCATTGCGCAAGAATGCGTGTCACAGTGTGTGTGCTGCGACCATTGTTGAGAAAATGGACGCTTCTTCGTTTCTCTGCATGTCTGAGCCTGTTTCCTATTCTTGCTATTCTGTTGATACATATCGGTATATATCCATCATTAGGACTTTGCAATGGGATATTGCTTTTATCCTATTTCGAGAGCCTTGATGTGTATCCCACGAGGTCGAAGACCGAGAGCCTTGATGTTTATCCCACGAGGTCTCGCGAGATAGGATAAAAGCAATATCCCATTGCAAAGTCCTAATAACTGATAATACTGACACTTAAGCGACAATACATTGATATTCTCTCTTTCTCTCTCTCTCTCTCTCTCTCTCTCTCTCTCTCTCTCTCTCTCTCTCTCTCTCTCTCTCTCTCTCTCTCTCTCTCTCTCTCTCTCTACCTACCCCCCCCCCCCCCCTCTATCTCTCTGTCCTCTTCCTCCTCTTCTTTGTTTTTCTCAAATTCTCCTTCACCCGCCCCATAGTCTCCCTGCTCCCCTAGGCCCTCCCAAAAAGAGGCCGTGTTGGAACAACGATTCTTGACAACAGCCTAGTGGGTAACAAGATTGTACCCAGTGGTAGTAGCCTCACAGGCAACGCAGATAAACTGGCCCTCAGCAAGAGTGGCGGCTGACGTCATATGACGTCAGTGAAAGTGGGCACGCGTCAGAAAGTCACTGTTTCATCGTGTCAAGAACAGACATCGACCCCTCCTCTCCCCGCCCCCCTTCTGGCTGAAGGTTGGATTTACGTACCGATAGCAGTTTTCTCTTAAAGACCCAGCACGTCACGTGTCACATTCCCTCTTATACTAGGAAGATTTCTTAAGATTCCTTACTAGCTATAAGAGGGAAAACGCGTGAAATCCGTGATTTTGACACGTGACGTGCGGTTTCTTTAAAGACCCGCACATCACGTGTCAAAATCACGGATTTCACGTGTTTTCCCTCTTATACCTGGAACTAAATCTTGTTTTGACCAGATCTGACTCCCATATAAGCCAAGTATTTCACACTCCTAAACATTTTA
>CM065680.1:11188815-11196315 GCA_017654935.2 Phymorhynchus buccinoides | reverse complement strand
GGCTGAACTGGGGGGTTTAATGGTCTTAACCCAGGGTAAGCAAGAGTCTTTATCCTTTCTATTTTGTTTCTCTTTTAATTCTAATAGGGAATGCGCCCTCCTAGTTCCGTCGCGTTTATCGTCAGAAGTTGCGTCTGCGACGTATTAATCCAGATCCCGATGAGGGGATAATAAGTCATGTCATATTGATTCTACATGACATTGTCTTAATTGCCCCCTTCATCTCCCCTTACCCGTTGCCCCGCCCCTATTTCAGGTATTTCCAGCTTGTATTTTTTCCACACAGACAAGTATCTTTAATCAAAATGATATGCAGAACAAAGATCTACCTTTTGAGGTGATCATCTTTCATGTCACTGAGCAGTACATGTCTTAATGCACTCCATTACAAGCCAAATTACAAGCCAAAATACCTCGCACAAGAGGGGGGGGGGGGAGTGCAAGTGTGCACATTTGTGTGTGTGTGCACATCTTCTTCTTGCGTATACTGGCATAGCATCCTCCATCAACAATTTGATGATTATGACGCTTACAATGTGTGTGTGTGTGGGAGGGGGGGGGCAACTAAACAGTAGACTTGGGTACAATACTTGCTGCCCAGATGATCAGCTCAATGCGGGACTGAATGGGAGGGGGTGAGCATAATTTGTTGGAGAAGCCTGGACAGGGGGGATGGAGTTGAGATAACGGAAAGGTGAGGACAAGGGGGGGGGGGGAATGAGGTAATGAAGTGGGGGTGGGGGTGGGTGAGGGTGAGGGTGAGGGAGGAGGGTCACATTTGTGTGTGTGTGTGTCACATTTGTGTGTGTGTGTGTGCACATGTGTGTGTGTGTGTGCATGCAGAAATAGAAAATAATAGCTCAGTGGTGTGTTTTGATGTTAGGCCTAACAGTCAATGACAATTTGTGATTTACCATCTTTGGCAAAAACAATCTTTTTGCTTGTTACATTGTAATTACTCAAATCCGAGATTGTCATCACATCAGTAGAAATGTAAAGTGTCAAAATAAATATTGAATCTGAAATTGTATATCGATCACTTTTAGATGGAAGTTTTCAATCTAGGCCTATTATTTTGCCCAAGGCTGTTCTAGTTTGCTCTTCGCAGTTTCGTTCTGTTGAATCAATCCGTCTACAACAGTGTGTGTGTGTGTGTGTGTGTGTGTGTGTGTGTGTGTGTGTGTGTGTGTGTGTGTGTGAGTGTCTGTGCGTGCATGTGTGTGTGTGCGTGCATGTGTGTGTGTGCGTGCGTGAGTTGTCTTTTTCTTCTCAAATTGCACGTGTGCTTGACCAATTCTACGCCTACTGGTGAAACGCATGTAACATTGAGCATGGTAGGGGAAGACGGGGTAAAAAGCGCATGGGCGGGTAAGAAGCCCACCCCAATTATCTCATGAAATGAAGCAAATTTCAGTCTCATTTTGCCCATGAGACGAGCGTTAATGTCTAGCATTCGTCTCATGGGCAAATTTGACTGAAATTTTCTTTATTTCATGAGATAATTGGGGTGGGCTTCTTACCCGCCCATGCGCTTTTTACCCCGTCTTCCCCATACGTGCATTTTCTGGCCGCTGATCGTATGTTAGAAGCTTTTTTTGCGATCTCTTGCTCTTCACCGTCTAAGGCATACCATTGATTACAAGCGTGTATTGTTGTGTTCCATCGAGCATCAGTAACTAATGCTAAATCCTCAGATATTTCTCCTTCGCAGCAATGAACAACACACTCCGTCGCCATGAGGTTTTGGGGCGCTACTCATAATGAGTGTTGGGTAAAAAGACGTTTTCGTAACTTGTGTTTTCGCCGACGTTTTTGCGATTTTTTTCAATAATATCGAGAGGTTCGCAAGTTCTAGACCATATAACTTTAATCTACAAATATCAAACTACAATTTCCCCCAAAAAAATTTCAATGCGCTTTTCTAGCCATCGGATTTTAATGATAGCAACGTTTGGCTTTCTGCCTAACACGCCTGTCGTATTGAAAGTAAAACTCACAAGGTCTCTGTACACGTTAGCACTATTCACAAAATATTTCTATTTCCCCATGGCAACACAGTGAGCTGCAAGTCATATTATAAGAGAGTGAACGCTGTGTTGCCATGGGGAAATAGAACTATCTCGTGAATAATGCTAACGTGTACACAAACCTTTAGCAACAGAAATATGATGGACACTAACACACTTATTTATTTATTTATTTATTTATTTTTATGGTGTTAGCTAGTACTAGTAATAGTAGGCTAGTTTCAGATTGAAGTATGTTTCTTTTCACCCAATACAGAAGATGGTTATTTATAAAAGACAACAGACAATGAAAAAGTGTATTTTTTCATGTCTCGCATCAAGCCACTATATGTTTGGCGAGTCGTTTTTCGCAGCCCCCTATGTAGTGCAGTACACACAACAGCCGCGGAGCATTTTGTCACAGTCCTGGTTCATTGCGTTTTTCCGTCTTGCCTTTATCTTCTATGTACTACTATTTATTGAATGCATATGTGTAATTATGTAAATGGATGAAAAATGGCTGGCGTTGAAAGGATTAAGGTCAAGGTGACACATTGTGAGCAAGTGGCTCTACCATACAACATTCGAAGCGATTCCGTTCAGCGGCGAACTACATTTGCAGCGATTCCGTTCAGCAGTTCATGAGATAGAGCTTTGGTATTCGAACCCCGTAAATTGCACGCACGCATGTACGGACGCGCGGACGGACGGACAAATCAAAGGTAACACTATTATAGCACCTTCGTGCGGAAAAGTAATCTTTATAGATGGTTCGTGACGAAAAAGAAGAAGAAAGGAGTGTCCTGGTATGTAATGCAAGGCAGACCAGGAAATCTGTAATCTAACATCACTCCATGACAGATGCGGATCCTGGAGGGGGGAGGGGAGGGGGGTTACAGGGGTTCCACCCCCCCTTCCCCTAAAAATGTTTTTAGGAAAGATAAAGAAATAAAAAGAGGGTAAATCCATGACCTCAAGTAATTTCAAGTCAGTTTTATATTTTCCTCCCTCCCAAGAGTGCCCTTCTTTGCGTCTTTTGCATTCAAATTATCATCAGCTTCTGAGGGAACGAAGCCTCCACCCCAACCCCCGACCCCCCCCCCCCCCCCCCCCCAGCCATTGGAACCCACCCACCCTCTCGGCTGACTGATCCGCCCCTGCATGTCCTTGACTCTCTCATTCAGCTCAACTCGCCGCCAATCCTTTATTCAAATCAAACAGCATGGCTACGTAGCATTGTGCCTCTGTCTCGATGTGTCCCCGTCGCTATGTGTTCCCGATTTCGTCTCTATGCGTCCCCGTCTCCATGTGTTCCCAATTTGGTTTAAACGAATTTTATTGAAAATCAATATAGCAGCAACATAAACAAATGCAAATGTGAACAACAAGCTTGAAGATCCACCAGATCACGTGTTAAACTCACGGGTTTCACGGGTTTTCTCTCGTATAGCTGGTAAGAAATCTTGTTTTGACCAGGTTTTACTCCCATACAAATGCCCCCAAATTGAAAACGAAACATCATTTTAAAGAGCAGCGTCAATTGCAAGTTGGGGGCATTTGCATATGGGTCACAGCTACCCAGAAAAAAACCAAGGGACTTAATTAATCGTGGTGGGTCAGTGTATCTTTAAAGCTTATGCAAGGCGCTCAAACACAGATATGTTACACAATACTGGCTGCCAAAAGTAATAAGACACTGGAACAGAACATAATAATGAAATAACAAATGTTCCTAATTTGTCTCTATGCGTCCCCATCTCTACTATGTCCCCGTCTCTATGTCTTCCCAATGTGTCTCTATGTGTCCCCGTCTTTTACATCTCCGTCTCATTTGTTTATCCTAACACTAACCCTGTCCCTAACCCCAAACACTAGCCTCCTTACCTTTCCGCGGGGACACTTTGAGACAGGGAGACATAGAGACGGGGGCACACAGAGACGGGGACACATAGAGACGGGGGCACACAGAAACGGGGACACATAGAGACGGGGGCACACAGAAACGGGGAAAACATAGAGACGGGGGCACACAGAGCACGGAGACGGAAACACACAGAGACGGGGACACACAGAAACGGGGACACATAGAGACGGGGGCACACAGAGACGGGGACACATAGAGACGGGGGCACACAGAGACGGGGACACATAGAGACGGGGACACACAGAAACGGGGACACATAGAGACGGGGGCACACAGAGACGGGGACACATAGAGACGGGGACACACAGAAACGGGGACACATAGAGACGGGGGCACACAGAAACGGGGACACATAGAGACGGGGGCACACAGAGACGGGGACACATAGAGACGGGGGCACACAGAGACGGGGACACATAGAGACGGGGACACACAGAAACGGGGACACATAGAGACGGGGACACACAGAAACGGGGACACATAGAGACGGGGACACACAGAAACGGGGACACATAGAGACGGGGGCACACAGAAACGGGGACACATAGAGACGGGGGCACACAGAAACGGGGACACATAGAGACGGGGGCACACAGAGACGGGGACACATAGAGACGGGGGCACACAGAGACGGGGACACATAGAGACGGGGACACACAGAAACGGGGACACATAGAGACGGGGGCACACAGAGACGGGGACACATAGAGACGGGGGCACACAGAAACGGGAACACATAGAGACGGGGGCACACAGAAACGGGGACACATAGAGACGGGGGCACACAGAGACGGGGACACATAGAGACGGGGGCACACAGAAACGGGAACACATAGAGACGGGGGCACACAGAAACGGGGACACATAGAGACGGGGGCACACAGAAACGGGGACACATAGAGACGGGGGCACACAGAAACGGGGACACATAGAGACGGGGGCACACAGAGCACGGAGACGGAAACACACAGAGACGGGGACATAATAAACGGGGACACATAGAAACGGGGACACACAGAGACGGGGACATATTGAAACGGGGACATATAGAGACGGGGACACATAGAGACGGGAACATAGAGACGGGGACACAGAGAGCACAGAGACGGAAACACATAGAGACGGGGACGCACAGAAACGGGAACACATAGAAACGGGGACACTTAAAGACGGGGACATATAAAGAAGGGGGCATATTGAGACGGGGACACATAGACGGGAACACATAGAGATTGGGGCACATAGAGACGGGAACACATAGAGACTGGGGCACGCGTAGACGGGAACACATAGAGACGGGGACACATAGAGACGGAGGTACATCGCACTGATCACAAAATAAAAGCATTCTTTCAATTCCTCGTCAGAAAGATTACAACGCTTGTTTCCAAGAAAACAGGAAGTCGGGCGGGTGACGGTAATTCCCATGATCAACCCCCCTCACCCCTCATCCCTACCCCCCCCCCCCCCCCCCCCCCTGCTAAACACAGTAGTATTATATAAGAATGGGTGGTGCTTTAGTACTTTAGAACAGAAACGAGAACTGTCTGTTTGTCTGGTTCGTTTGTGAAATCTCTTGTTCAACAAAACATATTCAATTCGCCACAATTTGAACAATTGAAGTTATCAGAACTACAGCTTGTTGTTGCTGTTGTTGTTGTTGTTGTTGTTGACGTACCCTGGCTAAAAGACTCCAGGGATCATCCCAACAGCCGAAGCACTTGAACACTATGGTACAAGTGCATCAGCTACGGATGAGAACATTACGTGTGTGACCGTTTTTGATTACCCCGCCACGTAGCCAGCCACACTCCATTTTGAGGGGATATAACTACAGCTTAAAATGCCTTCTTTTCGCTGTTCGTTTTACCTACACAGTACTTGATATCACACAGAACTTTTAAGGGAAATGGATGATCAAACGCTAGTCCTACATTAAAATGGTTGAGGAAAGTGCACAGTTTGCAATATCCTTTGAAGCTCCTTTTATTCAAATCAGACTTGTTACCGAGAGGACATTTATGTTATGTGCCATCCTCCTTCAGCTTACCCCGCCCCCCCCCCCCCCGTGCGTGTAAAAGGGATTGGCCAAATGGCCATGACTTTAAACAAAAAACCCACCCTTAGGATAAACAAGAGTAGGCCTACTGTTTAGTGTTCTTCAAAGCTCCTTGAGTTATGACACTTTGGAAAAACCAAGTGTGGATACTTCTTCTTTTTCGATCGCTCAGACAATTTCCTAGTCAATTTCTGAGCGCAGATGCGTTTTGATGCCGTTATGCGCCTAATTAAGAAATGATTAGGCCCAGCATGTCCGACTTCGGCTGGAGGAGGACATTTATGTTATGTGCCATCCTTCAGCTTTCTAAAAGGGTTTCTTGGGGGGAAAACAAAAAACAGGAGAATGGAGGCCGGTTTAGTGTTCTTCAGGCAGAAAGATAAACCAAGTAGATGACAGTAAGCAAAATGGCCTAAGGAGAATGGACCGCATGTCCGACTTCGGCTGAAGGAAATAGTAGATGACAGTAAGCAAAAAAGGCAGGAGAATGGACCGGTCGGTTAGGCAGAAAGATAGTAGATGACAGTAAGCAAAAGGCAGGAGAATGGACCGGTCGGTTAGGCAGAAAGATAGTAGATGACAGTAAGCAAAAGGCAGGAGAATGGACCGGTCGGTTAGGCAGAAAGATAGTAGATGACAGTAAGCAAAAGGCAGGAGAATGGACCGGTCGGTTAGGCAGAAAGATAGTAGATGACAGTAAGCAAAAGGCAGGAGAATGGACCGGTCGGTTAGGCAGAAAGATAGTAGATGACAGTAAGCAAAAGGCAGGAGAATGGACCGGTCGGTTAGGCAGAAAGATAGTAGATGACAGTAAGCAAAGGGAAAAGGCAGAGTCAAAGAGAGTGACAGATTAGATGAAGCTATAAGCACAGAACTTCCAGAAGGTGGGGGAACTATGTATGGGGGGGTGTTACGTAATTAGATGGTGTTTTTTTAAAAATCGTTTCTTTTTCCCCTCTCAGATCAACGACTGCCAGCAATACGTGTTTTCTTCCCGTTTCGTTTGCGAATAGCAATGGTCAACCTATGGCGATATTTTTCACGCCAGAGGGCAGTCAATGCACTAGGGGCTTATCACGCGATTTTCTTACTTGGGCGTAGTGAGAGAGAGAGTGATGGTAGGACCAATCACTGTCTCTCTCTCTTTCTTTATCCCCAACTAATAATATAGAGAGGATTAACCCCACACGAGCGTCATGCCCTCTGGTGTGAGAAAAATCGCACTAAGTCTCTCATTGGGTTCATCATCATCATATAGTAAAAAGCCAAGTGTCTGTCCGTGTGTGTGTGTGTGTGTGTGTGTGTGTGTGTGTGTGTGTCTGAAACACAAAACAGGCCTTATAACTCCGCCATTTTTCGACCGAATCGCTTCAAATTTGCTGTGAGCCCTCACGGGGCGATGGCAACAGCAACAGAGGCGGTCGTATCATTTGCGCGGTTTCGCAAATGCGCGAAACGCGCATCCCCGGCCTCTCGGCGCCCGTATCTCCGGCGTTTCTGGGCCGATTGCC
>CM065680.1:11103815-11171315 GCA_017654935.2 Phymorhynchus buccinoides | reverse complement strand
GTATCAAAAAAGCCTGCAGAAATATAAAATGCATAACCCTCTTTTTATATTCATGCAGTCATTGTTTGATACAAGTTATTAGGTTTTTTTAATAAGTCCAATAATACGTCAATTTCATTTTGTCCATACTTTATCATTTTTTGCTGTACTTCATTAGTTTTCTTGAGAGACATGATGTGTTCATTAATTTGTCTCTCAATCCCCCTTTTGTTTTCCTCCTTCCTTTCTTTTTTTGTGATTTTTCCCATAATGTCACTCTTTTATTTCTTTTCTGGTTTTCTATTTTGTTCACTTTGTTTGTTAGTTTGTGAATAATGTTTCTAAATATTGAAAAAAATATTTTCTAATCGGTGAGAGCACACCTTCCGTCATTTGAATCATATGTAATGTATTGTGTACGGGTACGTTATAAGCTATATGCTTGTTGTTACCCTGTTACCTCATTATTGTTTATAATTTGAAATTGTATAAAAAAACCGTTTAAACCAATGGACTATCTAAAGATAGCCCGGTTTGACTCCAAGCCATCTAGTAGTAAATCGGGACTTTACTGGAGTTGCACTCCCTCCGGGCATTGCCTCCAGTATTGTTCCCACCATCTTTGTATTTACAAATGTCCCATATGTGTCTGTTCCAGACCGAGAGGACGTAAAGCACCATTTTTCATTCACTCCACGCCATCGATTAATCATGTACTTTATAACCACAACATGGGATTTGCATTGCTGGCCCACGTCTGACCGCCTGCCCATCTGTGTGAGCCCAAATGTACAGTGGTACCCCGCCTAACGGGCACCTCAGTATCGCGGACACCCCGGTAATCCGGACAGTTTTACTCAGTCTCTTCTCTTCTTATTCGTCACTAAAAGAGTCTCCAGTATTGCGACCACTTCGCAGACAGTTTGGGCCCAGTCGGAAGGGTGGTCGCAAAACTGAGGTTATACACTCTACTCCAGACACTACCGCAGCACATAATAATTCGTCGTGTGAATGTCAGAATGTATTTACATCTGACATAAGACCTCCCATTATAAGACTCCTTCCCATATAAGACCTACTTCTCTGAGACATTGCCCTTCTTTGTAAGTATTAAAATTACCTCCCTTATAAGACCTCATTTGGGATGATTTTTGAAGGTCTTCTAAGGGAGTTTCCACTGTATCAGCTTTAACCCTTTCACCGCCAGCCATATCTCAGCTAAAAATGTCCATTACATTTACCTGGGTAGAGAACAAAATCCATCTGCAGTATTGGGGATTTTCTGTGACAGATATAAAATAAGGTCTATCCTTACTTCGCATAACTAAGACAATAGGGTCTTTGGATAATAGACCCAATTTTGATGCCTTTTAGTGACATAGGTGTTAAATCACTGTGGTGCTAAAATGCGACTTTGGCGGTGAAAGGGTTAAATCCTTATTTGACTCACACCCGATAAATGAACTTATAAAGAAAATTGCCAACACATTTATTGGTTGACATACTTTTAGTTCCACGTTGGTGCCTTCATGTAGGCTCTTAAAAGAAAAGCCAATGTCACTAGCTAGAATTGACGGTAAAAAAAATAAACACGAGATCACGTGGAATTAGTATTGAAATATGTATTTCATTTAATTAACCCTTTCACCGCCAGCCATATTTCAGCCAATAAATTCCATTAAATGTACCTGGGTAGAGAACAAAATCCACCTGCAGTATTGAGGATTCTTCTGTGACATATAAATAAAATAATGTCTATCCTTACTTCCTAAAACTAAGGCAATAGGGTCTTTGGATAATAGACCCCAATTTGATGCCTTTTAGTGACATAGGTGTTAAATCTCTGTGGTGCTAAAATGCGACTTTGTCGGTGAAAGGGTTAAGGTAGTGTTGATTCAGAATCTTCACTTTAGAGTATCCTCACCCTCCTTCCCACCTCTCCCTTTCTCTTAATGGCCGACTTAGCTGGATGAGTTCGCCGCCAGGTGGCGTAAAACTCGAATGGGGCTAATCCTAGAGATATTCTTTGTTTTTGGGGGGGGGGGAGAGAGAGAGAGAGAGAGGGGGGGGAGAGAGAGGAGTACAAAGAATATCTCTAGGATTAGCCTCATTCGAGTTGTGCGCCACCTTGCGGTGAACTCAGCCACCTAAGCCGCTCATTAGTACATTATGACTTACCACCTTTGTATCATAAAGACCTATCGAAAGAACTAATGCACACATATCATGATATATTATGTAGGTGTATATAAAAAGCGTCAATATTTGTTATGAAAAAACATATTTCAGGCCCACATCACATGTAACCCCCCCCATCTAATAAACGAATTTGCATTAAGCAGAGAGAGAGAGAGAGAGAGAGAGAGAGAGAGAGAGAGAGAGAGAGAGAGAGAGAGAGAGAGAGAGAGAGAGAGAGAGAGAGAGAGAGAGAGAGAGAGAGAGAGAGAGAGAGAGAGAGAGAGAGAGAGAGTTTATATTCTGCTTAGGGGAGCAAACTGCTTCAGTCACTGCTTGCCGAAAAGACAGCACAGGTATTGTCCCTTTGTTTTGCAAGTAGTTTCTCAACTAAACATAATCGATCTCTTCTCTTATTCAATTTATATTAAAAGAATCTCCTCGTGGGGTACCGGGAGGTCTTCCGTAAAAAAAATAGTCCCCCACCTTCTGGAAGCTCTGTGCTTGTAACTTCCTCTAATCTGCCACTCTCTTTGACTCTGCCTTTTCCCTTTGCTTTATATCATCTACTATCTTTCTGACTTATCGGCCCATTCTCCTGCCTTTTTTCAAAAGAAATCTTCCAAATAATTTTTCTCCATCCTTTGAGCTCCTCCGAAATCGGAATGTGTCGGCTGTACGCAGCGGGGAGACCAGTAAAAACTGAAAAACGGAAACATGTACTTTACCCATTACGGCCTTATGATCTGGGAACGCAGAAGAAGAAGAAATTAAAAGAATACATTTCAACTGTCTATACTCTCTCTCTCTCTCCCTCTCTCTCACACACACACACTCACACATGCACGGACACACACACACACACACATACACACACACACATACACACACACACACACACACACACACACACACACACCACATGAATGTTGGGAGCGGGATCTTTATTGAAAGCTTGATGATTGGAGAGGGTGGGGGTTTGCTACAGGGTGGGGGTGAACAAATGAATGCGATAATAGAAAATGTGGGACATGAGGGCAGGGTGTTAATGTTTTGATTCGCTTCTATCGACCCTAACTATGTAAATTGGCAAGCATGATTTGTATTCATTTTTCCTTAGTTTTGTTTCCATTTTTCCTGCATGCAAATGTCTTTCTTTGATTGTATTGTGCACGAGACCATCATGTAATTTCACCTAACGTTATAATAAACATTTTTGACTTACACACACACACACACACACACATTCACACAGAAGGAGCCTAATTTGGAGGTCTTTATTTATATCCAGATTAGATATCCAGAGACAAAATCGAGGTTGCATTTTTTAAATTAAAAAAATGTACATGATTACTCAAAAAATGTACATGATTACCGGCTGTTATGGGGGCAAAGTTGTAGCTTAGGGTTCCCCCTCATCTTCTTGGCTTTCAATCTCAATACATCATTCCGTTTTATGAAAACATTTGAACCTACAGGGACCGGACCAAGTTTCGTAAGGGGGGGGGGGGGGGGGGCGGGGGGCGGGGTTTTCTGCCCTGGGTATCCAGGGAATTACGTAAGTCAGGTTAAGGGGCAATGCCCTTTTGGGGGACCAGGGGTCAAAGCCCCCCAAACATTTTGCAATTAATTCTAATAAAAAGTCGAGTAATTTTGTTTAGCTTTTCATCCTTATAAGGTACATGCTTGGGGCAGAGGGGGGGGGGGGGGGGGGGTCCGGAAACCCCCCCCCCCCCCCCCTCACCCTAGATCTGGCCCTGACCTAATACTTAACCTATGCCTTACCTGAGCAACCCTAGCCTAACCCTAACCGTGAGCAAGACAAAATGTTTTTATTATTAGTGAAGATATCCTTAGTAGAGATTTTCAAGGATAAAATTTGGTGGTGTGGGGGAATAGCGAAATTAGGCTTTTGCCAATTTATTCATGACGTTGTGTCAGTCCTCATGTCCATTGACAGTGTTCCAAAAGTCCCCAAACACTGCAAACGGTGTGGCGTAGAGGATGGTGCACACGAGGAAGGAGTCGACCCATGATGGGCCGAGGGGCCAACCGACGTAGAAGACACTCATCCAGGCCAGGGTTTGCAGGTGAGCTTTGAGATACACTTCCCATTCCCTGCCATAAAACAACAACAAGATGGCCGAGCCGTACAAACTCGACTCCCAGTTCAGGGTTAAGGGGGCACTCTGACGGATGAGTTTTTGTAAGAAACACGTCGAGATCACCATGAAAACACCCTTTACAGAGATCGCAACACTCACTTTGCTCTGGTTTCCTATAAATCAAAACGTCAAATCGGCGATTCCTACTTGGCGGAGGTGCTGGAAGTCAAATGCTTTCACCCAAAGAGAAGGCGTGTGCCGTCTCTTTTCTAATGGCCGCCTGCGTTTAGACAAAATCGTTTGCACGAAATTTTCACAATACAAGCCTTTTTTTTATCTTTTTTTTTATACTTTATCTAAAGGAGTTGTTTCGCTCACAACAAAGGAAATAGTTCCAATTTTTTTTTAAACTGTACTACAAAAAAAGAAACCGTTCCAAGCACAATGAGTGACCTCCACCCACCCCATCCAAAATGGCAACTCTCTCCGGCATTTCCGCCAAGGAGGAATCGCCGTTTTTGACGGTTTAATTTATAGGAAACCAGAGCAAAGTGAGTGTTCCGATCCTTGAAAAGACTGTCTTTCTGGTGATCTCGACGTGTTTCTTGCAAAAACTCATCCGTCAGGGTCCACCTTTAAGACAACTACACATTGCCATGGGTGACAGTAAAAACAGTCTCTCAATCCTGAAAGGCCGCGTTTTTCAATGTTCTCTGAATCTTCCCAATCTTGAAATGGTGATCAGATTTAACACAATTTCCAATGTGCTTTAATCTGCTATCAAAGTTTGCAGAAATGTTTGATTTTATAAGACCCTGGGACGGTATTCAATGTCGAGATAGCATGAGAAATTCCTTTAGCATGATGCTAACTTTAGAAGCTCTTCCAAAAGTCCTATTGCGGAATCCTATAGGACATTGGAAGAGCTTCGCAAGTTAGCATCATGCTAAGTCTCATGCTATCTCAACGTGAATACCGCCCCTGGTTTCGGATGACAAGACGGTCAATCTTGAAAACTCTTTAGGTCAGCTTTAAATATCCTTTAAATTTGGGGGTTGCGCCTTAGGCTGTGTACACACATAAACGGATATTCCGTGCGGAAACCCGTACGCAATCCATAAATAAGTGAAACAAAGAAGGGAAAAGATTTGCGCAAATGTCCGAATTTCCCCTATATGCGTAAACTTTTATCCTTCTTTCTTCCACTTATTTAGGGTTTTCCGTAAGGAACTTACGCGTCTAATATGAACCCGGCCTTATACGGGTCATAGACCACAACATTCTGTACTAACACTGAGACATGCATCAAAGCAGCAGCATATATTGATCAGACATGAGACTGGTGATTCATGATTTAGGTTGAGAAGCAAGGGTCTGAGGGTTGCAAGAAGGCACCCAGTGACGGGCCAGGGGGCAACGCCCCAATTTGGGAAGCTTTTTTCTGTGCTGTGATTTACGGCCCATAAGGCGACACAGCGCATAAGGCGCACCCCCTGCTTTAAATTTTTTTTTCGTAATTTGAACAAAGATAGGGCGCATACACCCGATAAGGCGCAAAGAAACCAAATAAATCAAAAAAAAAGGAAGAACGAAACGATCAGCGAAAGAAACATTACAGAGCATGGTGAGTTGTTCATTTCAACTCTCGACCCCCTTACTTTTTTCTGTTTAGAGTATAGAAAGGGCGCATGCGCCGGATTGGGCGCGGGGGTCAAAGTTCAGTAAAAAAAAAAGTTGCTCCTAATAGGCCGTAAAATACGGTAATTTTAATACTTACAAAAAAGGGCAATGTCTCAGAGAAGGTCTTATGAGGGACTGAGTATTTTAATGGGAGGTCTTATAAGGGAGGTTCCAGTGTATTTAGTTCATTTAGCATTGACTCATAAGAAGTAAATCTGTATAGAGTCAATCTCTTTTTGTCTTGATTTAATAGACACTCCATCCCCTAATCTTTCTCAAAGGATTTACACTGGTCTCGAAATGTCCTCTGGGTCCAACAAAAAGGCTGAAATCCACCCAAAGGCTGAACAATCTCATGCCTGAGACATCTTTGGCTCTAAAGGAGCATACACACTGCATACAATACGATCCGACTGTGACATATGTGAGGCATGATTCTCATGAAATTCTACTGCTTAAATGAATATGATGAAATCTAACTAGTTTTGTTCACTACATTTGTAGTCTCTCTAGTCCATACAAATAAATTGTGAGTGCAAGTTGTATGTTTGTATGTATGTGAAGCGTAATCACTGCATATGTGTATACGTATGTATGCCCTAAGTTAGATGGATGGGTAGATAAATGGTTGTATGCGTGCGCATGATGTGTGTGTTGTGTGTGTATGTGTGTGCGCGTGTGTGTATGCGTGTGTGTGTGTGTGTGTGTGTGTGTGTGTGTGTGTGTGTGGGGGGGGGTGACCAAGAATTGTATGTGCACACGGTGTTTAAAATAGTCCAATATTTAATTTTTTGGCTTTTCTACATAGTCTCTGTCTTGTGTTGTTTTGTTGATTGTTTTATCGCTGCAGAAAGAATTTCCTGTAAAATGGACAATAAAAATATTGATTAATTGATTGATTGATACTACACGAATCTGATGAAATAGCTGAAGTTTCGCATCAGACATTTCGATGTAATTCGTGTATTGGGGTCTACATGAGTTTAGTGAACAAAAACAGTAGAGTTATTTTTTGTATACGGAAGTATTTCACGAGAATCATGACTCGCAGACATCGTCACAATCGGATCGCATCGTATGCAGTGTGTCTGTCCCCTAAAGGTGCACCCTGACGGATGAGTTTTTGTAAGAAGCACGTCGAGATCACCAGGAAAACACCCTTTACAAAGATCGCAACACTCACTTTGCTCTGGTTTCCTTGAAATCAAACCGTCAAATCGGCGATTCCTCCTTGGCGGAGGTGCTGGAAGTCAAATTCTTTCACTGAAAGAGAAGGCGTGTGGCGTCGCTTTTCTAATGGCCGGCCGCCTGAGTTTAGACCAAATGGTTTGCACGAAATGTTCGCAATACAAGCCTTTTTATTTATTTTCTTTTTAAATTTTATACAGTTTATCTAAAGGAGTTTCGCTCACAACAAAGGAAATAGCTCCAGTGTGGTTTTTTTTTTACTGCACTACAAAAAAAGAAAACACTTCAACCACAATGAGTGTCCTCCACCCACCCCATCCAAAATGGCTACTCTCTCCGGCATCTCCGCCAAGGAGGAATCGCCGTTTTGACGGTTTAATTTCTAGGAAACCAGAGCAAAGTGAGTGTTCCGATCCTTGAAAAGGCTGTCTTTCTGGTGATCTCGACGTGTTTCTTGCAAAAACTCATCCGTCAGGGTCCACCCTTAAAGCCTACCAAACATTCCCCCACTGACCTCCACTGGCCTTGCAGGAGGCAAGAACAGAGGAAGTTGAGCTCCAGCATAGTCCTGAGGAAGCATAGGGTGATGAGCATCAGGTGGGTGAGGGTATGGGTCGAGCGCAGCGACCAGGCAAACAGACCCACCATGCCGTAAGGGAACACCAGCATCATCATCAGGAACACGAGGAACTGCGATACTGAGGGGCTGGACAGCTGTAACAGCACCACGCACCATCGCCGTTGTTGTATTAGGGGAAGACGGGGTAAAAAATGCGCATGGGCGGGTAAGAAGCCCACCCCAATTAATAACTCATGAAATAAAGAAAATTTCAGTCAAATTTTGCACATAATAGAGTTGAAACCTAAACATCCGAACCGCTCGTCTCATTGGGTTTTAATGAAAATGAGACTGAAATTTGCTTCATTTCATGAGATAATTGGGGTGGGCTTCTTACCCGCCCATGCGCTTTTTACCCCGTCTTCCCCTATCGTTTAGGCATCAGGACTGTCTGAAGCCCAGTAATTGCGGTACAATGGGACATTAAGGCCCGGGTCAACACTGAAGTTAGTTCCCAACATGGGCAACAAAGGAATAACTCTAAAAGAAGTCACTGAAAATTGCTACTTCGTGGTAAAGGTTACACTTAATTAGCACACACAAAAACAAACCCAGGCAAAACCTCTGCCAGCTAGCCATTCGTCATCCTTTGAATTTGGCAAATCATCGGGCAGTTCTGATGCTTGAGTATCATTACAATTACAAGCAGTCACAATGATCAAAAATACTGAAATTGTACTTGACCTGTCCGTAAGTACGAAGTGGCCATTATACCAAACACTCTTTTTGTAGTAAATAAGTAAACAAAAGGTTGAATAAACTTCCACTAATCTATCACTCTGTATTTTCCTTTTCTTGCTGTCTTCTACTATTTTCATCCTTATTGGCCATTCTCCTGGTTTTTTCTCAAGAAAGAAGCTCTTCTTCCTTTTGGAAAAATCAAGTCTATGCTTTTTTTTTTTCCTTAGAGCTTCTATGAAATCAGAATTTCTCAGCTGAATGCAGCAAAGAGACAAGGACACAGAAGTATTTACCCGTTGTTGCCTTCCTGGCTACTGCAAAGAACACCTTTAGCAAGAGTGAATGCCCTTGGTGGGTGGGGGAAGATGGTTGAGTACTGACCAAACAAGGGAATAACTCTCGCCAAAAACCCTATTTGATGCCACTTATTGGATGCCTTTTGCAAGAGTGAATGTCCTTTTGAATACTGATCAACAAGGGATTAACTCTTGCCGTCAAGGGCGTAAATAATAATAAATAATAAAGACATTTATGGAGCGCACATTCTAGACGAATGGCGCTTAACAAAACTAAAATTCACTCCACATGCAAGATTACAGTCATCATACATATCGAACATACTCAGACGCGCTCGCATTCCCACCGTCACCCCCACGCAACCCTAGTTGCAGTGGCCAATAGCCAGGGAACACAGAAGAAGAATACAATTACAAAGTGCATTATATTCGCCAGGAACCTTGCACTTTTGACTGAAAACGTCTACTTATAAAAAATAAGATATAGAGAATAACAATCAATGTTCTCTCTTTATTCTAGAATTTCAACCATTAAAAAAAAAAGTTTTCCGCTGATCTGCCCAAACCCACTTTGCGACTGAACTGGAACTTTCCCCCCCACTTCCTGGGGACTGTGATGTGCAGGAATGGGATGAACAACTCCTCATGGTGAAAGAGGAAGAGATAGAGCATCACACTGCGCGGGGCCTTGTTCATGCCGTGGGTCAGAAACAAGGTACGCCAAGGGTACAGTGCCTACACGCACACAGACACACATGCACAGGTGTGCACATTGTGCATAAATGCATGCATGCAATCACACATACACATACACAGATTCTCTCTCTCTCTCTCTCTCTCTCTCTCTCTCTCTCTCTCTCTCTCTCACACACACACACGCAAACACAAAGTACAATTACACACACACACACACACACACACACACACACACACACACACACACACACACGCGCGCGCGCACGCACACACACACACACACACACACACACACACATACATACACACAACACAGACATAGACACACAGTCACAGCAGACAGACAGACACAAAGATATGCAGACACAGACATGCACACACAATCACAGAATTTACAAGGAAATACATTTATTTTTACGAAACTAGATTTGTTAGCACAAGGCATATAAACATAATATAATAATTTTATTCATGAACATGGAATCAACCTTTTTCCTCAGAATATGGCATCTCTACGCCCCCCCCCCCCCCCCCCCCCCCCCCCCCCCACACACACATACACACAGACAAAGCAAAAAACCCAAAAGTAACTTCAAATTTGGGAGTTTCATTCCAGTATTCTGTAACTCCCTATCAATAATATTAGGTAATAAATTAAATAGTGTATCACATTTTTTGTATTAACATCCCCAAATTTGTACACAAATTTATGATTCTCTTACAATAGTTTTTTACTAAATGTGATGCAGCACAGGAAAACAATGCTAATGTCGTAAATGATCACTTTTGACTTATTCATATTTTCAGAAAGGCCAGAGACAACAGATTAACAGGTAAAAAACAGAATTCATCTATCTCTAATAGTTTATTTTTAACAATTTTTCAGTCAATCAAATCTCTCTCTTTCTCTCTCTCTCTCTCTTTCTCTCTCTTGTGGCTGCCCGACTTTAGCCTTGTTTTCCTGTGCTGCATCACAAATTATTAGTCATAACATAAGGCTCAGGGGTCTCAAAATGGAAGGAAAGTATCGCCTTATAGTCTGTGAAATACGCTACTAAACATCTGGACTTCTGAACCATTGATTACCCGTACCTTGTATTCCCACACTGTCTGTGGCATCCTGACCCCTGACTCTCTCAAGGACTCCATGGTCAGTTCAAAGGCATGCTGGTGGTTCGGGTCAGTGATGTTCAGCAGCTCCATCAGTTTCACTGTTTCAACGTTCAGCAACGCTCTCCCGTCTGTCAACGCACAACAATTGACTAAATTATTGTCAAAGAAAGAGAACCATTCTGTTAAACTGTATCATGATTCATTCAAAGAAAAAAAGTTTAGCTAAAATTATAACATGAAGCTGTAGAGTGGCACAGAGGTAACGCATTCGCCTCACATACAATAAACCCGAGTTCGAACCTGGGTACATGGGATTTTTCCTCTCACTCTGCACTAGGCCTTACGGTCTGAACGTGGAGTCTTTCGGATGAGACGATAAACCCAGGTCCCGTTCACCCATGCACTTAGCACACGTTAAACCTAGTGGCAACGAAAAAGTTGTCATTTGGTGAAAATTTACACAAAAATTGCATACAAACAAACAAAATTGTGGCGCGCCTCGGGTTGCGACGCGCTCTCCAGGTTGGGAGTAACCCGAATTTCACAGAGATGCCTCTGTGACTATAAAGTACCAAATGCATATGATAATGTGTGTGTGCGCTCGTGTGCATGCATGCATGCGCAAGTGTGGACTTGTGTGAGTGTGTGTTTGCAATATGTGTGTGTAACACGAGTGAGCCAAAAAGCAAATGAAAGTAAAGAAAAGGACAAACACGCTGCCAATTCAACAACTCACCCAGTACATAGTACTCCACAAAGTCACTGTAGTTGCGTGCCCAGCCCAAGGAATTCAACCAGCTGGCAACTTCTCCGGATTTCCATAGCGCCACTGGTATTTCTGTCTTGCTCTTGAGGTAATTGCTACTCATACCAGTAGCATAAATTAGGCAGAACATGAAGATAACCTGTTGCAAAACACGCCTGAATTCACTGAAACTGTGCAAAGATGAAGTGCAAGGAGGAAACAATCAAGAGCGCTTAAGAACAAGAGTTTATGTATCAGGTATTAGGTACTTCAGAGGCGTCTTCAGAGGCGTCTCTGTGAAATTCGGGTTGCTCCCACCTGGAGAGAGCGTCGCAGCCAGAAGCGCGCCACCCAATTTATTTTTATTTGCATGCGAATTTTTGTGTGACTGAGGACGGAAAAGGTGTGTGTGTGTGGGTGGTGGTGGTGGTGGTGTAAATTTGGACCAAATGACAACTTTTTCGTTGCCACTGGGTTTAACGTGTGCTAAGTGCATGGGCACACGGGACCTCGGTTTATCGTCTCATCCGAAAGACTCCACGTTCAGACCGTAAGGCCTAGTGCAAAGTGAGAGGAAAAAATCCCCTGTACCCAGGTTCGAACTCGGGTTTACTTGACACGAGGCGAACGCGCTACCACTGTGCCACTCTACATCTGAGAGTGACTTTATGACTGTCAGTTTAAATATAATTTTGAATTTGAAAATAACATCTGTCTTCCTAGCAGTGCGTGTCTATAAGAGTATAGGTCAAGATGTGCCCCCCCCCCCCCCCCCTCCCCCCTGTATTTCTCGGTTAATTCCATTTTTCCGTTTTTGCCTTTCTTACCAAACATAGAGCTGTATTTTATGAACCTTTTCAGCTAATTATCTTTTTGGAATACTAACCCTAACCCTACCCTATCCCTAACCCTACCCCCCCCCCCCCCCCCCCCCCTATAAGACGGAAAAACGCAATGAAACACGCCTGTGACAAATGCCGCGGTGTACTGCAGTACATGGGCGGGCGGGGGGGGGGGGGGGGGGGGGGGGGGGGTGTCCTATTAGATAATGGCCTTTATCATGACTGCAATTAATTATTGAAGAAAGATAATTAGCTGAACATTTTCATAAAATTGGTAAGAAAGGCAAAAACTGAAAAATGGAATTAACCGAGAAATGTAGGGGGTGGCACATCTTGACCTATACCACAAAATCTGAGTTTTGAGTACTAATTTCCGGGGGTGCGCCTTAAAAACAACAACTACAGTAATCATCCATAAATGTAAATCACTAACAATCATTTACTGAATGAAACATGGTGTTTGAACAAGAAAAATTATAAAAAGAAATTAAATATTGCATGAAATATCTACAGTGGATTCCTGATAACTCAAAAACGGGCAACTCAAAAAACACTGGTTAACTCACAAAAATGTTTAGGTCCCAGTTTGATAATTTTTATGTTGAAAAGTCTTTTTAACTCAAAATATTGGCTATCTCAAAATACAATTTCAGTCCCTTCAATTTTGACTTTTTGATTTTTTACTGTCACTTACTGCAAGCAAAAGCGAACATAAAATAGAGTAAAATACAACATAAGAAATGAAACAGACAATAAGTTCGGGTTTGCGATCTAAATCAATCACTACAAATATAGTAGGGGAAGACGGGGTAAAAAGCGCATGGGCGGGTAAGAAGCCCACCCCAATTATCTCATGAAATAAAGAAAATTTCAGTCAAATTTGCCCATGAGACGAATGCTAGACATTAACGCTCGTCTCATGGGCAAAATGAGACTGAAATTTGCTTCATTTCATGAGATAATTGGGGTGGGCTTCTTACCCGCCCATGCGCTTTTTACCCCGTCTTCCCCTATAACAATAATACTTAATAGCATAAAACATTATACTTTATTTTTTTAATGAAACATGCAATGAAATAATCACTCACTAGAACTATGAAACCTGCAAACACAACCCCAGCCACAAAAAATATATAATTTGGCGCATGGCCAGGCTGCACTGTTAACCTCCGTTTCCTCAATTCCTTTTCAAATCGTCTGAGGTTTTTATGGTAATTGTAGTCTGCACTTTCCTCCATCTCTCTGAGACGTTCAGCCACCCTGTCACCGTGCTGTCGCTTGATGATGTTTCTGAAGACAAAAGAAGGCATTCTGTGCAATAGAATGTGTGTGTATGTTCGTTCCACGGGCGTGTGTGTGTGTGTGTGTGTGTGTGTGTGTGTGTGTGTGTGTGTGTGTGTGTGTGTGTGTGTCTGAGTGTGTGCCTGTGTGTATGTGTGTGTGTGTGTGTGTGTGTGTGTGAATAAAGGAACAAAAACAACCCCTTGCTACCTGTCGCAGACAGAATTGAGTATAAACATAAATGCCATAAATCTATCCACCAAGCTGCTCCATCTTACCTCTGCGACAATATTTCCAGTTCTGCAGTGCCAGAACCTGCAACAGACTGAGATCTCGTGGGCAAAACTGAAGATCAGTGGAAGGATCAGATCATTCCATCTATGCTCTTAGTCTTATTACAGACCACACTGGTTTAGACTGGCAGACACTGAATTTGAAACCAAAGAGTCCCTAAGCCCTGTCCAGGCATACAAATCTCATGAACATCCTCCATGACCACGGACTTGAGCAGACAGTGTTAGAGCCAATGAGAGGGAAATATACTCTCGACCTCATCATCACCAATAACCCCCAACTAGTGCCTAGAGTGGAGCCAGTACCTGAAGTTTAGACTCGTGCATTGTGTATGCTGCACCCACAATTAACATCCACCCACAAAAGATAAAGTAGGTGGTGAGGTCCGTACCGCTTTACAAGAAAGCAGATTGGGACGGCTTGAGGGGAGTAGTCAGCACTTCAGCTGAAACATTGTCAGAGATGAAGGATACTGCTGACAGAGAGCAGCTCTGGCACTTCTTTTCAACGACACTCCAGAAGGCAATCGACGCGTACACAAGCAATTCCGATGAAACAATCGCCAGCATTGGATCAACCCAGAACTGTGGAGGCTTGCAAACCAGAGGGACAGAGCCTACAAAAAAATGGAAAAACCAGGGAAGGGGGAAGGGAGGATCTGAGGATCTGAGGATCGAGGTGCGGGAGCTCAGGCATGAAACGCAGTGGAAGATGCGGAGGACATACTGGAACTACATCAACAGCACGCTCACAATAATAATAATAATAATAATAATAATAATAATAACATTAATATGGTGCAGTATTCTGACAACAGCTCAAAGCGCAAAGAAGAAAATCTACAACCTGTTAACTTTGCTTGCTGCCTTCACCTCATGACTAAGTGCCTAATATATAATAAGGCACGAAACGTTGGAGTTTTCCCTTTCACATGTACCTCATTTTCTTTACCCACCATTTTTACGTTGATCTTCAAAAGGTACTGCAGTCACTTTTTCATCATCTTATTAGAACATTGCTTAATGATGGTAATAGAGTCTGTGTTGATTATGTGTAAAGACTAGTGTCACTAGGTCCCGTGAGTGTAAGATATACTTATTATTTCATAGAATATACACCCTGACAAAATATTGGCTAACCTTTATGCATTTGTTGTGTTTTTATAATCGTGATTGTTCTTATTACTTCATTTATAATGTTATTTATATATCATCAGTTTTTTTAAATAGCAAGAACATTATCAAGCAAGTCACCCACTGAATGTACAGCTGCACGAGGCGTGCCTCACCTAATTAACAACTGGCATCAACACGTGTACATCCTATACCCCTGACTGGGCAGAATGGGCTCAAGACACGTCCAGCATATAAACCCATGCCAAGGGATGTGTGGCCAGTTAAAACTGATCTACAACCATAAAAAAACAGTTTTAATTTTTAAATCGGTATGGTCAGTGTAGCCATTTACTACATGACAAAAAACAACAACAAAAACAACCAAGATCTGACCCTTGACCCTGACCTCAACGTTGTGTTGACCTGGAGGTAGCCTTCCCACATCTGTCGGCAGGTGGGGCACTCTCGTCGGCGTAGCCTGGCGGAGAGGAACCAGCCAGCCAGACATCCCCGACACACTGTGTGTCCGCAGTTCAGAGTGATCGGCTCCAACAGTAGGGCCATACACACCGGGCACAGGAAATCCTCGTCTATGGGTGCGACCCCTTCGGTCTCACTGCCTTCTAGAAGAGATAATGCAAAGGCTATTCATACACATTGCACAATGCAAAGAAACTATGGAAAGCTGGACAAAAGAAAGTGTTGAAGTCAGAGAAGAAGTCTGGATTTAGATCTGGTTCGGTACGTCACAAATCGCCAAACGGCTCTTGCAGCAGAAGGATCCTTTCCTTGCTCTACTGTAATACAGAGCAACTCCCTCAGCGTCTACAGGAGTGAGCCCAGCTGAACTCGCCATGGGGAGAAGGTTAAGGACCACGGTTCCAACGCTTCCCGTCAACTTGGAACCTCAGCAATACGATCGAGAAACCATCGCTCAGAGAGAAACCAAATAAAAAACCCAAAAATAATTTGACAGGCATCATGGAGCTCAGTTCCAACCAGAGCTCCTTCCAGGAGACTACGTCCTGCAAAAACTAGACCATGAGTCCCAGTGGTCCAACCCTGCCAGAGTCCTCGACCAGATCGTGCCCAGATCCTACTTGGTGGAGAACTCCTACGGTACCCAGTATAGGCAGAATCGCAAACATCTCCGTCTGTCCCAGTCCATTTCCCAGAGTACCCTTACTCAGAGTGCTGCCTGTCCACAACTCCCAACCAAACCCAAGATAGCCTGTCCTGATGCTCAGCCAAACCTAAGTCCATTGGCTAGTCCTCAGTTGCCAAGACCACCCCAGCCTATGGCTAGTCCTCAGTCGCCACTATCCAATACCACCAGCCAAACTCCCACGGGACACCAGCAGCCTGCTTTCCGAAGCAGTCCATCCAGACAGGCCCTCCTACCGCATCACCAGTTCCTGTTCGGACAACCCGCAGCGGACGAGCTGTCACCCCAGCACGATACAGGGACTAATGCTATATACGACACCCTGTGGCCTACCGTTCCAGCCAGCGTTCAAACTGTGTTTTGAATCCAGTCAAAAGTGAAAGACACTAAAGGACATCTCTCCCTTGGTTATGCAAAGCAAAGACTCTAAAGTCATAATTATTTGTGCAACTCGATGCACATTTTGTTGTCCATCTCAAAGGGGGAAGATGTGACAGGATTCGGTTATTAGACAGTTATTCGGTAATTAGACACAGACTTGCTGACTATATGGTCCATGTGTTCTTACGATTCTGTTCTTTGTCCTAATACAAGCCTGATCACAAAATGTCAATGCTGTGTCTTGTTATTATCTTGTATGTGTGCTGATATCGGTGAAACTGAAACTGAAAGGGGTAACAAATGAGATCGCCACAAAAGACTGAGCAATCACAATTGACCTTATATATATATATGACCTGAAACATGTTTACAAAATAGGGCTAGTCCTTGATACATCGTCCCTAATTCTTGGTTATGGATTTTTTCCAAAGCCTTTGATAAGTCTGCCACTCCCTCCTGATCCACAATCTCTGCCACTATGGAATCGCCAGGCACATCAACTCCTGGATCCAGAACTTCCTGAAGGACAGACAACAAGCTGTTGTTGTGGAGGGCACCAAGTCGGAGGCTGTTAGTGTAGAGTCAGGAGTCCCCCAAGAATCAGTCCTGGGCCCAGCCCTGTTTCTTTTCTACATCAATGACATGCCTGAAAAGCTGTCCTCCACATCTCGGCTCTTTCGCAGACGATACCCTCTGCAACATAACCATCGCATATCAGAAAGATCAAGAAGCACTCCCAACAAGATCTTGACAGCATGGCAGAATGGTAGAACAAATGGAAAATGAAGTTCCACCCAGGAAAGTGTCAGACTTTGCACATATGTCCAGAAAGAAGAACACCCAGCATGGCCAGACTCTGCAGACAGTCAGTACCTAGGTGTCACTATCCAGCAAGACCTCTTGTGGGATGGCCACAGAAATAATGTCGTCAATAAGGCCAACAAAACCTTTGGTTTCCTTCGAAGAAAACTCAAAGTAGGCTCCATCACCGTGAAGTAAACAGCTTACAATGCCTTAGTAAGACCCACGCTTGGGTATGCTGCACCTGTCTGTGACCCGCACACTGCCAAAAACATCGGCAAGCTGGAGAAGGTCCAACGCCGTGCAGCTTGATGGGTCGTCAACTGCCACCGTCAAACATCAAGCGTGGACAACATGATGACCGAGCTGCACTGGCCTTCACTTCAAGACATGCGACGATTGGCAAGGTTGGCGACCACCTTCTTCAAGTACCACCATGGAGAGGTGGCCATCAATACCCAGCACAGGTCAGTCCCTCACCCACCATCCAGACAGATGAGGCAATCACACTCTGCAGCGTATCTGCTTCCTGCAACAAAGACTAACTACAGGAAGTTCTCCTTCTTCCCCAGAACAGTGGGAGAATGGAGCAGCCTTCCACCTGAGGCAATCTCACCAGCTTCGGTGGAAGTCTTCAAGACCCAGATCTAAATCCTCCCCCACTCCGCCTCCCCTGCCACTCTGTCTCTTCCCTGCTTCCAGCTTCCCAATTGTCTTTACCCCCAGCCCCTCTCCCCCCCCCCCCCCTTTTGAGCTGATCATCTGGGCCGCTATTCCTTTCTACAGTACTAATGTGATACACCGGAACCCCCATGTTTTTACATTAGAATCGTCAGCACGATGACGGAGGATGTTCTGTGAAAGAAGAAGATCCTGAATCATCGAATGACAAATCGAAACTAGATCTAAACCGTTTCGTTCATACTCATGATACTGCAATGAGGGAGCAAAAAACAAACAAAAACAAACCATAAACCAAATCTAATACCTGAAGCCATAAGAGCTGCATTTAATCTTTGAGGACAGCTTACTGATCGTGATGGCTGAAATTCGTGGACATTTTTTACAGAAAGCCAAAGCCAAAGAGGCCTCGTCCACAAACGTAGACGGATCACTTGCCAAACCTACGACATGGTAGAGAAATGTTGTTACGTCACTTCTATGAAAAAACTAAATCTATTACTTTTTCTGAAATATGAACATAATTTTTCAGTCGAAACATTTTCAGATAAAATAATATTATGTGGAACGACGAATACATTTTAAAATAAAATCTGAATTATAGAGTGGTAGCTTTCTGTCTGTTATCACATAATTTATAACCCTACCCCTTTTGGCTCGGCAGGGGCTATTTAACCTCATGTGGCAAAATAGAACTCTGGCTATTGTACCTCACTTATACGTTTGACGTCATCAAAAATTGTTATTGGCCTTCCCATTGTTCTGGTTCAGTATGAAGCACACACACACACACACACACACACACACACTCACTCACTTTGTGTAGGTAGGTGTGTGTGCATGCATGACATTGTGTGTGCTGTGTTGTACTTGAAAAGGTGTGCGTGTGTGTGTGTGTGCGTGTGCGTGCGTGCGCACGTGCGTGTGTGTGTGTGTGAATAGAACTCAGCCTATTTTACCTCACTTATGCGTTTAACGTCATCAAAAATTGTTATCTACCTTCGCATGCATGTGCGTATGTATGTGTGTGTGAGTGTGTGCGTCCTTTTCACATTATACACTAATGACTGCAGAGGCACAGAAACAACTCCTGTTATAAAGTACTCAGATGACTCTGCAATTGAAGATATGTCCAACTCTGATTCAGTCTATTTTAACGAAGTACAAAAGTTCTGCTTCTGGTGTAAAAATAATTACTTAGATCTAAATGTTGTCAAAACCAAAGAGATGCTAATTGACTTTCGTAAGATTCATAACCTGTACCTCAGCTTGTGATTGATGGTGAGAGGGTTGAGAGAGTGGAGGAGTACGGAGATCTGCATGGGCACAGTCCTCGACAAAAAGCTCACATTTGACAGAAATGTTGAATTCCTGCATAAAAGATGTCAATCTCTGGTTTTCTGTTTGTAAAGGCTACGAAACATCGGTGTTAACACAAGTGTCTTGGAAACTTATTACATATGCTGTATTGAATCTGTTCTCACTGTTTCTTTTATGTGCGGGTTTCAGTTTGGAAGTCCGAGTGTAAGGAGTAAGTGAGTGCTGAGTGACATGGTGAATGTGTGTAGCAAGGTTGTGAGTGAAAGGCAAAAGTGTCTGGAAGTGTTGTATGCTGAGCGAGTGGTGTGAAAGGACAAGCAGATAGCGACTGATGATAGTCATATTCTTGCCCACCATTATGAACTTTTGCAATCAGGGTGCAGGTATCGGACTCTCAAGCTGAAATCACGGGCATAAAAAGCTTTCATACCACGTTCTATCCATCTCTTAAATTCATGATTCATTTTACTCTCTCTCTTGTTGTTAACAATCTCTCGTCGTCCTACCAACTATCTATGCTTTGCAGCCAAATATCTAAAAAAAAAAGGTTTATCAGCTTTCCAGAACTAAACATTTTCTTGATATCGACAGTCGTAAATTGTTTTTCAATGCTTATATCCAATCACATATTAACTATGCCTCCACACTATGGGATTCAGCTAGTGGAAGCAATCTAAAACCTATATGTAGTTTGTACATGCTCCTCTCAAAGCTGGAAGACTACGGCATTAACGGTAAGCTCCATCAGTGGTTATCTGCCTTCCTCACTCATCGACGTATGAAGGTCGTCGTTGAAGCCGAGCAATCAAGGGAAATCAAATCGGAGGAGGACCACAGGATCCTGCAGAGATCTTGAGAACCTTGAGACATGACATGACCGCCAACCAATGCGGGATGAAGTTCAATGCAACCAATTGCTTTATCTTCAGCACCCGAAGTTCCTCTTGCCACTTCTATCAGCTTGGCGGCCACATTCGGCAGCATGTTAACTCTATCCCCTACCTTGGAGTACAACTGGAAGGTAACCTCGCATGGTCTGAGCATATCAACAAAATTGCCAGAATAGCGAATGCCCGCCTTGGCCTTCTCAAGAGGAATCTGCGCTTCTGCCCCCAGGAATGCAGGAAAGCAGCCTACACCTCGCTTGTCAGGTCTGCCCTGGAGTACAGCTCCATTGTGTGGGATCCTTACCACCAGAAGGACATTGACAAGCTTGAGGGAATTCAGCGCCGCTCTGCCCGCTTCATCAAGCAGGATTATTCCTCAAGGGACCCAGGTTGTGTAACACGTATGCTCCAATACCATCTTCTTCTTCTTCGCCATAGGCAGCCAACTTCATCACGTTGAAGATTCTGCTGCACTTTAGGGGGTAGTACGAAAAAGAAAGAAAATAAGATCAGCAAGGATACTGTAGAAAGTGAACTGATGAGAAGATAGATCCCAAAACAGTTAGGAATAATTTAAGTAGTTTTAGACACACCGCTTGCTGTGCAGATGAATGTTTATGAGATTTAAAAAAAAAAAAAAGGGGGGGGGGGGGGGGGGGGTAGGTGGAGATGTGTGGTAGAGGGAAAGACGAGTTAAAAGTCATACACGACCGTTTAATGCCCCGGTCTAGCCGGAGACATCCGGGCAGAGTGTGTTACACACGACCGTTACTTGGGCCCCACATGATGCATGCAAAGGAATAGGGGACATGCAAAGGAGTAGGTCGCATATTATGTTGCATGCAGAGGAGGACCACAGACCTTTCACAGTATCTAGGCAAGACCAATCCGGCTACCGTAGCGGCCCCCAGGGTCGAAACCCGACCGGCACAGCTCATGCCTTTCATTTGCCACTACTTTGATCTATGACCTGCACCTAACACCTCTACATGAGAGACGAAAACACCACCGTCTAACATTTCTATATAAGGTCATCAACGGTTATTTTCCAGCGCTAAAGGCAGATGACTACATCACACCTGCCAGAAATTAGAGGAAAGTGAGACCAACAAGAGCTGAAAGAAGTCTCTAAACATCGTCTCACAGTTCGCAAGGAACAACATCTATCTATCTATACTCTCTCTCTCTCTCTCTCTCACAAGCTTAATTTGGAGCAAATCTTTATTGATGATGTCCAATTTTGACATAAATTTACAAAATCAAGGTTACTTTTTTTTCCAGCACATTTTCTCAAAAATGTCCATGATTACCTGTGTGTCATCTGGATTTAATTTATTGGCAAAGTTGTAGCTTAGCTTCCCCTCATCTTCTTGGCTTTCAATGTCAATACATCATTCCATTTTATGAAAACATTTGAACCTACTATGCCGGACCAAGTGATTTGTAAGGGGGGATTCTGCCGGAGGTGGGGGTGGGGTCCAGGGAGCTGCATAGGTATCAGGTTAAGGGGCTGTGCCCTTTTCAGGACCTAGGGGGCGAAGGCCCCGGGAAATGTTTCACTTTCAGTGATTAATGAAGCAAAAAATGTACCCTTGTGTAAGGTACACGCTTGGGCCAGAAGGGGGTTTCCGGAAACCAGAAAACCCTCCTAGATCCAGCCCTGACCTAATGCCTTACATGAGCAAGGCAAAATGTTGCTTCTTAGTGAAGATTTTCAAGGAGAAAAGTTGGTGTGGGATAGTGAACGTACACCTTTATCAATTTATTCACTCGGATATCAGAAATTTAAATATTATTCTGATTTATCATTAATGAAATACATCTACCGGTGACGTAGAAGACGCCCATCCAGAACAGGGTTTGCAGGTGAGCTTTGAGATACACTTCCCATTTTCTGCCACAGACATTAAAAAAAACCAAGATGGCCGAGCCGTACAAACTGGACTCCCAGTTCAAGGCTAAGATAACTACACATTACCATGGGTGACAATAAAACAGTCTCTCAATCCTGAAAGGCCACGTTTTCCAATGTTCTCTGAATCTTCCCAGTCCTAAAATGGTGGCCAGATCTCATTCCGGACGAATTCCGAGTATACTCGGAACAGGAGAACGCCAGTCAGGGCCTAATTCCGAGTATTCTTGGAACAGCGATTTGTTTTAGTCTAAGACTTGTATAAATGAATATGTGTGTGTGTGTGTGTGTGGGGGGGGGGGGGGGGGGTCCAATCCAAACCACTTTTTTCGAATTACTTCTCTTCATCACTGTTCCAGCGTTCGTTTCACATATGTTTGGCACTACTATTTCAATTTTCAATGTTAAAAATGTAAAAATAATAAAGCGGCCCCAGACAAGCCTCAGAAAATACTCCTATATGTTTTCATTATCAGTGATAGTAATAAGAAGACTAATTATTCCGATTTAAATACAAGTGACCACGATTTCAAAGCGAAAAATAGACTTGGATCAACCAGTAATGTTGTCAAAACTGAATCATTGACAGTGTGAGTTTTGTTGCGCTTCTTATTGTTATATTTTGTTCTAGGCAACCCCAGGCCAGTAATGAAGCTTGTGTAAGGCAGTTATGTCCTGAAGGAATTAACACAATTCCCCATGTGTGTGTGCCTCTGTATACAGGATGGGTGGGGGTAGTTTTAGAATTGCATGTCTATCATCTGCCATCAATGTTGGCGGAAATGTTTGATTTTATAAGACTCTGGTTCAAGATGACAAATCCTGAAAACTCTTTAGGTCAGCTTTTCCAATCCTGATTTTAGGAGCATGCTTGAATTTCTTTCACCCATGCATTACTTTGCTTGTCAAGTGAGTTACTTGTGTGATTTGTTTTTAAATTCTAGGGTTATTGTGGCGCGGTTTTTAGTGTTGTAAAGTTTCCTGTATTGGTATGGTAATACTGAGAAATTAAATATTTTACAAAAAAGGTTTTAGGCGACACCTTTTCACTATACTTACTTTTGTTTAAATCCATCGGTTATCTTTGAAATAATCAGTATTTTTGTAATATTCAAATTTGTTTAACTAAAATTGCATTCATATGGCCTGCTATTCTGTAAATTTGACTTGTATTACCCAGGGAGCATGACAGAAGTTTGGGTGCTAATTATGGATGCGGAGATGTGTTGGAATATGCATTAATGTTACTGATGTTTTGATTTGTTGGTTGGAACATTAGTAAATATAATGTAGGTGATAAGTTATTCTCATCATGGGAAGATAACATAGTTTTGTTGGCCACCATTAGGTCTGGCCCAAATTAAGCAAAACATGATTTTCTTGCCAATATGATTTGAAGAGCCTCAGTTGATGTCTTGGTGAGGTTGGTGGTACATGCATTATTGTGCAATGCCACCAAGAGGGCATTAAGTGTATTGGATAATGATCACCCAAAGAGAGGTAATAGCAGACATTGCCTGATGATGTTTTTGCTATTCATTGTGTGCGGCTGGATAGCCATGTCATTAACATTTTATAGAATTTGTTTATTGGGGTCTACATGAGTGTAGTGAACAAAAACACTAAGAGTTATTTTTAGATAAGTATTTCAAAAGGATCGTGACTCACAGACATTGTCACTATCGGATCGCATCATAATTAGGATTCTGCCCTTTAGGTAGAATACTATCGCATTTGTAAGAGGTTTTTTTTTTATCTTCTTCTTTTTCTCCCCCTTTTTTTCGTCAGATCTTGCTGAAATTTTCAGGGAAGTTGCGGGGCACTAAGGGATTGCCAAATTTGCAAAGTTAGGCAAAATATTTGCCCCCAAAAAACGGAAATATTTTCTTCTTGAATATCTCAAGAACGGCTTAACGAACCTCCTTCATTTTTGTCAGTGTATATTCAAAAATAAATTTGCAACACTTCCGGTATAAAAGCAAACCGGAAGTGCTCCACTTAGGGTCAGGGAGCTTTCATGTTGCCATTATGCGCCTAGCTAAGAAATAGTTGGGCCCAGCATGTCCGACTTCGGCTGGAGGAAATGTTTTTGAAAGTGTTTCTGGAAGAAAAAACAGGAGAATGGACCTGTAAGGCAGAAAGATAGTAGATGACAGTAAGCAAAAGGGGAAAAGGCAGAGTCAAAGAGAGTGACAGATTATAGGAAGTTACAAGCACAGAACTTCCAGAAGGTGGAGGAACTATTTATTTAAAAAAACGGTATCCCCATGGGAGTATTTCCGTTACAAACATGAACCGGAAGTACCAACCGGAAGTGGGGATGAAAATTTTAAAATTTTCCCGATTTTTAATCTTAAATAACTCAAAAACGACTGCACGAAACGCATTCATATTTTTTGTGATTATTAAAGAGTAATGATGCAACACTTCCGGTATAAATCAGAGCCTGAAATATCAGCTGGAAGTGGGGAAGGAAAGGCTGGTGGAGGGGAGAATCCTGCCATGTTTGCTCTGAAAGGTAAAGTGTATGCATTGTGTTTGCCCCTTAAAGCCTACCAAACATTCCCCCACTGACCTCCACTGGCCTTGCAGGAGGCAAGAACAGAGGAAGTTGAGCTCCAGCATAGTCCTGAGGAAGCATAAGGTGATGAGCATCAGGTGGGTGAGGGTATGGGTCGAACGCAGCGACCAGGCAAACAGACCCACCATGCCGTAAGGGAACACCAGCATCATCATCAGGAACATGAGGAACTGCGATACTGAGGTGCTGGACAGCTGAAACATCACCACAACCACTGCCGTTATTTTATTACCATTGCATACCATCAAGATTCAAGATTACTTTACTATCTCATTTAACATGAGAAGAGAGAGAGAGAGAGAGAGAGAGAGAGAGAGAGAGAGAGAGAGAGAGAGAGAGAGAGAGAGAGAGAGAGAGAGAGAGAGAGAGAGAGAGAGAGAGAGAGAGAGAGAGAGAGAGAGAGAGAGAGAGCAAATAAGCATGATAAATGCATTGCAATCATATGATACTTTTTTCTCATCTACGCTATTCTTTTCTTTTCTTTTCTTTACCCCCTCCCCCCTGCCAATCTAATCGTGCAGATCTTTATGTCAAACAAATAGTTCATTTGTCATCATTTTACTTAAGTGATGTTACTGTCCGTCGTGAATTTTATTATTGCATCACAAGTTGTTTCATTTTTACTGGACAACGGGTTGAACCCAAAACGTCGTAGCTTGTGTTTTTTTGTTATTAAATCTCTTTTTTGGGGGTATTCAATATCGACTTTCTTTTAATTTGTTGTAATGTTTACTTAACCCAGCCGTCATCTTCGGGTTTTTTCCTTTAAGTTGAGATGCACAAACTAGCTCACTTTGCGGCTGAACTGGAACTCTTCCTCCCACTGTCTGGGTACAGTGACATGCATGAAAGGCTTGAACACCTCATGATAGTGAAAGAGGTAGAGATAGAGCATCACACAGCGCGGGGCCTTGTTCAGGCCATGGATGAGGTACATGGTACGCCAAGGGTACATCGCCTACAAACACATAGACACAATGACACACACCATGATGCACAGGTGTGCACATCGTGCATAAATGCATGTATAAAATTATAGTCACACACACATACACAGATTCTCTCACTCACACACAGACACAAAATACAAGTACATGCACACTCACACTCACACATACACCACACAGACAGATACACACAGGCACAGCAGACAGACACAAAGATATGCAGACACAGACATGCACACACAAACACAGATTTTACAAGCAAATAAATTTACTTTTACAAAACCAGATTTGTTAGCACGAGGCATATAAACATAATACAATACTTGTATTCATGAACATGGAATCAACCTTTTTTTAACATGACACTTCTGTAAACCATATCATAAGTCCAACATGGAAGACAGAATATGTCATCATAAGTCATATCATAAGGCTTAGAATAGAAGAAAAGTATTTTATTTTAGTCAGTGAAATACGCTACTAAAATCTGGACTTCTGAACCGTTACCCGTACTTTGTATTCCCACACTGTCTGCGGCATCCTGACCCCTGAGTCTCTGAGGGATTCCATGGTCAGTTGAAAAGCATGCTGGTGGTTCGGGTCAGTGATGTTCAGCAGCTCCATCAGTTTCACTGTCTCAATGTTCAGCAACGCTCGCCCGTCTGTCAACGCACAACAATTGACTAATTGTGATGGTGCATAAACCCCCCCCAGACCTAAGTCGTTAGAAATGTTAGTGAGGAAAAGCCTGAAATCGTCAACAACCTCCAAAATAGCCATTTTATATTAAGGGCATATTTATGTCTATTTCTGTTTCTGTAAGTCGAAAGGGCCACTTTTGTGGCCAATGTTATGTATTCTACCAGTATCCACATCATGAAAGACAATCTTTAATATTTCTTTGTTTATTTGATTGTTTTATAAAATCAAGTCAACAGAAACAAAGAGGGAAAATTCTGTCTTCCATGTTGGATTTCTGCAAATGATCTATCTCGAATGTTAAACTTCAAATGGCTATACAATCAAAACTAGACAAAATAACTCAATCTGTTTTCTTGTATTGACTAGGATCATTTGCCCCATCTTGTAAAAACAAAATCTCAATTTATGCCAAAATTCCATGATGTCTGTTTTCCCCATCACTATCACAATCGTCAAAGAAAAGAACCATTCTGTTAAATTGTATTATGATCCATTCGAAGAAAAAGTTTAGTTTTATAAGTAGAGTAGCACAGAGGTAACGCGTCTGTCTCGTATAAAATAAACCCGAGTTTGAACTGGTGTGTTTGCAATGTATGTGTGCATGCGTACATGCTAGTCATCAAGATCAAGACACAGGCCTTGATCTGATCATGAAGTAGCATACCGGGTACTCCCATTCTTGCACACAGACAGCAAAACATAAAACAAAATGTAATGCACTGTAACAGTGGATGCAGCAGTCTCTCACAATTGAAGACAAACGCTGTGGGTTTGATGTTTCTCACTCTCTTTATTTACTTCAAAGAAGCAGGGGTCTGGGCGATGAGATGAGGGAACTGGGAAAGGGATAAAAGTGGAAATAATGGATGAGCAAGGAGGGTGACAATGACAAATGAAGATCATGCAAGGGGAAGACACTGGGAAAGGGATACAAGTGGAAATAATGGATGAGCAAGGAGGGTGACAATGACAAATGAAGATCATCCAAGGGGAAGACACTGGGAAAGGGATACAAGTGGAAATAATGGATGAGCAAGGAGGGTGACAATGACAAATGAAGATCATCCAAGGGGAAGACACTGGGAAAGGGATAAAAGTGGGAATAATGGATGAGCAAGGAGGGTGACAATGACAAATGAAGATCATGCAAGGGGAAGACACTGGGAAAGGGATACAAGTGGAAATAATGGATGAGCAAGGAGGGTGACAATGACAAATGAAGATCATGCAAGGGGAAGACACTGGGAAAGGGATACAAGTGGGAATAATGGATGAGCAAGGAGGGTGACAATGACAAATGAAGATCAAAGGAAGACACTGGTGTGGACAAGGAGGGTGACAACAAATGAAGATCATCCAAGGGGAAGACACTGGGAAAGGGATACAAGTGGAAATAATGGATGAGCAAGGAGGGTGACAATGACAAATGAAGATCATCCAAGGGGAAGACACTGGGAAAGGGATACAAGTGGAAATAATGGATGAGCAAGGAGGGTGACAATGACAAATGAAGATCATCCAAGGGGAAGACACTGGGAAAGGGATACAAGTGGAAATAATGGATGAGCAAGGAGTGTGACAATGACAAATGAAGATCATCCAAGGGGAAGACACAAAAGGAGAACCACGTAAGGAACCGGGAAAAGAACCCAGTGAAGGAACCATGGAAAGAACCGGAAAGGAATCCCAGAGTAACTGGAGAAAAGCGCATCAATGATCTTCAAGTTCAACTTTGCAGCTGACAAAAACATTCTTCGGCCAACTGCCCTTCTCTTAATTGGCTTGTCTGATCACAGAGTGAAAGTGAGTAGATAACAGCAAGGCCAAGGTAAATGCTATTGGCTGAAAAGTGTTCAGTAAAGAAAATCTTGTGTGTAAAGAGTAAGAAAGGATCTTCCAATAGGAAACTAAACTTAACTTTAACAAGGGAAACAATCCTGAGTTATTCATGCTTGGTCCTAGTCTACAAACATTAAAACAGACAAAGTAAAATAAAACTTCCAACAATCTATTTTCTATATTCCCGTACTTCAATCGATACTTCCAGATCCTGTCTAATACCTACTCGATCTACCACACATGAACAACAAAGAATAAAAAGCAAATGAATGCAAAGAAAAGGACAAACACGCTGCCAATTCAACAACTCACCCAGTAGATAGTACTCCACAAAGTCACTGTAGTTGCGTGCCCAGCCCAAAGAATTCAACCAACTGGCAACTTCTCCGGGTTTCCATAGCGCCACTGGTATTTTTGTCTTGCTCTTGTCGCTGCTACTAGTAGCATAAATTAGCCAGAGCACGAAGATCACCTGTTGAAAAACACGCCTGAATTCACTGAAACTGTACAACGATGAAGTGCAAAGAGGACAAAAATCAAGAGTGCTTAAGAACAAGAGTTTATGACTGTCAGTTTAAATATAATTGTGGATTTGAAAATAGCATCTGTCTTCCTAGCAGTGCGTGTCTATGTGCGATAATTTACCATAGACAGTACATATAAAATAGTACAAAATAAAAGCAGATACAAATCATGATAAAACAAATTTGTTGCAAAGGCCTGAATATACAAGAGTTGTTCATTAAAGTTTGGCAATGGTCCTGCCATTTGCAATCTATAAAACATACAGGTATAATTAAGGTAGCAAAGAAAACTTCATTCTTTAACGCATTTGCTTATACACTATCATCATGAGTTCATGTCCTACATGAGTGTATGACGTCATTGAAAATATGATGTAAATGCCAGTGTCCAAAATCTTGGATTCTTGAACAGTCAGTCACTTGCTGTAACTTTATAGGGATGAAACTTAGGAACTATTATAAGAAAAAATTCAATTTGACAGATACTAACGACTGATTGTGTACAGCTTTTTAAAAAAAAGTCACCGTCTAGCTCACTCTTTTGCAGTCCTGAACATGCAAAACATGCTGTATTTCAAGAAACTGACTAATGAAGATCCATATTTGACACTGATACACAGCAGTGAGAATAGGGACACTTCTTTGAGTACAATAGCGTTTACAATCGTCTTCTAGAGAGAAAGCTCGAAACAAAATGGGTAACCAAATTCATTAGTGACAAACATAAGAAATGATGTAATGATTGTCCGAGAGAAATGCTCAGCAAGCTTAGACCAAATGGACCCAAATAAATACGCAATGTCATCACAAAGAATGAGACTTGGCAGAACTTCTGCATCATTTTAAAGGGGCGCCCGAACGGACACGTTTTTGCAAGAAACACGTCGAGATCACCAGAAAAACACCCTTTACAGTGATTACAAGACACATTTTGCTCTGGTTTCCTAGAAATCAAACCGTCAAATCAGCGATTTCTCCTTGGCGGAGGTGCCCAGAAGTCAAATTGTTTTTAGTTAAAGACAATTTTAATGGCTACCTGAGTCGCTTATACTTGTTTAAGTTGCTATGACCTTATTTTTAAGGGTAGATTGCATTTTGGGGTAGAAGCATAACATTTGGTGTGAAGATACCTCTTACCATGCTGTTTTTAAAAAGTGGTAGAAGCAAAGGTTTGTGACCTTTGTTTGACCTTGGTGGGCATGGCCATATTCTATATCTATATAGGTCACATCAAATTTCATGTTTGCAAGTGACATTTTTGCATTTCTTTAATACCCAAAGGGCCTGTGATCATTGATAATATGCTAAAGAAAACACCACTTATGGCAACCTATTTTGCTCAAGTGGTTTTGTCAGAAGTTACCAAACCAGTCTACCAGAGGCACCCAACCATTGATACAAGCAATAGACCTTTCTTTTACTATAAGGTGATACTTTTTCCCCAGATTGAGACCCACGCGCCTTATAATATGATTGATAATATAGTAAGAAATTATAATAACAAAATCTGAGTTTGGTGTAAAATTTTGGGGGTGTTTCTTATAATAATGTACGCCTTATACACAGCTGTTCCGTCCCACACAAATTCAAGCAATTTAGTTAAAAGACTGAATCTATAATGAAAACTGCACCAAGCATTTGTTCGTAAAAATATTTTGGCTGTATGTTCTTCATTGTATTTTGTAATATATTTCTTCCATCAGATTTATGGTAAAAACTTATTTTTGTTGAGCAGTATCATGCAACATATTTAGTAGAAACTGTTCTTGAATAATACACTTAGTATCGCAAACATAAACAAAACTGCCCATGAGTGAAAATCTAGCAATATCCACTGAATACAACTAATTTAGTCACATATTACAATATATTCTTGACTGTTATTTATGAAAAATTACTTATGGTAAACTAAAGTTGGCTTGAAAAAACTTCTGAAAATAAATGTTGCTCCCGAAACAGTTGTGTATAGCATAAAAAAGGGTACTCATAAAAAATGTAAATCAATAACAATCATGACTGAATGAAAGAATGAGACATGATGTTTGAAATTTTTGTATAAAGTGAAATTAAAAATCATGAGTAGAGAAAACAAAGCGAGCATAAAGCAGAGTAAAATACAACATAAGAAATGAAACACAGACAGTAAGTTCGGTTTGCGATCTAAATCAATCAATGTGAAAATAGCATAACAATACAATACTTAATTGCATAAATCATAATTTTTTTTTAATTATAGAAAAATGTAATGAAATAATCACTCACTAGAACTGCTAAAACTGCAAACACCATCCCACACTTAAATAAAGCAATTTGCCACGGTATGTTCGGCTGCATATTCGTCCACTGTTTCCTCAATTCTTTTTCAAATTGTTCCAGGTTTCTACGGTAATTGTAATTTGCATTTTCTTCCCTCTCTCTGAGACGCTCAGCCACTCTGTCACTGTGCTGTCGTTCGATGAAGTTTCTGAAAACAAAAGAAGGCATTCTATATAATATAACATGTGTGTGTGTGTGTGTGTGTGTGTGTGTGTGTGTGTGTGTGTGTGTGTGTGTGTGTGTGTGTGTGTCAAGTCAAGTCAAGTCAAAATTTTATTTCCAGATGGGAACATTGTATAAGCAAAAACATGGTTTTGTGTGTGTGTGTGTGTGTGTGTGTGTGTGTGTGTGTGTGTGTGTGTGTGTGTGTGTGTGTTGTGTGTGTGTGTGTGTGTGTGTGTGTGTGTGTGTGTGTGTGTTTTTTGTGTGTGTGTGTGTGTGTGTGTGTGTGTGTGTGTGTGTGTGTGTGTGTGTGTGTGTTCTTTGTACTGGCTACTTGTAGACAGAATGAGTATAAACTAAACACCCTTTGCTATAAATCTGTCCATCAAGCTGCTCCATCTTATCTCTGCGACATTTCCATTTATACGCCAGTTCGCACATTATATTACTTTCAGTTTCCAATCATCTATCTCTCCAGATCCCTAGGTATAAGTTTTCAACTGTTGGGTGGCGCTCTTTTGCTGTTTCAGGACCAACATCCTGGAACAAACTTCCTCTCTCCCTCCGTCAGTGACCGACCCTCTCTGTTTTCAAATCAAACCTCAAAACCGACCTGTTTCCCCGTCATTGAAGCTTATTCTCTTTCCCTCCTTGCTCTTGCCTTTAGGTCGATTTCTCAAATGTGTGTGTGTGTGTGTGTGTGTGTGTGTGTGTGTGTGTGTGTGTGTGTGTGTGTGTGTGTGTGTGATATACATTTATTGATCCTCTTATATGCTGATGATACCTTGTTGCATGCTAGCAGATTCCAGAGAAAAATTACAGAAAGCAAATTAGGAATGCATGCATGTGTAAATTTATCTTAATCTTTAAACTGTTCATTCATACATTATATATCAGTACTTTAATTCATTGTATTACCATTCATTAAAGACCACAGACATAAACTTGTAAACGTGTTCAGATTTACTTGGCTTTGATTGCCTTGTTTACATGAACATAAATCAATGCCACATATGCATTCAAAGGGCGAACTTGGGAGAAGATGGAGGGAGGGGGGGGGGGGGCGCTAGGGGAAGAGGGGCTGGTTATATTTGAGATTTGAAGCCTTCCACCAAAAATGTTGTTATAACCTGAGATGAAAGGGAGTTTCACTTAATGATGGTACGTGGAAAGAAAGAGAACTTCCTGTAGCTGGTCTTGCAGGAAGGGAGGAAGTAGGTAGACTGTTAGGATTGCCTTGACCTCCTTGTTGGTGGGTTGAGGGGTGGAGAGTACGGTGCATTGATGGAGACTTGGCCATGGTGGTACTTATACAATGTCGTCAGCCTTGCTGTTCTTCTCTTGTTGGCGAGTGGTGTCCAATGCAACTGGGTGTACATTTACTCGACGCTGGGTGTCTGTTCCAATGTTGTTCATATTTCAATTGTGTGCTAGGCCTGTCTATGCTACTGCAACAAGCTCGAGTTGCTAGCCCAGATCTAACATTCTACAAGATCATGCAGAAGACCCTCATCATTGAAAACTCGCTGCTCATTGGTATATCCTTTTCTCAGCCCCCAATAAAATCGTTTCATGCATTTGATATTCCTTCGATCAACATGATGCTTCTCCAATGTTTTCATCTTGAGCCTTTAATATTTGAAACTGGTATGGTCGGTGTAGCCATTTACTACATGACAAAAAAACAAAACAAAAGTAACAAGATCTGACCCTTAACCCTGACCTCAACGTTGTGTTGACCTGGAGGTAGCCTTCCCACGTCTGTCGGCAGGTGGGGCACTCTCGTCGGCGCGGCCTGGCGGAGAGGTACCAGTCGGCCAGACATCCCCGGCACACTGTGTGTCCGCAGGTCAGAGTGGTCGGCTCCAACAGTATGGACATGCACACCGGGCACAGGAAATCCTCGTCTATGGGTGCGACCCTTTCCATCGCACTGCCTTCTGGAAGAGACAATGAAAATGCTATTCATGCACATTGCACAATGCAAAGAAACTCTATGGAAAGCTGGACAGCAGAAAGTGTTGACGTCAGAGAAGAAGTCTGGATCTGGATCTGGTTCGTAACGTCGCAGACGCCACATAATATTCTGACACCCCCTCCTCCCTTAGTCGTTTCAGCCCTGAACTCCCTATATTCTAAGGAGGGCCAGGCCACACCCAAGACTTGATATTGGGTGCCCCTCTTTAGCCTTTAAGGAAGGCAACACAGTGATAAGCTGGAAAGTACAATTTTGCAAGATTGGTTATAGAATTATAAATTAAAAAAAAATATTATTGTCTGAGCTGAACATGCCATTATCATTGTCTCGTTGTGTGGGCAAATGTATTCACAAGGAAACAGTGCCAACCTCATCCAAGGCACAATTCAGTTTACACCCAGAAATTCAGCTCATCAAAAATTAATCATTTAGTTCTAAACCCCCCGAATAACAACCTCCAATAAAATGTTCTAAATCCGAATAATAATAATAATCTTGAATAACAATTCAGAGAGAGAGAGAGAGAGAGAGAGAGAGAGAGAGAGAGAGAGAGAGAGAGAGAGAGAGAGAGAGAGAGTACGAATACGAACTTTTTTAATGAGGGAAATTGGATAAGCTGAGACAGCTTTTTTACACCATGCCCTCAGGCAAAAACATGAGAATGAAAATTAAAAAAAAAAAAATCATAAACATGCAAAAAAGTGGCAACAAATACATTTCATTATTTACATTCAATAATTGAAGAACAATTCTATAATCTCTCTCTCTCTCTCACGCGCGCGCGCGCGCGCGCGCACGCACACACACACACACACACACACAGAGACAGACAGACAGACACACACACACACACACACACACACACACATACACACACACACACACACACCACATTCATCACATACACCCTCATATGCGCACACATACACCCATATACACGAGCACACCCGTACACACATATCATGCATAGCATGTAGATTGCTGCTCCATGGGCATTACTTCAGAATTACAATAATCATGGATGCAAAATTAATAAGGAAAGGTAAAATTGTATATATGAATATCTGCTACGTATTAGTAAAAATAAACACAAATATGCCTACAGGAATTATAGTTGATCAATCAAATATTTATTATATGCCCTTCTAAAGGATAATAAGCTGGGATTCGTTTTTAGATGGACAGGCATATCATTCCATAGCTTGGCACCTGAATAAATAAGAAATGTCATGAATAAGTTTGTTCTTGGTTTTGGAATGTGGACAATTTTCTTGCCACGGATATTGTTGATGGGGAACATATTAAACAGATAAGCTGGTGTTAAATCATTCATTATTTTATACATAAGCACGGCTTTGTTATATTGACACTTAAGATGAATTGGGAGTATATCTAATTTCTTATAATCACTAGGAAGGAGGGACGATGGCTTAAGAAGAATGAGCTTCAGAGAGCGTCGATAAATGCTTTTAAGTGGTTTTAAGGTATTTTGACTGGCTAGATCCCAGCATGATGATACATAGTCGATGTCGGTTTGAATGTAAGCATGGAGAAAACAGTTTTCGCGTATGTTGATCTAGAAAATGCTTTATTCGGTTTAGTTGAAACGTTTTCATAGATACTCTTTTGCACAGAAGGGAAATATGTTTGGACCATGAAAGATTGTTATCAATGGTAAGGCCAAGTAGCTTATATAAATTGACCTCTTCCAGTTGTTTGTCAAAGACGCGTAGGTTACATGAATGGGACTTTATGTTTTGACGTTTTTGTCTAGTTGTCACTAACATAAATTTTGATTTTTGAGGATGGATAGCCATGTGGTTCTTATCTGTCCAAGTGACAAGTTTGTTTATATCTTCTTGTAAGGAGAGAGAGAGAGAGAGAGAGAGAGAGAGAGAGAGAGAGAGAGAGAGAGAGAGAGAGAGAGAGAGAGAGAGAGAGAGAGAGAGAGAGAGAGAGAGAGATGCCATCACATCACTATCAGATGTGATTATCAGGTCTACGTGTATACAGGATCACATGAACCTCTCGCAAGAAGGCCAACAGCATAAAAAATACATGATGTTGCATGTGGGCCTGCTACAAGCAAGTCTAATGAATGTGACAGCTAAGACTACTACCACTACAACTACAGCTAAGACAACTGCCACTACTACTACTATTGCTGCTGCTGCTGCTACTACTAGTACTAATAACTACTACCAAAGATACTGTATACTGTACAGTCTTTGCTACTACTGAATACTAGTCTTCCTTTTGGGTTCTTTGTGTGACGCTCTTTTGAGTCCTCTTGGGTTCCTTTAGGGCATCTTTTGGGTAAATCGACGCTCCAATCATTTGGACTTCAAAGTATTAGCCTACCAAGGAAGTGAAACTGAAACTGAAACTGAAAGGTTTAACTTTAACTGTAGCGAATAAGATCGCCACAAAAGACTGACTTACTGAGCGATCGCAATAATTGTGACAATTGACCGTATACATTTTTTTACAAAATGACGGGACATTGAAAAGCCCAATAGGGCTAGTGCTTGACACATCGTCCTTAATAATATCATGAAAACGAATGACAAATCTGAAATCGAAATTCAAACTGGGCACATCGAAACTAGTCTAGATCTAAACCGTTTCACTAAATAATACTGCAATGACTCAAGGAGCAAAAAAACACACAACCCCAAACCATACGCCAAATCTAATACCTGAAGCCATAAAAGCTGCAATTAATCTTTTTCGTACTACCCCCTAAAGTGCAACAGAACCTTCAGCGTGTTGAAGTTGGCTGCCTAAGGAGAAGAAGAAGAAGAAGAAGACAGTTTAGATCTACTGATCACTGAAAATCGTGAACATTGCAAAGGGGTTTCATCCACAACACGTGATCTAGGGATCACTTGCCAACCCGGTGTGAAGAGAATATGCTACCTTACTAGATAAGTAGTCCTAGCCGGCGCGTAGCCAATCAGAATCGTTTGTTTGTCCGCCATTGTGAATTTTACGAAACTAAGTGCATGGCTTTGTACATCGATTTCTCGGCATATATGTAGATTTACACCCTCCTGCTCTATTTCTTGGTTCTTTCCGTGGTTAGGGTTAGGGATAGGGTTATGGTTAGATGGTTATAGTTCTCATGCCGAGGTAGATATTTCATGACAGGTACTTATTTATCGTGACACCGCGCTGTCACGAGAAATAAGTACCTGCCATGAAATATCTACCTGTCGCATAACCGGTCCATTCTCCTGCCCTTTTCACGAAACGCTTTTCAAAAACATTTCCTCCAGCCGAAGTCGGACTTGCTGGGCCTAACTATTTCTTAGTTGGGCGCATAACGGCAGCATGACGCATCTGCGCTCAGAAGCTGTCTGAGCTATCGAAGAAGAAGAAGAATGACAAATACAAGTTTTGAAGAAAGAATGTCAATAGCTTGATTAGCTCGTGAGATATGAGCGGTGGCCAGTAGCCACTATTGCAACATGGGCAAAGAGACTAAAATCGGCCATTTTTGAAAATGTATTTAACCTTTTTTTGCATACTGATGATATTCACTTTTACAGAATACAGTCTTCATGATAATAAAAAAAAGTTATGCCTGCAATAACAAAGAACAGACAAAATATTTCTGAATGCTATGGACTGGCAAACTTTCAAAAAATGCTGATATCGAGAAAGCGCATAAATGGACAACATGGCTAATTTGGGGCGTCATAAAACATAAATGAATGACAAGAACTGCACAACATTTTGTCAATGTTAAGATTCGGCATTCATAGATTATGCCCAATATTTGTCAAGTCTTTCAATTGAGATTTCTTGGAAATATTGCTTATCTAATTTCTGAAAAAATACTAATTTTGACAAGGCGAGCTCAAGCATATAATCGATATAACTTGGAAACGACTTGATAAATTGTTATGAAAATTGGTGTCAGTATTTAAGATGGTTCAAACAATACTTGCGTTAAATCTGGACTCTTGATTTATTCAACTGTGATTACTGACTCTTGTTTTACTTTAGTGTTGTTATTTTTCTCTTGTTTTATTCCATTGTGATAATCAGAGGTGGTGGTGGTGGTGGTGGCCGTGTTGAAATAGAGGATTAACTGAAACTCCTTTGGGCCTGTTAAAAAAAATGGCTTGAAAAGAAGGTATGGGGATGGGTTTTTTTTATAATGTTTTTGCTGTTGTTGGGACATCGAGGAACTCATACCTGTAGTGAACAGCTATCAGATATTCCTTTTGAATCCCGGTGTTCCCCAGATCCGTAGTTCCCGTTATGTAGTTCCCCCGTTCCGGTATCCCCCCCCCCCCCCCCCCCCCCCCCCCACACACACACACGTGTTGATCAGATCTCATGCGTGTGTTCGTGCGGGCGGGCGTGTTTGTGTGACTGTGTGTGTGTGTGTGTGTGAGAGAGAGAGAGAGAGAGAGAGAGAGAGAGAGAGAGAGAGAGAGAGAGAGAGAGAGTGCTTTTTTTGTTTTGTTTTGTTTAATTTGCCGTGTACACATTCACGCGGATGTTCCGCGCGGAAACCCATGCATAAATCCGTAAGTAAGTAAAAGAAAGAAGGGAAATGCAGAACGTGGGAACTGCAGCACGGAAAGTGGACATTTCTGTGAGGGGAACTTCGGTACGGGGGAACAACGGAACGGGGGGACATAAGCATGTGGGAACTACGGACACTGTTTTCATAACTTGTGACGGTGCCATAGCCGATGAGGTTTAACCGAGGCGTGGTCACCGCTACAGCTATCTGTATTAATTTTTAAAAATCAGGACTTTACTGGTTTCGTACTGCCTCCGGGCATTGCCTCCAGTATTGTTCCCACCATATTTGTATTTACAAATGTCCCATATGTGTCTGATTCAGACCAAGAGGACGTAAAACTCATTTCGCTCGGACACTGTTTTCCCGACCATGCTGATATAGGCCCAAACCGTCAAATACCCACCTCAAGATCTCTCATGCTCTCTTATTCATGTCTCCTGGTAACTCCTGGTAACTCTCTCCTGAGAACCACCACACCCTGGCAAGACCATCAGTGAAATGAAGACAGACCATGAACTGAGAACCTCCACACCCTGGCAAGACCATCAGTGAAATGAAGACAGACCATAACTCCTGAGAACCTCCACACCCTGGCAAGACCATCAGTGAAATGAAGACAGACCATGAACCTCCTGAGAACCTCCACACCCTGGCAAGACCATCCTGTGAAATGAAGACAGACCATGAACACCTGAGAACCTCCACACCCTGGCAAGACCATCAGTGAAATGAAGACAGACCATGAACACCTGAGAACCTCCACACCCTGGCAAGACCATCAGTGAAATGAAGACAGACCATGAACACCTGAGAACCTCCACACCCTGGCAAGACCATCAGTGAAATGAAGACAGACCATGAACACCTGAGAACCTCCACACCCTGGCAAGACCATCAGTGAAATGAAAACAGACCCTGAACTCCTGAGAACCTCCACACCCTGGCAAGACCATCAGTGAAATGAAGACAGACCATGAACACCTGAGAACCTCCACACCCTGGCAAGACCATCAGTGAAATGAAGACAGACCCTGAGAACCTCCACACCCTGAAGACCATCCAGACCCTCCAGAACCTCCACACCCTGGCAAGACCATCAGTGAAATGAAGACAGACCCTGAACTCCTGAGAACCTCCACACCCTGGCAAGACCATCAGTGAAATGAAGACAGACCATGAACTCCTGAGAACCTCCACACCCTGGCAAGACCATCAGTGAAATGAAGACAGACCCTGAGAACCTCCACACCCTGGCAAGACCATCAGACCCTGAACACCTGAGAACCTGAACCACACCCTGGCAAGACCATCAGTGAAATGAAGACAGACCATGAACTCCTGAGAACCTCCACACCCTGGCAAGACCATCAGTGAAATGAAGACAGACCCTGAACTCCTGAGAACCTCCACACCCTGGCAAGACCATCTGTGAAATGAAGACAGACCCTGAACTCCTGAGAACCTCCACACCCTGGCAAGACCATCAGTGAAATGAAGACAGACCCTGAACACCTGAGAACCTCCACACCCTGGCAAGACCATCAGTGAAATGAAGACAGACCCTGAACTCCTGAGAACCTCCACACCCTGGCAAGACCATCAGTGAAATGAAGACAGACCCTGAACTCCTGAGAACCTCCACACCCTGGCAAGACCATCTGTGAAATGAAGACAGACCCTGAACACCTGAGAACCTCCACACCCTGGCAAGACCATCAGTGAAATGAAGACAGACCCTGAACTGAACTCCTGAGAACCTCCACACCCTGGCAAGACCATCAGTGAAATGAAGACAGACCCTGAACACATGAGAACCTCCACACCCTGGCAAGACCATCAGTGAAATGAAGACAGACCCTGAACACCTGAGAACCTCCACACACTGGCAAGACCATCAGTGAAATGAAGACAGACCCTGAACACATGAGAACCACTACACACTGACAAGACCATCAGTGAAATGAAGACAGACCCTGAACTCGTTGGTGAAGAGAATTCATGTCCAGTTTCGTAATGTCCAGATGACGTGGTTCTGGGCTCTCAGAAGACAGCACTGTCGTTGAGTCTGACAATTTTACTCATTTTTATGTTTTCACTCCATTTCAGCGAAATTACACTTTTGGGGGGTTAGGGTAGGGAACGTGGTGGAAATCTGTTTAACGTCCTCCGGTCTGGAACAGACACATATGGGACACCAGTAGATACAGATGATTGGAACGATACTGGAAGCAATGCCCGGAGGCAGTGCAACACCAGGAAAGTCCCGAATTGTTATCAATATAGATATATAAGGGTAGGGAACAGGACGTTGGATAAAACAAGTTTGAGTGAGCTTGTGTTCACGGATGATTGCTCTTTCCGGTCATGTAATTTGTATTGTTTACAATTACATCACCTTTTCGCAAAAGTTATAAAGGTCTATCCGTATTAAATTTTGAGCAGTTGAAGTATCTACAAACACATTTGCATAGAGCACAGAGAGAGAGAGAGAGAGAGAGAGAGAGAGAGAGAGAGAGAGAGAGAGAGAGAGAGAGAGAGAGAGAGAGAGAGAGAGAGAGACAACAGAGTCAGAGAGCGACAGAGAGTGTATTTAAACCTGTAAAAAGAGAGGGTGTGGATGCGCAGAAAAATAATTGTGTTCTTTCCGTCTTGCCTTTATCTTCTACTATAATAATTATTGAATGCATATTTTTAATTGTGTAAGTGGATGAAATTTAACATTAAACACAGTTTTCTATAGAGGTTTAAAGACCCACTGACCCACCACGATTAAGTCCCTTGTTTTTTTCAGGGTAACTGTGACCCACATACAAATGTCCCAACTTCAAATTGAGTCTGCTCTTTAAAATGTTTCGTTTTCAATTTGGGGGCATTTGTATGGGAGTCAAACCTGGTCAAAACAAGATTTCTTACCAGCTATAAGAGGGAAAACATGTAAAACCCGTGATTTTGACACATGATCAGGTGTGTCTTTAAGTGCTCAATCTGCAGTAAGAAAAGCATGACTGAAAAAACCGGAAAGAACCGAGAAATGGAGGAGGGCTTGTTAATCTGAATACTTTTCAACTATCTATACTTTCTCTCCCTCTCCCACACACACATTCTTACACACACACTCTTACCCACACAAACACATGCTTAATTTTGAACAGCTTTATTGATGATTATCCAGATTTGATATAAAGATACAAAATCAAGGTTATATTTAAAAACAAAAATTTAGCACATTTTCTCAAAAATGTACATGATTACCGGGTAGCAGCTGTATTTCCTATATTGGCAAAGGCGCGTGCAGTTTAGCTACACCCCCCCCCCCCCCCCCCCATGTTCTCAGCATTCAATCTCAAAGTATCATTCTTTAAAAGGGGTCATATGGCCTCAGTTGGCTGAAAGATCGTTTCAAATCGTCTCTCAGCAAAAAAATACGCTTTTGTTGGCTACTGTAGGTTGATGAATAACGCTTTCTCACCTTTTTGACAATATTTTGTTAGTCTCTGACTCATCTGAAGTGGCAATCGAAAGAATTAATTGTTTGAACCGCGATGTTCGACATGGGGACTCCAAGTCGGGATGCACTTCTACGCTTGTGTTCCTATGACGCAATCCGTTCAATGATGTAGGACAAACTATGACAGAAGGCAGCCGAATGTTCTACCATTGCAATAGGGCATTTGCCGCGTGCTGGAGACCTTGAATTTTGTTGAGTTGAATTTAGAAAGGTCAGTGTAACTTGGGCAGAACGAGTGCGGGCAAATTAGTAGTTTAGCATAGAGAACGAAAACTCGTGACAAATGCCTTATTCGAGCCTGTTCATGTTTTCCACACATTTTAGCAGCCGAGTTGGATGTGTAGCATAGCTAGTCATTATTAGTTGGACCCTGAAAAAACTTTATTTTACTTTCGCAATCCAGTTCTACGTCGTCATTTCCACTTTCGACGCAACTCAAAGCCACGTCTAGCAGACAATTTTTTTCTCTCTTTCTGAGCATCGTTTTATTTAAAAAACAAAATAGAAATCCAGAAAATTCAGCCTTTCAGTGCATTTATGGCATTTATTTTTGTTCATCTAAACAACGCAATCAAAGCCAAGTGTATCTGAAAAAGCTTACAACTTTAAAAAATAGCCAAATGTTCCCTTTAAATGTCATGAAAATAATCATAACCTAATACTCAACCTATTCCTTACCTGAGCAAGACAAAATGTTGATTCTAAGTGAAGATTCTCAGAGACAAAATTTGGTGGGGGATAGTGAAATAACATCTTTGTCAACATATTCACACTCAGAAAAAAATATCAAACATAAAATATCATACTGATGTATCATTAATTCAATATATCAATATTTTATGTTTATTGTTGTGATCATCACAGTCAAAGCGCAAGAGACATAGCAGCTGGAATTGTTAATACAGTTTCATAGATATGAAGTTAAACAATATGCACGCACGCACACACGCGCACACACACTGTGTGACACACACACATACTGCATAGTATACCAATACCTATTAAGCAAATATTTCTCCAGTGATAAAATATCTGCAAAAGAAAAAAATAACAACTAACAAACAAAACAACAACACACACCAAAAAAAACCCACCCCAACCAAAACCAAAAAAAAAAAAAAAAAAATCAGCGAAAAAGAACCCCAAAACATATCCAGAGACTCTCATGAGGATCTTAATGGAACTAAAAGCAAACCATGTTAAAAAACCTCATCAATTACTCTCTACTCTCTGAAAATAATAAAAAGAAAACACCTTTGAACAACTAAAGGAACAACTAAATGAACCTGCTTTTCGCAATGAAAACCTTCGTTGGGAATGCTATGCTCAAAGACAAAAAAAAAATTAACGATTAAAACAGAATTAGTTCACAGAAATGACTAGGGACATCCAACTTATTCTAAACTAAAATTACGGTAATACAGATTGTAAAATACTGGCGCACGGATAATGATATGTTTTCATTTATATAATGCACATTTACAAAAAAAATATTAATCCGAAAGCAACAAGCAATTAGGTTTTAATATTTTTTTCTAAGCAATCTTTTCATTTTTATTTTCGCCATTTTCTCTCTCTCACCAACTCTCTCTCTCTCACATTCTTTCGCTCTCACGCTGTTGACATTGTCCTCTGTTACCCTTCCTTCCAGTTAATCTTGTTCTTCTTTTTGGTGGTACTATTTAATTCTTGACGTCTTGAATTTTTTTTAAAAATTATTGTTTCTTTTCATTCTTGCACCATCTGCTTCTCTTCTTCTCCTCCTCATTTTTCTCTTTCTTCTTCTTCCTCTTCGTCGTTGTGCTTCTCCTGTTCTTCTTCATTGCTTTCGTCTTCTTTCTCCATCCTCATCTTCTCTCGTCTCTTCTTCCTCAATCCTCTTTTTCTTCATTCGTTTCTCTCCTTCCCTTTTTCTTCTTCTTCTTTCTTTCTGTGAAAGCTGGTAGAAATAGGATATGGGAGGTCGAGGAGGAGTAGGACAGTAAAATTATGGAGGAGACAATCGTGCAGTGAGATAAGGCATTACAAGTTATAACCCTGACAAAAACATTCATTTGATCTGTTTTCACAATATAAAATTAATATTATCTTTCTTTCTCCTATTTTGTTGCAAAAATATATATTCATGCTCATAATTTCACTTAACTTTAGTTGATTTTTTTTTAAAATTTATTTTTAAAATTGCATACAATAAGTGAATTTAAGCTTCTAGAACAAACCAGATTTGATGCAAAAAGACATATTAAGGGAAAACGCTCTTTACAAAATGTTTATATTTATTCCGAATAAAAATACTTTTAGCCTTTGCAGAGTGCACAGTATTCTTTGCATCAATGGATGATAAACTTTGATACATGTTCATATTCTTTGAGACTATTTTATTGTCCATCTCTATGCATTTTGATTCACATACGGGTAACTTGTCTGTGCATGTGTGTGTGTACATCCTAGTGTTTATTTTGCATTGTAATCTAATACTTTATTTATTTATTCATTTATACAAGGACAAATGTGCGGAAAGTTTGATTTTGGATGAGAGTTTGTAAATGATAATTATGTTTCTTATTATGTTTATGTTTTATGTGCATGCCAGACAAAGATACATTTTGATTGATTAATAGATTGATTGATATGTTACTTTAACACACCAAGCAAATATTGAACAAAAACGGTATGGGACACTATGTGGTTTATAGCAGCTTTGATTCAGATTGTTTGGAAGCAAACAATTGAAGAGGGAAAAAATCCACACAAAACAATGTGTAGGTTTTACAATTTAACATTTGAAGTTGTGTCAAAATTTTTTTTCAACATCAAAAGTGGAGGTCAGTGTATAACTACTGATTTGGGATAAAAGCATTGGTACTTTTCCTGCATTTCTACCGCAAATGTTGGCATTTCTACAGCATATGTAAAATCAATGCTTTCTTTCTGTTTCTGAGCAGCAAAAATTAATTTCTTTGAACCCCAATATATGTAAAAAAACTGGCAATTGGTACAGGTGGACATTATTGGAAGAAGAAAAAGAATCATGCACAGATTTGAAATCTGGGGAACAACGCAAATTCTCTTTTAATAATTTGCCTCCTGTCCTGTCAATTGTGATATCAAAATAATGCTGAGATTGTGAATACACAAACTGGGGTAACTGTCTGTAAGCAGCTGCAATACTCAACATGTACAAAGGTATGAAACATTCAACCGAAGATAAAATCCTACCATAAGGAAAACAAATCTGCAACTGAGAAGAATAGCAAGATTCATATTTACATTCACAATGCTGCCTCCGAGTTTCCATGAAATAAAACTGTGTGCAAACAGCCTAACAATTGTGCAGATACAAAAAAAAATTTATTAGGAAAAGGCTCCCTTTATATAGATGCTAAGATTCTGTTTCTTTGAGTTTATTCTGGCATCTCAAGATGTAAAATGAAAACTACAATCTATTGAATTAAAAGGTATATCAGCATTTCCCCCAGCAAAGAAAAAGAGAATTCTGTTGATGCAAAACTCACATGTCACTTCATAAATATGATTCCACGGATAGATGGAAGCTTGCAGCGGAAAAAGTCACTATTAATTTATGTGTAAAAACAAAAGTTCTCATTGGCACAAAGAATATTCACCAAATTCAGAAAACAATGTTACCATTCCCCACTAAAAAAAAAAACCCCACCAAAATTATATTTTTTCATGTGCATATATAAACCATGTATGTAAATCATATTCACGTACTTATTAAATCTACTTGTAGTGATAAATCTACGCATATATATCCATCATTCACACCACACACAACTTGAACATTGTTACAAAATCCTTAAAGGCACAATGGAAAGTTAAACAAAACACACACACACACAAAACACCCTACATTTTGTTAAAAAAAAAAGAAGAAAAAAAGTATAAAGCATAGACCTGCACTGCACAGAACGACCCACAAAAACGATGTTACGGCCATTTGTCCGTCTCTGTCATACAACTCTCAACTGCCACGACGCCTTAACATCATCGTGTGTCAGCGCTGACGCCCTTCGACGATGATGGTGTTCATGTCCTTCAACAGTGTGAATGGGGTGAAGTAGAGAATCATGTACACGACGAAGGAGCCCACGAACGAAGGGATGACGGACCAACAGGCGTAGAAGACGCCCAGCCACGCCATGGTTATCAGGTGAGTTTTGAAAAACACTTTCCACGCCCTGTCACAGCCAAAAACAAAAAACAAAGTCAAGATGGCATGGCCACATAAACTACTCCAGGGCTCCCAATCGTCCCGCAAAACAAGGGGTCCCAGGGACTCCTTCACTTACAGCATAGAGGGTCCTAGAGGCGGGATAGAGGGTCCCAGTGGCATAGCGAATGCGAAAAAAGAATTTTTCTAATGCATCCCTGGCACCCCCAGCACATTCTTTTAGAGGGTCCTGTAGAATTTTAGTGCTTCATAGACCCCCAAATGGGGGTCCCTGGGAGCCCTGGTACTCGCAGTTGAAGGCAAACATACCTACACATTAACTTGCTTGTCAAATGACTTTTTTGTTGTTGTGGTCATTGTTTTTTGTTTTGTTTTTTTATGTAAAATTTGCAGGGCGAGTCTTACAATCAGGAACACCTCATATATGGTCCGAAAAAGAGTGTACTTAGAATTGATATACAGTCGAATACGCTTAAGTCGACGTGCCAGCGGCAATGGATTTTATGTCGAGTTATGCGTCAGTCGACTTATCCGTCAGTCGGATATCTCGACTTCAGACGTTTTCAGAAAAAATGTCGACTTCATAGACACTTTCAGAAAATAATGTCGACTGATACTCTTTGTGTGTGTGTTCGTGAGTGCATGTGCGTGTATGTGTAGGGGGTTGGTAGGTAGGTGTGTGTATGTGTGTGAGTGTGTGTGTGTACATGCATAAGTGTGTGTACCTGTAAGAGAGAGAGAGACAAAGAGTGAGAGAGAGTGACACTTGACAACTTTATTACGCAAGAGAGAGAGAGAGAGAGAGAGAGAGAGAGAGAGAGAGAGAGAGAGAGAGTACGAATACGAATTTTTATTGAGGGTAAAAAGGATAAGCTACAATAGCTTCTTTACACCTTGCCCTCTCACTCACACATTCATACCATGCATCAATGAAAGAAAATTTGACACATGAAGAAAAAAAGATTTGACAAACATGGATAATAAACAATGGTGAACATGAAGAAAATGAGTACAAAATTTGGCACATGAATAAATTGAAAAAATAAAAAAATAAAATAAAAAATGGGAATTAAAGCAAACATGGATAGAGAGAGAGAGAGAGAGAGAGAGAGAGAGAGAGAGAGAGAGAGAGAGAGACAGAGAGAGAGGAGGGGAACAGAGAGAGAGAGAGAGAGAGAGAGAGTATATAATACAGTAATTTTCTTGAGAGACAACAAGTATATGCTATGACTGGCCATCAGCGATGAAAATTTTGCCAGACGTATGAACTTGAATGCAAGTTGGCCATCAGGTAGTTTAAATTGACCACGTACATTAAAAACGAAGGGAAACAAGTTATTATGACTGGCAATCACAATTTTTCAGAATAAAAACAACACCACAGTGATAATGCTTTTAAGGAAGAACAAAAGGAGTGAAAACCAAAGACCATTACAACAAAAAAAGCAACAACATTATAAGATAAGACGTTAGCTGCCTTGGAAAAGGAGTATGAGACGGCATTGAGAGAGAGAGAGAGAACACAGAGAGAGAGAAAAGGAGAGAGACAGACTGGGGGGGCTGGGAGGAGTGGAGTGCATTGAGAGAGAAGTTATGAGACTGAGAGAAAAGAGTGAAACGTGAGTATAGACCATTACAGTATAATGCACGTTTCTATGACTGGCCATGGATGCCTTGAAATTTTGCCAGACATTGTTACAACAACAACACCACAGTGAAATGCAAGTGCTCACTCTTTTCCATGGAAACGTGACAAAACAACAACAACAACACAGTGATAATGCAAGTTATGCTATGACTGGCCATCAGTGTTAGCTGCCTTGGAAAAGGAGTGAAACGTGACCACGTGCATTGAGACCATTACAACAACAACAACAAAACAGTGCTTTGATCACCAAAACAAATCTTCTTCTCCACGCCTTCAAAAAAATGGCGGGTCTCCCTATCCGCTAATGTAATGGATTAGATTTGGGGGATGATCTCGATAACCTCCTCCCACATAAGCCAAGTTACATATGTACCAAGTTAAAGATGCCCGAGACACTGTATTGCCAGAAAACGATTATCAGTCAGTAAAACCTAACGTCCTTGGCAGAGATTATGTAGATCATGCCCAACATCTAATCAATTGTATCATTTCTAAGTTATCCTAAAGATTTCTTCAAAATCCGCGCGCATACCTATGAGTTAGGTTGCTATGCTAAGAGACACACAGACAAAGAAACAAACAAAGCGTTTTCAACTTGCGCTGAGCCATGGTAAACTCAAAGTGTCTAAAAGAAAAGATCTCTCTTAACTACGTACCGTAAAATACCGAGTATTAGCCCATCTAGTAGTATAAGCCCACCCCCCATTTGGAGGCAAACACTATACACTGTACAAAGGGTGAAATACCTTGTAAAAGCACCCCCCCCCTGCCCTCCCCCTCCCCTACTTTAGCTTGAATCTTTTTTAGCTAAAGCCTCCAGAGCTAACAAAATTAACGCCCTTCTTTTTTCCGGCCAGGTGTTGTCCAAAGATAAACCGCCTCATATACAAACGAGGCTCATATAGCTGAAAGAGGAACCTCGTTTTTATATGAGGCTGTTTGTACGGCTGGCATAACTGGTAAAAAATCAAAGTAAAAACGACGGTCTGTGATGCTCGATTTGTGGGTACCCAAGGGAAACTGCGTGATGTGGTTTATGTAAAACAATTTCTCTCAGTAATCACAAAGCATTTCTGAAAAGAAATTTCTTCAGCTCTGGGGGTCTTTAACCAATGCGTTTTTAGATGTCCAGTACACCACATGCACACACATGGTGTTGAGATATATGCTCACAAGACAAATGCTCACAAGATACTTGCTCACATGACAATTGCCCACAAAATAAAACAAACACTGCAATCAGTGTGTGAGCGCATGTGCGTGTGTGTGTGTATGTGTGTGTGTGCGTGTGCGTTGGTCCTCTGGGTCCAACAAAAAGGCTGAAATCCACCCAAAGGCTGAACAATCTCATGCCTGAGACATCTTTGGCTCTAAAGGGGCAGACACACTGCATACAATACGATCCGACTGTCACATATGTGAGGCATGATTCTCATGAAATTCTACTGTTTAAATGAATCTGATCAGTAGTCCTCCTGTACACGAATCTGATCAAATATCTGTATTTTTGTACAGTGAAACCTTCCTTATAAAACCTCCCACTCTAAGACTCCCTTCCATATAAGACCTACTTCTCTGAGACGTTGTTCTTCTTTGTAAGTATTAAAATCACCTCCCTTATAAGATCCCTCCCTTATAAGACCTTCCAAAAAATGGAGGTTCCACTGTATCAGACATTTGATGTAATTCGTGCATTGGGCCACTTTGGGGTCTACATGAGTATTGTGAACGAAAACAGTAGAATTATTTTGTAGACAGAAGTATTTCACGAGAATCATCACTCACAGACATCGTCACAATCGGATCGTATCATATGCGTTGTGTTTTGCCCCTTCAAACATTGGCAACGGGCCGCGACTATATTCGTAGCAGCCAAGCACTGTGCATAGCCGGGCCGCGACTACACTCGTATCACGGTATAAGGTACAAAACTCGTGTATAACTTTCCACCACAGATTGCTTTCATCCTGTGAGTTGTTTCCCTTGTTAAATCACTTGCATTTACCGCAATTTCTTTTGCTTTCGATCGGCAATTTGACGGCAGATTCGATTAAAAATGCCAAATTATCGTGGTCTAACAAGAGAGGAGATTCTCCATCTTCTTGATCTTGACAAACCTGATGATAGGGATGGAGAATATACATTTTCTGACTCAGAAAGTGAAAACAATAGCGAGGATGAATGTGAAAATGAAGATACTGAATGAAAACGAAGAATACAAAATATGAAGAACAGGTAGGTTCATGTGTCTAAACAATGAGTTATTCCCCCTTTTCAAGGCGGTTAAAAGCATTAAACCTATCAACTTAAAAAGACCACAGACAAACTTAGCAGCCTTCTTTCAGTAAGTTTGCAAAATTTGGTCTAGATACGACATCATTCAGCTTAGCTAGATACGCTTGTTTACAAGCACCCAATTTCTACGACAGGGCTTCTGAAAACGCAAAGATTGTATTTACGCACTAGAGCTCTCAAATCACCCCCTAGAATCAAAACCATGCGTGAGATTTACCCTTTAAAATCTCAAGTAGGGGGTCAGATAACGCATTAAAATGATGATGTGTGCGTTAACACAGTCGTTACTTTTCAGTAAGCTAGTGACGTTGCAGATATTTCAACCATCTGCTAATTCAATCTATGCTGTTGTCACAACAGTATGCAATCTGAAGTTGCTAGCCTAGATCTAAAATTATACAAGATTGTGCAAAAAGACCCAATCAATGAAATCTCAATGCTCATTGGCAGACCCTTTTCTCAGTTTCCAATGAAATCGTTTCATACACTTGTTATTCCTTTAATCAACATGGCTCTTCAGTCTGGCAAGTGTAAAAGAAAGACAAAAAAGAAGAAGCAGGTTGTTACGTGAACAGCACAATGAAAAGCAGTGATCAAACTCCAACAAAATGGAGGGATCGCCCATATTGTTTAGATCCCAATAATTGGACAAATTCAGCTGGCTGATATCCTGTTTTCTGAATGCAAAGCAGAGGTACGGGATTAGCTAGCTGGCTGATATCCTGTTTTCTGAATGCAAAGCAGAGGTACGGGATTAGTCTAAACCTCTCAATAAGTTTGGCTCCCTCTGTGTGTGTGTGTGTGTGTGTGGTGTGTGTGTGTGTGCGCGCGTGTGCGAGTCTCTGTATGCGCATACCCACACGCAAAGGAAATGGGGTGTAGTTTCGCCCATGTTTCGTCTTTACCCTGTAAAATTTGAAACTGGGAGTGAAAATACCCCTTAGACCTCTAAACAGGGGGTGAGCGTACCCCTTAGGCGAGGAGAAAATCAGAAGCCCTGTATGAGCTGCCCGAAAGCAAGCTCAAGCCTGCACTGAGAATAGGTAGCCAGAGGCAGCATCACTCACAAGTGTTAAAAGCTTACCAAACGGATCTCCATCTGCCTTGCTGGAGCCAGTCAGAGAGGAAGTTGAGCTCCAGCACAGTCTTGAAGAAGCAGGAGGTGATGACTACCAGGTGGGTGACTGTGTGGACCGAGCGCAGCGACCAGGCAAACAGACCCACCATGCCGTAAGGGAACACCAGCATCATCAGCAGGAACATGAGGAACTGCGATACTGAGGGGCTGGGCAGCTGAAACAGCACCACACACCATCGGCTTTATTTTATCATCATTACATACCATCAAACCTTAACAAGCGCTTTTCTTTTAAATTATATAAAATTTGAAAACCAACTCGTTATTTTGTGCAAAACTGAATGAGCTGAAAGAGCAACCACATCGCTGTCGATCGCAGGGGCATTTTGCCTGTTGCTAACATACTAGCGACGAGTCGGCAACGGTACACTTGGGTGTGGCTAGTATTCTAGTGGCATGCTGCGAAAAAGTTAAACTGAGATGCACAAACTAACTCACTTTGCGACTGAATTGGAACTCTTCCTCCCACTGCCTGGGGACTGTGATGTGCAGGAATGGGATGAACAACTCCTCATAGTGAAACAGGTAGAGATAGAGCATCACACTGCGCGGGGCCTTGTTCATGCCAAAGGTCAGGTACATGGTACGTCCAGGGTACAACGCCTACACACACACACACAAGCATGAACGATATACATAGATGTGTACATGCAGACACAAGCTCCCACTTACAAACAAACTCACACATGTATAAACACGCACGTTTGCATCCACAATAATACCACATGCGCGCGCACAGGCACAGACACACACACACACACTCACAAACACAAACAGAGACAAAACAGACATACACACATACATATATATGAGCAAAAGCATTCATTTGGAAATTGAATTTGTCATAGAGTATAATTTAAACACAAGGTGATTTAAATGTGATACAATTATCTCATATATATGCAATTAACATCATTTCGTCTGAATAAAGAAAAAAAGAAGGAAAAAAACAAGAAGAAGTTTTAATGAGAGGGTTCAATAACTTTTCCCCCATCATACAAAGCCTGCTGGTAACATGACTGTAATATTCTCAACTATTGCAACATTTCTCCCCGTTTAGAACCCTTGTATTGGTATATTTTAAAACTTCTGAGCCTATGTACTGATGATTTTGGTGTGTGTGTGTGTGTGTGTGCGTGTGCGTGCGCATTGTATTGTGTGTGTGTGTGTGCGTGTGCCTGTGCGTGTGTGTGTGTGTGTGTGTGGTCATCGTCTCATTAAAAACTTTAACATAGCAATTTTCTCAGAAACTACAAATAAAACACACAACCAAATTTTTGCATGATTTGTAAAAATCACATTACGTCTGCAGCGACTGCTTCTATTTAAGTCACTAGAACAAGTTGGTTGGAAATCAGTTATTATTTTTGCTTCAGGGGTTTATTTAAATTCCTGAGTACAAAAGGTTATGCTATCTGTAAGCCTACAACAGGTCATGGTTATGACGTCATAAAGAAATGATGTCATCTTTGTGATGTAAATGTTAAGTTTTGCTCTAGGCCCCTAGTGAAGAGCACTAGACTGACAAGATTATGGTCAAAGAATAATATGGCACACATGAATAATTTTCCCCACTAGCTTGTAACAGACCTGTTTACCCCCTATACAAGTCTTGAGTAGTCTGGGTAGCTGAAATGAGTAGTTTTGGTGTGAAATGAGTAGTCCTCTTCATTAAACCATCAAACAATGTTCACTGAAAATGAGTAATTAGAGCATTATTTTCAATTTTGAATAGTAGTAGTAGAGGTCCAAATTGAGTACAATGCTACTCGAAAAGAGTAAACAGGTCTGTTGTAATGCTACTTTTGGACTTTGGACCATGGGTTCTGATACCTTGTATTCCCACAGTGTCTGTGGCATGCTGACCCCTGACTCTCTCAAGGACTCCACGGCCAGTAAAAAGGCATACTGGTGGTATTGGTCAGTAACGTTCAGCAGCTCCATTAGCTTCAGTGTTTCCATGTTCAGCAACGCTCGCCCGTCTGTCAACACACGGTACAGTGGAAGTAAACCTCCCTTATAAGACACCCCCTTTATAAGACTCCCTCCCCGTCTAAGGACTAAAAAAATACTATTATTGTGGCGGTACCATAGCCGATGAGGTTTATCCGAGGCGTGGTTACCGCTGCACATATCTATATTGTTAAAAACTCGGGACTTTACTGGTGTTGCACTGCCTCTGGGCATTGCCTCCAGTATTGTTCCCACCATCTTTGTATTTACAAATGTCCCATATGTGTCTATGACCGAGAGGACGTAAAACACCATTTTTCATTCACTCCCTCCCAGTCTCAACCTAAAGGTTAAATCAGGTGTGGCACATCAAATATCTATATTAACCCTTTCATCGCCACTGTCGCCTCTTGGCACCACAATGATTGAACACCCAAGTCACTAAAAGGCATCAAATGCGGGTCTGATATCCAGTGACCTTATGTTCTTAATTTTGGGAGGTAAGGATAGACCCTATTTTATGCATGTCACAGAGGAATCCCCAGTATTCCAGACAAAATGTTTTTGGAGCAAAAAGTTTAATGGTAAATTTTGGCTGAGGAATGGCTAGCGTTGAAAGGGTTAATAAAAAAAAATTGGGACTTTCCTGGTATTGCAGTACCTCCAGGATCGTACCACTATCTTTAAAGTTATTAATGCCCCATATGTGCGTGTTCCACGCCGGAGGACATTAAACGAACTTTCATCAAGACTCCCTCCCATTTAACCCTATGCCTCCCGATCAATCGAACCGAGAATCGATTCTATTGCATAATAATAATAATAATAATAACAGTACATTTATATAGCGCTTTACCTCAGATGAGCCCAAAGCGCTTTACAATCAATTATTCATCAACAGATAACAAAAACAACATTCAAGAGTGACACCAACCACCAACAGCGCATATGCAAAGCAACTCTCTCTCTCTCTCTAACACACACGCACACACACACACACACACAGTTTTTTCGGAAATTCTCCGAAAAAACTTATAGATTAATTCAAAGTCAATCCTCACAGACATAATCATTTGTTATCTTTTCCTAGACCTAGAAATAACCTCTACAAATCTAGCTTCCTATACTCTGGTGGAACCTTGTGGAACAGCCTGCCTGCTACTCTAAAGAAAATAAAAAACAGGAACTATTTTAAGACAAGACTCAAACTGCATCTTTCGAATAGTCAACAGTTAAATATGTAATGGTTATCCTAAATTTGGTTTTAATGTCTCCTAGCCCCATCCCCGCCCATAGATAAAACAATAGCGTGTGAGTGTAAAGCTGTGTATAATATATCTGTGGCCCCTTTTTTTCATTTTGATATGTGGAACACTATGTTGATATTGTATTGCTATTTCATGTGCTTTCTGTTAGTTGCTGTAAATATTTATATGCTCCTTTTCTTTCTGTAAATATTTATATGTTTCTTCTTCTTCTTCTCTCTCTCTCTCTCTCTCTCTCTCTTATTTCTATGTCCTTAACCAGTATAATTTATGTTTCGTGTATGTATGTTTGGTTTTTGCTTTTGTTTATAGATGGCTTGATGGAAAAAAGCATGTATATTTTGCTTATTCAATGTCCTTCTTTAAATAAAATTTTGACTTGACTTGACTTCACTTGACACACACACGCACACACACACGCACACACACATAAACACACAATTATTGACGCCAACTCGTTCATACCCCATTCGGTAAGCCACAGCAACCGAGCCGCATGGACTGACCACATACACCAACACACTTACACAAACACCCTCACACACAACGTACGCACGCAGACAGACACGCACACAGACACACACATGCGTGCACACACAACCCACAAAACCAAAATACACACAAGCACACATTCATGCTCACACACACACACACAACACACACACACACACACACACACACACACACACAAAACACAGCACAAACCTCTTATTCAATCTTCCCTCACGTGCACACAACGATAGACAACTGATCAAATATTTAGGGTGCAGCAGGAAAAAGATGGGTTTTAAGAGAGGTTTTGAATGAGGAGACTGAGTTGGAGTGTCGGAGAGGAGAAGGCAGAGAATTCCACAGAGATGGTGCTTGACAAGAAAAAGAAAGTTGGCCAGCAGATTTGAGACAGATGGAGGGAATGGAAAGGAGACGAGAATCAGAAGACGAACGTAGTTGGCGAGCTGGGACATAGAGATGAAGAAGATCAGAGAGATACAGGGGAGCTTGATCATTCAGTGACTTGAAGGCAAGGAGGAGAATTTTGTAGTCAATACGTGATTGAACTGGGAGCCAATGTAGGGAACGAAGAACCGGAGTGATGTGATCGTACCTAGGGGAGCGAGAAATGAGACGAGCAGCATTATTCTGGACCCGTTGGAGCTTAGAGATGAGAATTGATGGACAGCCAGCAAGAAGTGAGTTACAGTAGTCAAGGCGAGACAGGACAAAAGCACATACTAGTCTTCAGGGCATCCTGAGAGAGGAAACGGCGGATGGAACTAATTCTTCGAAGTTCTAGATACAGTGGAGTCCGGGTAAAACGAATTTTAACGGAACACAGACTCAGTTCGTTGTATCAGGATTTCGTTATACATGTACATGCACAATGTATGTTGAAAACAAAAACCGTTCAAACACTCGCCAATGATAACCGAAAACATAAACTTGACCAGTTTGGATCGTCTGTCTTAATCACGGGATGTACAAGGCTTGAAGTAGTTCAGCAGTGTTGTCTGACGCTGGTCTGTTTTGGCACACTTTTCAACAAGTTTGTCCATTAAGTGACAACACATCACACAAATTTAGTTTGTTATAGGCTTTCACGAACTTTTCGATCTTTATTTTGAGCGCGAATTGTAAAGCGACCTTGAGAAACCGAATGATCTGTAGGAAGCCTAGGCCTAGCAGACGACCCAGTGTGAATCTAAATGAGTTCACGCATGCGCAGTTCATAGTTTCCAACTTCCTTCCTCTTGACAACACGTTCTTTGAAGGCCTAGGTTTTTGCAGCGCATCACACAGGCTGAGTTCGTTATAGGCTATTTTTCAAAGTAAATAAAATTAGCCTGGGGCGTAGAACATGTGTTCGTAAAAAGCGGGTGTTCGTTATTTCAAAAGGATTTTTTGTTCGTTATACCCATGGCTTTGCAAGTGACAAATAGAAGGGCATTTGCCGGGAAATTGAAGTCAGTTCGTTAATCGCGAAATTTCGTTAAAAGCGAGTTCGTTATAGTTGGACTCCACTGTAGCAAGCCTTGCAAACATTGGAAACATGCTGTTTGAAAGAAAGGGTTTGGTCCAAAGTAACACCTAGATTGCGGTCGGATGCATAAGAGAAGGGGAGTAACTCCGAACGTCACACCAAATCTTTTCATTAAAAAAATCACCCAGAATAAAGTCTAACTCACATTTCATTTCTGAAAGATGCATATTGAATAGCAATGATGATATTATTATTCCAAAGCTAACACACTGTCACACAACAAACCATGAATTGGAATAAAAAATCCGTAATGGCACTCCGAGCATCGCGCCGAGTCAATACTGCGTCACGTCACATGGAAAGAAGAAAACAATTTGGGGTCACTTAGAAAAATCAGTTCAAAAAGACTAGTGCCAGTAGTGGGTGCTTTCCCTTGCTGTAAGAACCAAAAACGGACCAGCGAGACTGAGGTAAAGGAAGAACTAACTTAGTATATTGCATTGTGGGTAGGGAGAAAGTGAAAGTGTACGTACTAGACCTTGCGTTCAGCGGGCGCAATCGGCGCATACGGCTGCATGAGTTGACAAAATTCGGTCACAATTGGCGTCTGTGTCCTAGAAAGGGTTAACCCTCTCATAATTGCAGACGCCAAATCCGCCCAAATTTTTTTCCTTCCCTGGCTCGCGTAAACGCCGATTGCGCCTGCTGAACGCCAGGTCTAGTACGTTTACTTTCACTTTCTCCCTACCCACAATGCAATATACTAGGTTAGTTCTTCCTGTTCCTGACACTCACTGATCCGTTTTTGGTCTTTACAGCAAGGGAAAGCACCCAATAGTCTTTTTGCGCCATTACGGATTTTTTCTTCTAATTCATGGTTTGTTGTGTGACATTGTGCTAGCTTTCGAATGAAAATATCATCATTGCTATTCAATATGCATCTTTCATAAATGAAATGTGAGTTCGACTTTATTCTGGGTGATTTTTTTAGATAAAAGATTTGGTGTGACGTTCGGAGTTACTCCCCTTCTCTTATGCAATAGGATCGATTCTCGGTTCGATTGATCGGGAGGCATAGGGTTAAGGCCTAATTCTCTGAGACATTGCATAATTTATGCACCAATGTATTGTACTAAGTATTGCACCCTCACACAAAATTTGGATGGATTCTTGCCTTCCAGTTTACGAGATACAGCTCAGACATGAAATATACAGCTCAAAGAAGGATATTTTGGTTTTCACTGTCAAACTTCAAGGTCAAGGGTCAGCACACCAATAATTTATGCTCAGATGTCTTGTACTCTAGGTGATACACCACCACACAAAATATGAAGCCCTTCTGTCAAGAAAAATGTTGAAAATATGACTAAAACAACAATTTTCAGACCCCAACTACTTTCAAGGTCTACCGATGTCCTTGACCTTAATTTGATCGGTACCCTATCATCAGAATTGCCACAAGCCAATGCACCTACATGCCAAATCTGAAGACTGTGAGTCCAACGGGGTAGAATATATGGCCCCTTAAAAATGTTAGGTTTTCAAGGTCATACGTCAAGGTCACGACAGCAACAATATATGCATGGATGCCTTCCTCTCTTGGTGACACACTACCAGTACCACACAAAATTTGAAGCGATTCTGTTAAGCACAGACCTGTTTACCCCCTACACAAGTCTTGAGTAGTCTGGATAGCTGAAATGAGTAGTTTTTATGCAAAATGTGTAGTTTTATTCATAAAACCATCAAGCAATAATCACTGAAAATGAGTAGTAATCAAGAATTAAAGAGCATTATTTTCAATTTTGGAGAGTAGCAGAGGTCCAAACTGAGTAGAATACTACTCAAAAAGAGTAGAGTAAACAGGTCTGCTAGTGAAGTGGTTCGGGAGATATCCTTGAGACAGAAAAAAAGCGACAAACTCAGACTCCTTTGCCCGATCTATATCCGTGCAAAGGCGAACAAAACTCAGACTCTGAGGTGAGGGGCAAAACGGACAAACATGCTGCCAATTCGACAACTCACCCACTACATAGTGCTCCGCAAATTCACTGTAGTTGCGTGCCCAGCCCAAGGAATTCAACCAGCTGGCAACTTCTCCGGGTTTCCATAGGGCCACTGGCATTTCTGTCTTGCTCTTGTCACTGCTACCAGTAATACACAATGGCCATAAGATGAAGATCACCTGTTGAAAAACACACCTCAATTCACTGAACTGTACAAAGAAAAGTGCAAAGAGTTTATGACTGTCAGTTTAAATATAATATCTGATTTGAAAATAACATGTTTTTTTAGCAGTGCATGTCTAGATCTGTTATAATTTACCATAGACAGTACATATAAAATAGTACAAAATATTGTTTGCAGATTAATTAATTTTGCTACACTGGTGCAGCGGTTGATATGATTTAGATCAGACTACATGGAGGCACATCTTGTGATTTTCTGCTGTTTTAATCTAAATTGTAAGATCAGTATATATATGTTATTTTTATTTTGGTATGGTACATGGCCTTTGGCCTCTATTGGGACCATGTTCTTTAGCCCACACCAGCTGATGCTCTCATGGGCTAAAGTACACGGACTCTCGAGAGGCCAAAAGCCATGTACCATGCCAAAATCCAAATGACTAATAATATCTTCATTTTTTAATAAAACATGTAATGAAACAATCACTCACTAGAACTGCTAAAACTGCAACCCCAACCCCAGACCAAAAAGCAACAGTCCACGGATTTCCATTGCCTGGCGCTCTGGCTGGCGCTGTGAATCGCCACAATTCGTCTTCAAAATTTCTCAGCTTAGTACGGTAATCATCGTCATTTTCCTCCCTCTCTCTGCGACGTTCAGCCACTCTGTCACCGTGCTGTCGCTCGATGATGTTTCTGAAAATAAAAGCAGGCATTCTATGTGTTGTATATGATGTGTGTGAGTGAGTGACTGTGTGTGCGTGCATGTGTGCGTGTGTGTGTGTGCACTGCAGGGTTATATCTTCTTTTAAAGGGTACGCCCCCTCCCCTCCCCCCCAGCTTACAGCTTTAAGGGGTATTTTCACCTCCAGTTTTAAAGGGTCAAGACGAAAATATGAGAGAAATTCTACCCCAACTACCGTGAGTGCGTGCGTGCACACACACACACACTTACAGACATACACGCAGGCTTGCGCGTGTGCACATGCTCACACACACACAGACATCACTGCTTTTTTCTGTTTGTGGAACAACCAGTTCCTTCTTTGATTTAAAAAAAAAGTTTTCTTGCACACTTGCCAGATTGTAGCCAAGCTTTAAGAGCCAGGGTGTCTGCACGATCTTGTAGAGTTTTCAGTAGATCTAGGCTTGTGACAGTAGCCTTGATAGGCCTAGCAGACTATTGAAATAGAAGCAACATCATTAGCTTACTGAAAAGTAATGACTGTGCACAAATCATCATCTTAATGCGTCATCTTACCCCCTACTTGATATTTTAACCCTTTCACTGCCAACGTCGCATTTTAGCACCACAGTGATTTAACACCTATGTCACTAAAAGGCATCAGAAGGGGGTCTACTATCCAAAGACCTTGTTGTCTTAGTTTTGGGGAGTAAGGATACCTTATTTTATATATGTCACAGAAGAACCCCCAATACTGCATATTTTGTTCTCCACCCAGGTAAATTTAATAGCATTTTTGGGCTGAAATATGGCTGGCGGTGAAAGGGTTAAAGGGTAATTCTCACACATGGTTTTTCTAGGGGGTGATTTGAGAGGTCTAGTGCATATATATATACATGTACACAATCTCTATGTTTTCAGAAACCCTGATGTGTGTGTGTGTGTGTGTTTGGGGGAGGATGAGGTAATTCATACTCATTATAGGAATGCATGTTTATAAATGATAATTTTTTAACTGTTCATTCATAAATTATCTATCTGTACTTTCATTCATTATAATTTATTACCATTCGTTCAAAAAAGAAAAGCTCTATGTATGAGATTATGGCATGTTTAAAAAATGTTTATATATAATAATAATAATAATAATGAGGGGTGCACCCATCCCACTAAGTAGGCTACAGGGCACATTACACAATCATAATAATATTGAAAAATTTAGCAAAAACATGAAACAGAAATCCAACATGAGCAGCAAGTGTAGATAACAATCAATAACAACTACTGCTGCTACTACTGGCTGTAGAGTGGCACAGTGGTAACGCATTCGCTTCATATCAACTAAACCCGAGTCCGAACCTGAGTACAGGGGATTTTTCCTCTCACTTTGCACTAGGCCTTACGGTCTGAATGTGGAGTCTTTCGGATGAAACGATAAACTGAGGTCCTGTGTGCCCATGCACTAATAGCACACGTTAAACCAAGTGGCAATGAAAAAGTTGTCATTTGGTCAAAATTTACACCCCCCCCCCCCTTATCAGTAAAAAAAATCGCAAGCAAAAAAAGAAAAGAAAAAAGGGTGGCATGCCTCTGGCTGCGACACGCTCTCCAGGTGGGAGCAGCCCGAATTTCACAGAGATGTCTCTGTGACTATAAAGTACCTAATAGTACTATGTACTAGTAGTGGTAGTAATGTTAGTGTTAGTACTTAGTAGTACTAGTAGTAATACTAGTACTAACACTTTAACACTAACATCACTACCACTACTAGTACATAGTACTACTACTTACAATAAGGTTAACACAAGTTTCAATTGACACACACACATATATACATGTCATGGTTGTTTTTGTCATAGTTTTTGTAATTGTTGCTTAACATCATCAATTGCGTCTTTTCACACGCTGCCATTTTCTTTCTTGATTTGGTCAGATGCCAATGGTTGACAAAGGCTTTGTCTTAAAAACTAATAAAAGCTGAACATTTCCATTTCATCAACTAAAAGCTTGTTGGTTTGTAGTTTCTTTTATTGGAACATGGGTGAAAGAAAGGGTGCGATAAACTCTGCCTGAAAACATACTTCAACCCTTACTGTTTGCATAATTACTTGTGGGGTATTGGCAGAAAAGGGTACCGGGTACTTGTATGGAAATTCACACAGGGTTTCTGAAAACATAGAGATTGTGCGTATTTATGTGTTAAGAGTAGACCTCTTAAATCACCCCATAGAATCTCAAACCATGCTTGAGATTTACCCTTTAGCATCTGAAGAAAGGGTGAGATGACGCATTAAAATGATGATTTGTGCGTCAACAGTCATCTTCAAGCTTAATCATCAGAGTCTTCACTACCTTGAAGTTGGTGGATAAAATGAAGAAGAATATTTTTAGTAAGCGAATGATGTTCATATTTCAATTGTCTGCTAGGCCTATCTAGGCTATTGCAACAAGCTCGAGTTGCTAGCCCAGATCTAACATTCTACAAGATCATGCAGAAAGCCCTCATCATTGAAAGCTCGTCGCTCATTGGCAGATCCTTTTCTCAGCCCCCATTAAAAATAGTTTTAGATGCATTTGACATTCGTTTGATCAACATGGTGCTTAAACTTAAAGATTCTCCTACGTTTAATGTTTTTATCTTGAGCCTGAAACTGACGGTGGCAATACAGGCTGTAAACAGGGGGTGAGTGTATCCCATAAAGGTGCAGTCCGGCGGGTGAGCGATTGTTTTCGTTTTGCACCTCTGCGGTGGAAAGGTTTGGGGGGAAAGAAAATGGCTTCCTACAGGTTTGGGAGGAAAGAAAATGGCTTCCTATTCTTTCCCCCCAAACCTGTTCCACCGCAGAGGTGCAAAACGAAAACAATCGCTCACCCGCCGGACTGCACCTTTAACTCATTCGCATCGCAACAATTTTGAATTATTCAAAAAACTCACAAATCACTCCAGCCATGCACACAAACAAAACATACATAAACAAAAGGAGAAATGAAAGAAGATTACAGGTTTTTACTTCAGGTTTAGACATAGGGAAGTGGTAGATCAGACTTTTTTTTATAGACTTTGTATGGACAAATTCTTTACACCGATTGGTCCCCCCACAACGAACCACTACAAAAGCAAAGTCAGGGGCAAAATTGTGGTCTAAGGGAGTGAAGCGAGTTTAGAAGTGATCAAATGATCAACATCTGCACAGAGATTTACTTCCCTAAAAGCAATTGCATAAAATTGACAGATATCTATTAATTCCGGACATATATGGTCGGAACGACTTGAATGAGTTAACCCCTCGAGTTGACTGCCAGACAAAATTAAAGAAAAAATAATTGTCCAAATCATGCTATGAGTGATAGACTAAGCCAGCCTGGCTGGCAAAATGGTCTGGGGATATAAATCTCTTGACTGTGTTAGAACAAAACCCAGCATATCAGAGTTATTCCTCTTCATCTGATGATGTCATCAGTGATGTCATTAATTCAGTATACGCTATGCAGTCAAGGGGTTAAGAGGGGGGAAACAATCAAGAATCCTGTCATAACTGAGAAAAGACTTCCCCCCACATAATCCTTGAAGTTATCTCTTCAGTCCATTTCAACTGTCCTTTCACAGAATCATGAACTTACCTAAGAATGTAGGCAAGATAAAATCAGCTGTAACAATACTTTAACACACAATCACCTACTACATCAGCACACAGATCACTTGTAACCTTTTCCAACCACACTAATCGTCTATCCCAGTCTCCAAAGGCTTTGGCTTTCATAAGAAAGGCACTGGCTTGAGGTATTGCTCCAGCACTTAACCTTAATAGTCACTGGGCCCTATCCTTGATCAAAGGAGCAACAGATTGTGCAAGTTGTAAAATTTGAGAATGTTCAACTTTGGACAACACATTTCCAATACGCAACCCGCTAAACATTAGAACATTGCTTAATGAAGGCAATATTATAGAGTCTGTGTTGATTATGTCACTAGGTCACGTGAGTGTAAGACATATACTTATTAAGTAGTAAGTTATTATGTCATTTATAATTTTATTTATATATATCATCATCACTTTTTAAAATAGCAAGAACAGTATCAAGCAAGTGATCCACTGAATGTACAGCTGCACGAGGCGTGCCTCACCTAATTAACAGCTGGCATCAACACATGTACACCCTATACCCCTGACTGGGCAGAATGGGCTCAAGACACGCCCAGTATATAAACCCATGCCAAGGGATGTGTGGCCAGCTAAAATTGCTCTACAACGAAAAAAACCAGTTTTTATTTGCAAACTGGTCTGGTCGGTGTAGCCATTTACCACATGACAACAAAAAACAAACAAGATCTGACCTCAACGTTGTGTTGACCTGGAGGTAGCCTTCCCATATCTGTCGGCAGGTGGGACACTCTCGTCGGCGCGGCCTGGCGGAGAGGTACCAGCCAGCCAGACATCCCCGGCACACAGAGTGTCCGCAGTTCAGAGTGGTCGGCTCCAACAGTATGGACATGCACACCGGGCACAGGAAATCCTCATCTATGGGTTCGCCCCTTTCCATTACACTGCCCTCTGGAAGAGATAATGCAAAGGCTATTCATACACAATTATAGTGCAAAGAAGATTGTCTTATTTGTGGAGAAATCCCATGTTTTCTTTAAATCAGTTTAAATGTGTCGTCAAACAAAGATTAAAGGATCAATTCCTACAGACATGGAGAAGTGATGTTTATGGTAGTAGCGTGTGTTATAACTATCGTTTAGTTAAAGAAAGCCCTAGTCTTGAGCATTATTTGCTAGTTTTGCCATATTCCTTGCGTCAGTCAATGATTAAGTTTAGAATTTGCAATAATAAGTTTGGATATCCCTAGGCAAGAAAGAAAATGTACCCTGTGTGAACTGAATGAAATTGGTGATGAATTTCACTATTTCTTTGCTTGTTCTTTTCCTTTGATAAAAGACCATAGGTCAGAGCTATTAGTATTACCCACATATTTTCAGCGTCACCCCAATGTTATTAAATTTAGTACTTTAATGTATACCCGCAGGAAATCTAAACATGTCAAACTCGCAAAGTTTATCCATATACTTGTAACTTTGTTTTCTAAAACTTTAAGAAACATAAATGCGGAGAAAAAAAAAAGAAAAAAATTATAGTGCAAAGAAACTATGATAAGCTGGACAGCAGAAAGTGTTAACGTCAGAGAAGAAGTCTGGATCTGGTTCGTCGCAGACGCCACTTCTGACACCCTCTCCCCCTCCTCCCATAATCGCTTCAGCCCTGAACTCCTTACATTCTAAGGAGGGCCAGGCCACACCCAAGTCTTGATGTTGGGTGCCCCTCTTTAACTTTTAAGGAAGGCAACACAGTGGCTTGCTAGGACATCTATATTATAATACGCGTGCCGATAAGAATTTTTAATCTCTATTTTCTCCTAAGTCGCGGCGATTTTTGCCTTCAACTGTGAAATATAGGGGCACGTGTAGGTGCTTAACAGTTCTTCAAAGTGAAATTCGCCAAGTCATCGTTTAAAGCCGGGATTTCACATAAAATTTGCTTAACGGAGGGAGTGATTTTCAAGAAAGACAGTTTCACGGAATAGCCGTGACAGTGGAATAGCTGTGACGTCATATCCTTTACGCAAAACTTAGATTTTTTTGTGCTTGAGGGAACAGCTGTGATCCTTGTATGACCTTTATGTCGGAGGCCCCCAACAACAATCACCAGGTAAAAACACTCAAACTGCCAAAATGTTTTCAAAAACAATAGTGGATTAATCCTTAACCCATTAATAGCCATGCACGCTCAATGCGTGCACATGCACTCCCAAAGCTACAGAAGCAGAGGAAGGGAAACAATAAATTATATTGGTCTGAATCGCTTGAAAAATGAGTTATCTACCTTATCCATCATGATTTTTACATCCAGTGTTTGATTCAAGCGCATGCCAACAAGTTTTGTTGTGTGAAGTGAAAAAAATGGCTTCAGGAACCGCTCCCAGATCGAGGTGAGTGTAATATTATCTCTAACGCATTTATCACAAAACAAACTGCACAGAGTTTTAGATAAACATGTTTACAATTATACGTGTTTCACCGTTTTTGCGAATTCTAAAAATTCTAGGTAACTTTTCTTTGCTGAAGTAAGCTACCCAACTGCACGCTGTGAGCGTGCATGGCTATGAATGGCCCCAGTGATTTTACTGTATGACTGTTGCGGTGGGGAAGGAAAACATGCGAGAAGTCAAAACAAATACCAGCTGCTCTGGGATATACACATACTGGCTGGTTTGGGTTACCTGTTAACTCAAACAATCATGTGTCACCAGCAATTCACAACATGTTTTACTTCATCATTTAGCGACCCATCTCTCTCTCTCTCTGTGATTTTATTGCATCACTATGAGAAAAACCCGTCCCCTCTCGTAGCCATGCACGCTTCAAGCGCGCGCATGAAAAAACACTGAAAAAATAAGAATTTTTCTATTTCTCTAGAATATTAGTTTTTTGGGTTGCCTTTGCAACAGAAATTCACAAAAAGTTTGTAGGATTTAACACAACAAAATTCTTGGCTATTAATGGGTTAATCGGGCCCCTTTGTACATACCGAGGGGGGGCAAACACGATGCTGCAATAGCCTGAGTAGCAGAATGTGTCGTCTGCTAAATGGTTCATTTTTAGACTGTGCGTGTGATAACAAAAAGCCAAGGCTAGGCCTAACTCACTGCACCTAGAAACTTCTATGGTTGCTTTGGTTAGAAGAAGGGAGAGGTGGAGGGGTGGCTAGGAAGGAGAAGAGGGAGGCGAGTAGGGCTTTTTTACAAATAGTTCCTCTACGTTCTGGAAGTTTGGTGTTTGGTCTAACCATATTTGTTTTGAAAGGTGCATAACGGAGAACAACGCATCTGCGCTCATGAATTGACAGGAAACCGAGCAAGCAATGATTAAGTGTGTGCTGTCTACTACAGTGTGTGTGTGTGTGTGTGTGTGTGTGTGTGTGTGTGTGTGTTTTCACAACATTTAGGCACCTACTTTTCTCAAAGTGACAAAACCTAAGTCAGTGTTCTGTGCGAGGCTTGCAAAATTTTGCTTTCATGAAGCTGGGTCAGGTGTCGGACTTGACTGCTTTCCCTTCTTCCTCTTATAATAAATTTTTTACATCGACTGTCTAAGAAGCCTTGATAGCTCAATAGGTAAAGCGACACGTCCGCAAATCAGTAGGTCGCGGCACGCAACTCTACACACGTCCGTGGTCGCGGGTTCGAGTCGGCCCCTCCTCGCCACATTTTGTTTGGTTGGTTTTTTTTGTGGGGGGGGGGGGGGGGTCATCTTTTTTAAAGGAGAGGGGAGTGGGCGGAAGGGAGGGGGCACCACCACATATTTTTTGGTCTCTTTTCTTCATTATTTACATCTAACCAGTTCTTCTTCTTCTTCTTCTTTTTCTTCTTCGATCGCTCAGACAGGTTCCTATCAATTATGAACGCAGATGCTTCATGCTGCCGTGCAGAGCACAGGTTTATCTAGTAATTCATAAAACTAAAAAAGCTGAAAAGTCAGTAACATTTTTGCAAGATTGGCTATGGAAAAAGTCAACATCAGTGATGTCCCACGACCCCGGTCATAGTCAGTTGACCTATTAAAATTGATAATGTCCTCTTGTGTTCACCACTTTCAACACAAATGTCTGATTAAATGTTTAACATGGCATGCTTTGTATTATTACTTTCTTCAAGAGCCAGGACACTGTCCTGTATTGATTTATCTTGTCTCGGGACAGTTTGTTCTATCACTTTTCGATCCTCGGTGCATCACTCATTCACTGCATTATTATCTGAGCTCGTCGTATCAGGTCATTTCCCCCCCATGGACTACCCCCCCCCCCCCTCCCAGATATTTCCCCCCTGGACAATTTCCAGCAAGGACAATTCCCCCCTAGGACAATCCCCACCCATTAGCTCTTCTATGAACACAATCTTAAAAGTAAATATCAAAAGTTGAATACTCACACAGTCAAAGGTTCAAACAATCATTTGTTTTTGACATGTATAAAGGTCTTTTTCTCTTAGCTGTTGGCTTGTACAAGTGTTTGATAGTGAAATGACTGAGCTGAAATCAAATATGATTGTTGAAATTGTCCCAGGGGGGAATTGTCTAGGGGAAATTGTCGGGGGGGGGAATGTACAATAATCTCTGAGCTGAAGATGACATTTTCATTGTCTCATTGTGTAGGCAAAATGTATTCATAAGGAAATGCTTGCATTCTTTAAAAACAAGATCTTGACACCTGAGTATCAAGTAGTAGTGGTAGTACAGTGGAACCTCCCTTATAAGACCTCCCTCCCACATAAGACCTACTTCTCTGAGACATTACCCTTCTTTGCAAGTATTAAAATTACCTCCCTTATAAGACCTCGTCATTTGGGATGATTTTTTTTATGGTCTTATACAGGAGGTTCCACTGTAGTACATGTAGCCAAACAGAACAGTACAAGAACTCGTTCTTCATCAGGACAGTAGTACTACTAGTAGAATGGAACCAGATGACCAACGCCTCCATCGAATCAGGCCTCGCCAGCGCAGCATCATCAGCGCCAGGCGGCTCACCAGGGCCTGCACCAACTAAAAACTAAAATAGGATATTAGGGCCATAGATCAGACTAATCAGAGTAGTGGTAAAGAAGGGCAGGAGCTGTACCGGTCGGGGCTTGTCCCCGGGGGCCGCTACGGTAGCCGGATTGGTCTTGCTCGGATACTGCAAAAGAAAGGTTTATGGCCAATAAAAAGTAGACTGTCGTTCCATTAAGACAGCAATTTTACATTTTAATTATTTTTTAAGTCAGTCTGTCATTACCATCAAGAATTTTAACTCTAAATGCGCTCTCCTATTTCCGTTGTGTATATATAGCCTTCATAGGCTCCTACAACGAATATGTTCAGATTCAGATTCAGAATTAGGGTACTTTATAGTCACAGAGGCGTCTCTGTGAAATTCGGGTAGCTCCCACCTGGAGAGCGCGTCGCAGCCAGAGGCACGCCACCCATTTAAAATAGAAAAGAATTGCATGTGATTTTTGTGTGATTGATGAGGCCGGAAGGAAGGGTGGGGGTGGCTAGGTGT
>CM065680.1:11070124-11103315 GCA_017654935.2 Phymorhynchus buccinoides | reverse complement strand
GCGTAAGAGCTCTATTTCTGGGAACAAACATTTCAATTCAGATAATCATAATTGTCTACAATATCAGAAAGGTGCCTCCCCCCATGGGGATACCGGGGGGTCTTTTGTATAAATAGTTCACCCATCTTCCGGAAGTTCTGTGCTTGTAACTTCCTCTAATCTGTTACTCTCTTTGACTCTGCCTTTTCCCTTTGCTTACTGTCATCTACTATCTTTCTGCCTTACCGGTCCATTTTCCTGCCTTTTTTCACGAAAAACTTTCAAAAACATTTCCTCCAGCGCTCATATAATTGACAGGAAACTGTCTGAACGATCGAAGAAGAAGAAGAGAGTTGGGGCCACTACTCACAAGGCGTTCTGGAAGTTGCTGAAGTCCTTGACCTGTGACCCGAAGAGGAGGTACCCCAGCTGGGTAAAGGCGAGGAAGATGATGATGAACATGACGAAGAAGCCCGCCAGGTCCTTGGCGCAGCGCCCCAGCGTGGACGACAGCTGAGTCATCGTCTTGTTGAAGCTGATGTACTTGAAGATCTGTCAGCGAGCAAAAAACAACAACACTGAAAAGAGAATCTAAGGAGGGGAAAAAGGTCTTCAGGGAAAAGAAACCCCCTTCAAATGAAAGTTTCAGCCCTGAATATTCCTTACACTCTAAGGGGGCTTGATTCCTGCATTCTCCTCTTCGTGAATGAAAATCTGCTTAACGCAGACCTGTTTACCTACACAAGTTTTGAGTAGTCTGGATAGCTGAAATGAGTAGTTTTGGTGCAAAATGTGTAGTTTTATTCATTAAACCATCAAACACTGTTCACTGAAAATGAGTTATTAGAGCATTATGTTCAATTTTGAAGAGTAGTAGAGGTCCAAATTGAGTAGAATACTGCTCGAAAAGAGTAGAGTAAACAGGTCTGTTAACGTCCTCCGGTCTGGAAAGACACAGGACATTAGTAGATATAAAGATGGTGGGAACGATCCTGGAGGCAATGCCCGGAGGCAGTGCAACACCAGGAAAGTCCCGAATATTTAACAACAACAAAATCTAATTACATTCTCTTCTCTAATCGCTGCTCTTATAAGAGAGAAAAAAAGAAGAAAGAAAAGCAAATCCAGTTAAAAGGCTTCAGAAAAAGATACCACTCCAACAACCACCTTTTCATGTCTGTAAGGGATACAAAACTGGTTATAATAAACATAATAAAATACTGCCGGGTCTAGGAGTCAGCTTGAACCCTGACACCACCAATGTCGCATTTTAGCACCACAATGATTTAACACCCATGCGACGAAAAGGCCTCAAACCAGGGTTTGCTATCCAAAGAGCCTGTTTTCTTAATTATGGGAGGTAAGGATAGGCCTTACGCTATGCATGTCATAGAGGAATCCCCCATATTGCAGATGATTTTGTTTTCTCTACCCAGGTAAGTTTAATGGAAATGCTTTGCTGAAAAATGGTTGGTGGCGAAAGGGTTCATTCGAATTCATCAAGATAGTGCACAGTGGCATCCTCATCCTCATCCTCCTTGACCCATGCATAAAGATAGCAACAGCTATGGCATTGCAGAAGCAAGTCTCCAAGCAGCTTAGGCTCTTGAAGTCAGCAAACCTGGCATGTATCATGTTGATACCATCATAAATTTAACATTCCTAGCAATATGGGAATTCTGTGATATGGTGGTCTTGGTTGATATTGTCTGACAGTAGAAGGCAATGAATTCCAGAGTTTGACTGCTATGATGTAAAAGCTCTACCACCGTGCCTATCACGTTTAAATTTTTGTATTCGAAAGATCCTATTGTCATTTGCTGAGCGGAGGGATCGAGATGGAGCGTAAATTTCAAGAAGCTCAGAGAGGTATTGCGGTGCTGTTCCTGATATGATCTGATAGCAGAGACAGGCAGCTTTGTAGTTTATTCTTTGTTGAACGGGTAGCCAATGTAACTCTTTAAGTAGAGGTGATGTGTGTTGAAGACGCTTGGCTTTGAAGGCCATTCTAGCAGCAGAGTTTTGAAGTTGTTGTAAGGGCTTGAGAAGCGCCTGTGGGCAACCAAGTAGAAGGGAGTTGCAGTAATCTAATCTAGACAAAATGTATGAACTGACTAGCGTTTTGGTTGCCTCGGTCGTGAGAAAGGGGCGTATAGAGCTGATTCGCCTGAGTTTGATGTATGTAGCCTGGCAGATCTTATATTGATATGATGTTGCATGGAAAGGTCTTCATCCAAGAAAGCGCCAAGGTTGCGAACATGTTCAGAAAAATGGATGTTGGAATCTCCAAGGGCAATGGTGGAGGGCAGAGAGCTAGAGTCAACAGATGGGGGAAGCACTCTAAGTGCTTCAGTCTTGTCATCGTTTAGTTTAAGCTTATTGTTTGACATCCATGTTTTCACTTCAGTGACACAGTCTTGAAGAATGTGAATTAGCTGGTCGTGAGCTAGCGGTGAAGCACGATGATTGAGTTGAGTATCATCGGCATACATTTCATGACGGACAGAGTGTTTCGCTATGAGGGGGGTCAATGGGGTGGTATAAAGAATGAACAAAATTGGTCCTAACACGGAGCCTTGTAGGACGCCAAAATCAAGAACTGACTCAGAAGATTTGTTTTCATTTACTACAACTATTTGTTTTCTTTTATGAAGATAGGAACGAAACCATTTGAGGACATTTCCAGTGATTCCAAAATTTTGTTTGAGACGAGAAATAAGCATGTCATGATCGATTGTATCGAAGGCAGCTGAAAGATCAAGGAGTAGGAGAACCGAAACTTTGTCTTCGTCTAGAGAGAGAAGTAAATCGTTCAGAATTCGCAAAAGGACTGTCTCTGTGCTGTGCCCTGGCCTATAGGCTGACTGATGAGGACTGAGAAGATTGTGGGTGGTCAGATGGGAGAAACGTTGATGAAGCACAAGCCTTTCAAGAAGTTTAGAAAAATAAGGGAGATTTGAGATGGGTCGATAGTTTTTCAGTTCGTTGGGGTCATGGTTTGGTTTTTTGAGCAGAGGTTTTACGATAGCAGTCTTGAATTCCGAGGGAAAGATACCAGAAGAGAGTGACTTGTTCATTATATTGGTTATAGTTGGCAGAACAAGATCGATGTGTTGAAACAGAAACTTGGTGGGAATAGGGTCTAAGTCACAGGTTTTGGGCGTGGTCCGTAGTATAAGTCGTTTAACAAAGTCCTGGGAAACAGGGGTGAAAGTTAGGAAAGGGATACCTTCAAAAATGTTGGCAGGATTGTCCAACTGCTGGACAGACTGAAAACTATTACGGATAGCTATAATTTTATTCCTAAAGAAATCAGCAAACATGTCAGGTAGTAGACTTGCATCAAATGATGCTAAAATGACTACTAATAATAGTATTTTATTATGTTTATTATAACCAGTTTTGTAATATGACAACTAAAATAGTAAGAAAAATAATAACAGAATCTGAATTTTGTGTAAAATTTGGGGGGGCGCCTTATAATCAGGTGCGCCTTATAGTCCGAAACATACGGTACTCCTAGCATTATAATAATCACACTATCATCATCACCATTATCATCGTCATCACCTTGATCAAAGCCATAAAAGTGGCAATAAAGATGGCGTTGCACAAGTGTGTCTCACAGTTGTTGTTGTCGTTCCCTGGCTTAAAGACTCCAGGGATCATCCAAACAGCTGAAGCAATTGAACACTATGGTACAAATGCCCCAACTAGGGATGAGAACATTACGTGCGTGACCGTTTTTGATTACCCCGCCACGTGAGCAGCCACACTCCGACTTCGGAGGATGTGTGTCTCCCAGTAGCTAAGAGCTTTATCATAACTATCACCGTCATCATCATCACCATCATCATCACCACTTAATCATATTATCACTTCATCCTCACCTTGATCCATGCCATAAAGGTGGCAATGGCAATGGCATTGCAGAAGCGCGTCTCCCAGTAGCTGAGGGTCTCAAAGTCGGCAAAGATGTCAGGGTTTTCCAGCAGACCGGAGAGCTTGTCGCCCACCTCCACAGTGCGGTAGAGGTTGAAGGCCACGCACACCATGGAGATGATGATCACCAGAATGTCCAGGATGTTCCAGAAACTCTTGAAGTACGACAGACGGTGCTTCTTGATCTGCAAAGTGAAAAGATTTGTTGGGAACTCGTACGATTTTCCTGTTTCTTGATCTGGAAGCGAGAAACTCTTGAAGTCTTGATCTGCAAAGTGAAAAGATTTGTTGGGAACTCGTACGATTTTCCTGTTTCTTGATCTGGAAGCAAGAAACTCTTGAAGTGCGGCAGACGGTGCTTCTTGATCTGTAAAGTGAAAAGATTTGTTGGGAACTCATACGATTTTCCCGTTTCTTGATCTGGAAGCGAAAACTTTGGGGTGGAGGTGGGGGTGGAAAAGATTTCAGTTAGTGCCAGACTTGAGAATGAAGATGAGGGGGAAAATAAATCTATGAAAGAAAAACAATGAATGTATGATTTAAATAGCAGAGAGGGGGGTGGGAGTATGGGATGCATGTGGGATGCCTAGGATATTCCAGAAACTCCTGATGTATGACAGACAGTGCTTTGTTTATCCGAAAATTGGAAAATTTGTGGGGAAATCAAGATTTCACAGTTTCTTGATCTGGAAGTGGAAAATTTTGTTGGGGAAATAGAAGAGATTTCAGTCAGTACCGCAATGAAAATTAATCAAAGAAGACATAACATAGAAGAAAGAGAAAATGAGTGTATGATTTGTAAATAGTAGCAGGGGTGTAGGGAGAGAAGGGAGTGGATATTTTTTTTTTAAATGAATCTATGTTCAAAAGCCACACAGAAACACTGGCACACAGATCCACTTCCTTCTGTTTCACACAGGCAACCAGTGTTCCATTAACCTTTGTGTGGCTACAGTTAGGAAAAGAAACGAAAGATAAGATTATTATAAATATTATTATTTTAAAAAAGGCACGATGTGGTCATGTAGATTATCATTTGAGGACACTGTAGGGCCAGCCACACACATACAATGCGATTTTGACAATGTTTTCATGATTCACGTGAAATACTTCCGTCTGAAAACAATTCTGCTATTTTCGCTCACTAGACTCAAGTAGACCCAATACATGAATTTCATATGATTCAGGACTCGCATCCTCAAAATCGCATCACATTCAGACACGCTTCGTATGTGTGTGGCTGCCCCTACATGCTCCAATTACTTACTGAAAGCTAAAAACAAGAAAGAAGTTGACCATGTTAACTTAAAATAATGATGTGGGTTCAGATACCTCAATGACTTCCTCCACTGTATAGCAAGGGGTGAATAAAGTACTCTCAAAGTGCTCTCTCTCTCTCTCTCTCTCTCTCTCTCTCTCTCTCTCTCTCTCTCTCTCTCTCTCTCACACACACACACACCTCGATGACTTCCTCCACAGTTTAGTAAAGGATGAAGAGGCAGATGGCCTTGCAGGCCAGCACAAAGTGGTCTCTCTCTCTCTCTCTCTCTCTCTCTCTCTCTCTCTCTCTCTCTCTCTCTCACACACACACACACACACACACACACACCTCGATAACTTCCTCCACGGTGTAGTAAAGGATGAAGAGGCAGAAGAGCAGGCCAGCACAAAGTGCTCTCTCTCTCTCTCTCTCTCTCTCTCTCTCTCTCTCTCTCTCTCTCTCCTCACACACACACACACACCTCGACGACTTCCTCCATGGTGTAGTACAGGAGGAAGAGGCAGAAGATGACCTCGCAGGCCAGCACAAAGTACTCTCTCTCTCCTCTCACACACACACACACACCTCGAAGACTTCCTCCACGGTGTAGTACAGGAGGAAGAGGCAGAAGATGACCTCGCAGGCCAGCACAAAGTACTCTGTCTCTCTCTCTCTCTCTCTCTTATTACTTTTGCTTTTTATTTGATTGACATTAGGCTACTTGTGTTATTATGATGCTATGATTATTAATAGTAGTAGTAGTAGTAGTAGTAGTAGTAGTAGTAGTAGTAGTAGTAGTAGATGATGAAGTAAATTGTGGTGGAAATCGGGTTTTTTTGGGGGGGTTTCCTCTTCATTTTTTGTTTGTTTGGTCGGTTGGTTTCTGTTTTGCTTGTTCTTATTACTGATGGTGATGTTCTGCGTACCGTGTCATTGTTATATTACTGTAGTACTAGTAGTAGTAAGAGTAGTAAAAGAAGTAGTAGTAGTAGTAGTAGTAGTAGTAGTAGTAGTGGTGGTAGTAGTAGTAGTAGTAGTAGTAGTAGTAGTAGTAGTAGTAGTAGTAGTAGTAGTAGTAGTAGTAGATGATGAAGCAAATTGTGGTGGAAATCTTTTTTTTTTCTTTCTTTTTTTCTCTTCATTTTTTGTTTGTTTGGTCGGTTGCTTTCTGTTTTGCTTGTTCTTATTACTGATGGTGATGTTCTGCGTACCGTGTCATTGTTATATTACTGTAGTACTGTAGTAGTAGTAGTAGTAGTAGTAGTAGTAGTAGTAGTAGTAGTAGTAGTGGTGTGGTGGTGGTGGTGATGGTGGTGATAATAGTAATAGTAGGTGAAGACGGGGTAGAGGGCCCATGGGCGGGTGGGAGGCCCGTGCCGGTTGTCTCATGGAGTGGGGCGGGTTTCGGTTGGGTTTGTCCATGAGACGAATGCTAAACATTAACACTCGTCTCATGGGCAAAATATGGCAGAGATTTGCTTTGTTTCGTGGGATAATTGACATGGCATACTTACCCGCCCATGGGCTTTTTGCCCTGTCTTACACAAGTAATGGTAGTAGGAGAAGTAAATTGTAGTGAAAGAGGTGTTTTTTTATCCATTTATTTGTTTATTTGGTTGGTTAGTTTTCTATTTTGTTTGATTTAATTGCTGATGTTGATGCTCTGACTACCATGTCGTTGCTATATTACTGTTAGTTGTTTTTTGTTGGCGATTTTCCTGTCTCAATGTTCATTTATAGTAGTAGTTATGTATTGCATGTTTAGAACCAAGGACAGAATGGAAGACTAGGCCCAGCCTAAATTCTTTTCCTTGTAAAATAAAGTTTCTGAGTCTGAGTCTGAGTCTCTCTCTCACACACATACACACGCACACACACCTCGATGACTTCCTCCAAGGTGCAGTACAGGAGGAAGAGGCAGAAGATGACCTCGCAGGCCAGCACAAAGTTCTCTCTCTCTCTCTCTCTCTCTCTCTCTCTCTCTCTCTCTCTCTCTCTCACACACACACACACACGCACACACACCTCGATGACTTCCTCCACGGTGTAGTACAGGAGGAAGAGGCAGAAGATGACCTCGCAGGCCAGCACAAAGTAGTCCCCGATGCTGACATAGCGGAGCAGCTTCACTGTGCGGAACGTCCAGGATGGCAGGGCCCCTCCTGTGGCTGGAAACTCCACCAACAGTCTGTTATAAAATAAACATAAAACTGTGAGAAAAAAATGCTGCATTAAAATAAATTAAAAAACAAGAAAAAAGTCTGAAGATATAAAAAAAAGAAAAATTTAAAGAAAGGTGTAAAGATTTTCATTTCTATATCTATGAGGACAAATAAAAATATCTTTTTTTTTATTTATCAGGCATCAGAATACTCCTGAGTCCAATTCGCGGACGAACAACACTCGCCATGACTCAGAGTCGACATCGAATCGGACCCCACAAAACTCGGCATCATTGCGATCATTCGCTACCCGATTTCTCACAGAAAAGTTCAAAGTTCTCACATCATCGTAGTCTCCCGCGATCATATCCTCTAAATCGACTCATTTAAAACCCAAATCACAATCACTGTCATCAAAACAAACTCTGAAACAGTGAAAGTAAGAGTCTAGAGAGCTCTAAACTCGGAAGAAAAAACAAACATGGCCGGGATATTTCGTTTCCGAAGGCGCAGTATGAAAACAAACCGTTTAAGAATACCATTTGAGAATAAGATCGCACTGCCTCATGAAGTACAACCGCGGCCGGCAGTGCCAAAACCGCGGCCAGTGTCTACCAAAACCGCGGAAATCCGCAGATCCGCGGACCGTTCTGATGCCTGTTAATAGTAAAATGAAACAAAAGAAACATGTTCCTTTAACCCCTTCAGGAAAACAGAAATTATCGATTTTCTTATTATAAAATTTAAAAGAGGCCTGTTAGACTCAATCTGAGAAATGGTTTCCTGACTTGTCTAAACCAAAAACCATCATTCTAGGACTATGACATCAAAAGTTATGACATCATGAATGACATCACACACCTGGTAGTAGACAGGGGACTGGGCAGGGAAGGGGTCAAAAGCATTTGGAAAACAAGAAAGAAAAATTCCATAAACATTAAATAAAAAGTAAAAAACGTGTCAAGATTTTCAAATCTATAATAGTGATGGATAAAAAAATAGATTTTTTTAAAAATAATAAACTGAAACAAAAGAAACATGTTCTTTTAAGATGGAGATTGAGTTTTTGTCACTGATGGGGGAAAAGGTCACATAAACAGATTTCAAAAAGTGTTATCTTTGATAATAATACCAAACTAAACCAAAGAAAGGCCAATTTAAACATTTTTTACTTGACAAAACACTTCTATGGGCAAGTAATACTGGGCATCAATAGGCATTGTGTGGGAAACTAAGAACCATTCTTGCCTATTTTCTATTAAGATCTATTGACTAGTTTATACTCCGGTCATTGGACCACATTTCTGTTCATAGGAAAACAAACAGAAATGATAATCTTCAACAATTGACAATAATTTTTTAAAATACTGTAATCCTAACCAATAATATCATTTTTGCTTATTTAATTCTGAGAAAGCAACTTGCATCTCACTGCTGTTCAGAGAGGGACGCTCAGTTTATCTATATTTTTATACGTTTTTTGGGTTTTTTTAAACCGAAGTTGCTAACCTTCACAAATAACAGCCAAGAATATGTTGTAGTATGTTTGGAAATAAGTTACATTAGTTTGCTATTGCTAGATTTTCACTCACGGGCAGTTTTATTTATATTTGCAATGCTAATTGTATTATTTAAGAACATTTTCTACTAAATATGTTGCATGATACTACACAACAAAAAATAGTTTTTACCATAAATCTGATGGAAAACACTTAACCTGTACACACATTATCAATAGTTATGATACCTGTACCCATTAATATATTGTAACATTGTGAAAAATGTCTTTTAATGTCGGATAACATGTTTCTCCAATCTAATTTAACCATAATTACCAACACTTAAAACATGTGCATTAGCTCTAATAAACCTGGAACCATACCCTAGTATAGGAAAACGAAAGTAGCCGGTGGCCTTGACCCCCCTACCGGATGCTGGGTGGTAGTTATCCCCCTTACATCCGGGTGGGCGTGGCACACCGGTCTAGTCCTATCTTCATTCCTCCATTTCCAGCTCACCTGTCAAGATGCCTTTTAATGTCGGATAACATGTTTCTCCATTTGATGATATACAGTGGAGTCCAACTATAACGAAACTCGCTTTTAACGAAATTTCGCGATTAACGAACTGACTTCAATTTCCCGGCAAATGCCCTTCTATTTGTCACTTGCAAAGCCATGGGTATAACGAACAAAAAATCCTTTTGAAATAACGAACATCCGCTTTTTACGAACACATGTTCTACGCCCCAGGATAATTTTATTTACTTGGAAAAATAGCCTATAACGAACTCAGCCTGTGCGATGCGCTGCAAAAACCTAGGCCTTCAAACTCCAAGCTAGAACGTGTTGTCAAGAGGAAGGAAGTTGGAAAATATGAACTGCGCATGCGTGAACTCATTTAGATTCACACTGGGTCGTCTGCTAGGCCTAGGCTTCCTACAGATCATTCGGTTTCTCAAGGTCGCTTTACAATTCGCGCTCAAAATAAAGATCGAAAAGTTCGTGAAAGCCTATAACAAACTAAATTTGTGTGATGTGTTGTCACTTAATGGACAAACTTGTTGAAAAGTGTGCCAAAACAGATCAGCGTCAGACAACACTGCTGAACTTCTTCAAGCCTTGTACATCCCGTGATTAAGACAGACGATCCAAACTGGTCAAGTTTATGTTTTCAGTTATCATTGGTGAGTGTTTGAACTGTTTTTGTTTTCAACATACATTGTACATGTACATGTATAATGAAATCCTGATACAACGAACTGAGTCTGTGTTCCGTTAAAATTCGTTTTACCCGGACTCCACTGTACTTTGTTGTTCAGAATGTTATGTATGTATGCATGTGTATGTTTGTATATAAGTATGTGTTGGTTTCATGTTGTTTATTTTTGTTTTCTTTGGTTTACATGTGTATATAAGAAAAACAAATAAAAATGTGTGTTTTTAAATGATGGAAAAAATATATATCACAAATACTATAAAGAACATACAGCCACAACATTTTTATATGGACATGCTTGGTGACGTTTTTATCTAAGATTTCTTGATTCAGTGTTCTAACTAAACAGCTTGATTTTGTGTGTTTTGAACGGCTGTGATATCTCTTCACCTCAATTCTGACAAGATTTTTTTCTCTCCAAATTTTCAAAATCTTTGTCAAATTGTTTTTCAAGTTTCTAAATTCCAGAATTGAAAATCCAAACTACAATCCAACCAGGTGTGAGTTTGGACTAGCAAGAGCGGTGTAGTGTGGCACAGTGGTAACGCGTTCGCTTCGTGTCAAGTAAACCCGAGTTCAAAACTGGGTACAGGGGATTTGTCCTCTCACTTTGCACTAAGCCTTACGGTCTGAATGTGGAGTCTTTCGGATGAGACGATAAACCGAAGTCCTGTGTTCCCATGCACTTAGCACATGTTAAAGCCAGTGGCAACGGAAAAGTTGTGATTTTGTCAAAATTTAACCCACTCCACCCCCACCCCCTTTCCTTCTTCATCAATCACACAAAAAATCACATGCAAAAAACTAAAATAAAATGGGTGGTGCGCCTCTGGCTGCGACGCGCTCTCCAGGTGGGAGCAACCCGAATTTCACAGAGATGCCTCTGTGACTATGAAGTACCTAATACCTAATAATCTGACCTGATGACGCAGAAGAGATTGATGTTGGCGTTGTACACGGTGAAGTCGATGAAGACGACACGCGTTCCGCGCCGCACCCACAGGTTGTCGTACAGATAGTTGATGATGTCCAGCGACGCAGACTTGTTGCTGGTCAGGTCTTCAATGTTCCCCGCTCCGCTGTACGTGTTCAGCAACCCCCAGTGAGTCGACCCGTCCAGATCGCTTTCCGACTGGTAGATCCACCTGATTGTAAATTGATATCTGATTGTAAATTACATGGATGCAACTAGAGAAAATCCAAAAACAGGCAAGGCAGGGGTCCAGGGGGGCCACCTGAAGCTGAAGCAAGCAAAATCATACTCAATTTGAAGCTTATTCCAGGCTTGTAAAGTGAGAATTCAACACTTTTTTCCCCTTGAACTTTGAATCCATTTTTTGGGGGGTGGTCAAAATTTTGAAAAACAGGTGCCGCCTTGTATCCGAGGCAAGGTTGCGTCCATGAAATTATCGGATTGTAAATTGTTATTTCATGATGTAAATGTGTATTTTCATTTATATTTAGCTAAATATGTACATATTCATGTGTGTGCGTGTGTGTGTGTGTGTTTGTAAGTGAGTGTGAGTGTGAATGTGTGCGTGTGCGTGTGCATGTGCGTGTGTGTGTGTGAGTGTGTGTGTGTGTGTATGTGTGAGTGTGTGTGTGTGTGAGAGTATGTGTGTGAGTGCGTGTGTGTGTGTGTGCCAGGACTGCCATCCTCTCACACCTCCCCCCCCCCCCCCTATTCCACCCCTTCCCTTGTTTTTTTACTTTGTGTTAGACACACCCAATCTAAATTTTGACCTAAGTGATTATGTTGTTGGTGTGGAAAGTTCATTGTAAAGATTTTTGTTTTTCAGTTTTGGGCTTAGTACAGTTCAAAATTATCCTATTAAATAATTTACTTTCAGAATCTGTCTTTCCTGAAAGATTAAACTAGCTCTTGACTTTCTAACTGGTAGAACTGTAGAACTCGGTCTCCCACCTCGTACAATAAACAGCAAGCCTCTCGAGATAGGATAAAAGCAATATCTCACTCCAAAATCCTAATAACTGATAATATACGGATGTACAAGTAGTGCAAAGAGGCCTGCCAGCCGTGAGATATAAAACAATATCCAGAGATATCATTTGCATATATTAACCCATAGGCTTAGTGTCAACGCGCGTGAGAAAAAGTGTAAGAATACACCGTTGCTATTAGAAACTTGACGTCACAATTATATATCTCACGGCTTGTACACTCGCACGCGACTATCTGCAGTACTCAAACCATATTTTCTTTATTTGCATCAAGTGATGTTTAGTAAAACAAAAAGCAAAAACATACTCCTAACCCTGTGCCTTAACCCGATAAATGCAAAAGGTTGTTTCTGATGAACATTTTACATTGAAAAAAAATTGGTGAATAGTAACTTTTAGTGCAAATGATAAAAATAGCGGCCAGCAACCTTAACTCAAGTTAGTGTCACTGTAAATAGCGCCTTCTGAGCAGGACACCAAAAAACGTCATCTTAGTGAACTTACACAATCACTGAAATTACGTCATCATTGAAAGTTCGTCATTGGCGAAATGACAATAACTATGGCCTGTGATTGCAGTGTAAAACGAATATGTCATTGTAAAGGCTATTTTTTTATACAGCAAATTCCAGTAGGTTCATGTTTCGATTAATAATCAGTTTCCTTTCATAATGTATCAATGAGCAAGATCAAAATAGCTCACGACTTTCTAACTTGGAGAACTATATTATTTGTGGATGAGTGGGATTTTCTTGCTACGGTGAAGTGGTTAGTATTATTTTAGATCTGCATGCATGGCCGTCTCGCTTCTTCGTTGCGTGTTTGATTATCACCTGAAAGAGGTAAAATATCGGTATATATCCGTTATTAGGATTTGCGAGTGTGATATTGCTTTTATCCTATCTCTCGTGGCTTGCTGTTTATCACCCTCGGTCTCCGACCTCGTGTGATAAACAGCAAGCCACTTGAGATAGGATAAAAGCAATATCACACTCGCAAATCCCAATAACTGATAATGTTTCAACAATAATCTCCACATAATTTCCAACCAAAAAATATGATACATACGCAGTTGGGTAACTGGGACTGACGGGTCCAAAGGGGTCCTTGTCCTCGATGGTGTCGGAATACGAATCGAAGCACTGGGAGATGTAGTTCTCAAAGTCCTCGTGCACCTGGCAGGAGTTGGAGTGCACACGTAGCTGACGGATGCGCGGCACGCCCAGCAGCTTGTTCTCGTAGTAGATGTAGCCCAGGTCGTCCACGTTCATTGAAGCGTTGTTGTACCACTTCTCCCAGTAAAGCCCATCCATCAGCGGTCCCTTGGCATACTGGCAGAGAATAGTTCATAAAATGGTTCAATCATTTAAAAAAATGTTAACCCTTTCATCGCCACTGTCACCTCTTGGCACCACAATGATTTAACACCCATGTCACTGAAAGGCATCAAATGAGGGTCTGGTATCCAGTGACCTTATGTTCTTAGTTTGGGGAGGCAATGATAGGCCCTATTTTATGCATGTCACAGAGGAATCCCCAATATTGCTGACAGAATCTTTTCTCTACCCAGGTAAGTGTGATGGAAAGTCTTAGCTGAAAAATGGCTGGCGTTGAAAGGGCACAAAATTATTCTTTTGTTAATGTTTCAAAACAATGTAGTCAATCCACGTTCATTGAAGCGTTGTTGTACCACTTCTCCCAGTACAGCCCATCCATCAGGGGTTCCTTCGCAAACTGGCAGAATTTTTTTAACAATATTTGCACAAAACATACTTTTGTTAACGTTTCAAAATGATGCAACCCTTGGCAAACTGGCACAAAATGTTAATAAAATGTGTACAAAATATAAACCCCTTGACTGCCAGAGAAAATTTAAGAAAAAAGCATTGGGCAAATCATGACATCAAAAAGACAACTGATAGAGCCAATCTGAGAAAACGGTCTGGGGATATTACTCTCTTGATTATGCTAGAGCAAAAGCCAGCATATCAGAGTTATTCCTCTTCATCTGACACCATCAAACGTAATACGCTGGTGGCAGTCAAGGGGTTAACGTTTCAAAACGATGCAGTCTTTTGTAAACTGAAACAAAATTTGTACAAAATGTATTTTTTGCTAATGATTCACAAGGATAAAGCCCTTGGCAAACTGGGCACAACATTATACTATCATTAATGTTTCAAAGCAATATAGTCAATTAATGTCATCCACGTTCATTGAAGCGATGTTGTACCACTTCTCCCAGTACAGCCCATCCATCAGAGGTCCCTTGGCAAACTGGCGCAAAAATTTTAAATAAGTTTGTACAAATTACACTTTTGTTTATGTTTCAAAACAATAAACAGCGGAAACCAGAAATGTAAAAAACGGGTACCACCAAAAAAAAATGGGTTTTAGGTCATTTCATATTGTGAAAAACACCGGCACTCTCCTGGTATTGCAGTACCTCCAGGATCGTCCTGCTATCTTTACAGTTAGAAACATCCCACCTGTGACTGTTCCAGGTCGGGGGACGTTAAACAGACTTTCATTTTAGCTACCGGGTAATTTGTCTTTCAACGCGATGTGCCGAGAGCAGCCATTCACCTGCAAACATTCCATTTTCCCTGTTGTGGGGGGCAGAATGTTTCAAACAACCAAGACCCCAATCTTTGGACTGGTTGCTATGCCTTCGTTGTTGTTGGCTAAAAGACTCCAGGGATCATCCCAACAGCCGAAGCACTTGACCACTATGAAACAAATGCATCAGCTAGGGATGAGAACATTACGTCTGTGACCGTTTTTGATTACCCCACCACGTGCGCAGCCACATTTTTAATAGGGCATTTGCCACGTGAGAGCGACCTTGAATTTCACTGAGTTGAATTAGAAAGGTCAGAGTAACTCAGGCAGAACGAGTGCGGGCAAATTAGTAGTCTTGCATAGAGCACGAACACTTGTGGCAAATGCCCTATTAAATCGTTAGTCCACAAGTAAGGGGTTTATAACAATGCAAACGGACAAAGAAAGCCTATCATCTTTACAATATTTAGTGTTTCCAACACCACATCTCGGAAACTCACTCTCCAGAAGTCCTCCACACTAGTCAGGGTGCGGAAGGTCCCTCCATTCTGCTTGTTGGACGTGTCCAGAAACAGGTCGCTCATCACCTTGGTGTAGTAATACATCGTGGTGCTCGTCATGCCAAAAGTGACTGCAACACAATGAAATAACACGTCAACTCTCTCTACACGAGGTGAATGAAAATGGGTTTTTTTCTTTTATTTTTTCTAAGACCAGTGTAATTTAGATGGGGGGGGGTTTGTATGGCATTTTTGTGTCCGTTGTGGTTGACAAACTGTCTTAATCTTTGAGATAATGCTTTGGTAAATATATGAGCACTCATTATTTTTTTATTTTTTTTATGTATTAAATAAAAAAAATTAAATGTCATTTATAAGTGATCCTCTCGCATATACATAACATATTCATGTCTTTCATAACGCTTATCCAATGCCTCTTCCTCTCTTTTTTTTTTTTTTTTTTTTTTTTTTGTGTGTGTGTGTTTTTGCTTTGTTTGTTTTAGAGTTTTTTTTTTTGTTTTTTTTGTTTTTGTTTTTTTTTGTTTTTTGTTGGTGTGTGGGTGTGTGTTGTTGTTTTTTGGTTGGGTTTTCCCCTCTTATTTCTATTTCTGTATCTGTATTGAATGAATTATTCACTGGATAATCTATTTATTGTTCTTCTGTCTGTCTTTATCAAGTTAAAAAAAAGAAGAATGAATGGATGTATGTTAAAATGTAAACTGCATGTATATGTTTGCTTGTGTTTGATTCATTCGTTCATTAAAAAAAAAAGTTTGAAAAAAAAAAGAGAAGGGGTTTAATGTCCGCTCGGCTGCAAGCAGCACGTGTGAGACAAACCATGCTTTTTAGTTTTAGATTTAATATTCCAAATAAAGAGTAAACTTTTCTTCTTTTTCCTTTTTTTATATCAGAATTTGAGATTAAGCTCTTGAATATTTTTCTTTATTTTATAATTGAACTCAGAAAACATCAAAACGCTACACATTAACACAAAGAGATGAAGATAGGAAAATAAACGAAGACAAAGTTCCTATACAGTACTCACTGACTGATATAAGCGCCTTCCTATACAGTACTCACTGACTGATATAAGCGCCTTCCTATACAGTACTCACTGACTGATATAAGCGCCTTCCTATACAGTACTCACTGACTGATATAAGCGCCTTCCTATACAGTACTCACTGACTGATATAAGCGCCTTCCTATACAGTACTCACTGACTGATATAAGCGCCTTCCTATACAGTACTCACTGACTGATATAAGCGCCTTCCTATACAGTACTCACTGACTGATATAAGCGCCTTCCTATACAGTACTCACTGACGCAGATGACGATGAGGAAGACGCAGTAGATGATCAGCTCTCTCAGGGTGGTTGTCACATACAGCTCACGGTTGGTCTTGGTCTCCTCAGTCTGCCGGGTGGCCCAGAGACCTGTACAGATAGATCACAATGGAATCATGTTAAGCGTAGTTCCTTCTCAGAGTCAATCAAAACTAAAAGGAAAAGGAAAAGGAAAGGAAAGAAAACATACTTCAGAAATTTTCGGCCAGCTTACTGCTGGCCTTCGTCAACCCACACTGGGTCAGAAGTCTGGGGACTGTTGGTGTCACCCCTTGAGTTGTGTTCACAGCTGGTCTGGTTCAGCACACTGTTGTATGATGGGTAGATCATAACCTGAGTCCCTGTTTAGGCTTGGTCTTCTCTGTCTAATTTCTATTGCCTCTTTCACTTTTCTTTTTTGTGAATTGTGGTTCAGTAGACAAAATGTTAGCATGCAAACTGTTAGTATGGTGGATTGTACTGCTCAAATGTTCATTTCCCAAGTATTTTTTCTTTCCTTTCCTTTTTCTTTTCCTTTTAGTTTTGATTGACTCTAAGAAGGAACTACGCTTAACATGAACACACCAGTCAGAAAGTGTATTTACTCACAATGGAATCAATGGCTTGTGATTCGAAAAACAACTAGGAATGCAATGTGACAGTGTGAAAACCCGGCCAGACTTACGCTTGGTATGCTGCAACTAACCACTATGCTTGTCAAAGGGACAGTAGTCTTGTTTTACTCTTTGCCTAATACCCAGAGTTATTTCACTTTGACCACTGACAACACTTGAATGATTCGTACTTGGTAAAAAAACAAATTCCTAAAAAATAAATATACAACCAGCAAGGTCATGTTTATCGAAAACCCTTCTTTTTTTAAGATGCCTACCCTTCTACCAATTTTGCTCACAATCTGTCCAGTAGTTTTTTTTTAGAAAATCGACACACCTACATACACACCCTGACAAGCACACAGACCTGGAAACAATACCCATCACAGACTGTGTGGGTCTGTCTGGGTAAAAAGTACTGTAAAGTAATACCAGAAAATGAAACAAAGCTATTCTGTAAAATTGGTTTAAACATTTGTTGATTGTGAAGATAAAGATCATCCCGCTCTCTCAGAATAATAAAATACAGTGGAGATCACTTAAATAAAATACAGTGGAGATCGCTTAAATAAAATACAGTGGAGATCGCTTAAATAAAATACAGTGGAGATCGCTTAAATAAAATACAGTGGAGATCGCTTAAATAAAATACAGTGGAGATCGCTTAAATAAAATACAGTGGAGATCGCTTAAATAAAATACAGTGGAGATCGCTTAAATAAAACACAGTGGAGGTCGCTTAAATAAAATACAGTGGAGGTCGCTTAAATAAAATACAGTGGAGGTCGCTTAAATAAAATACAGTGGAGATCGCTTAAATAAAATACAGTGGAGATCGCTTAAATAAAATACAGTGGAGATCGCTTAAATAAAATACAGTGGAGATCGCTTAAATAAAATACAGTGGAGATCGCTTAAATAAAATACAGTGGAGATCGCTTAAATAAAACACAGTGGAGGTCGCTTAAATAAAATACAGTGGAGGTCGCTTAAATAAAATACAGTGGAGGTCGCTTAAATAAAATACAGTGGAGGTCGCTTAAATAAAATACAGTGGAGATCGCTTAAATAAAATACAGTGGAGATCGTTTAAATAAAATACAGTGGAGATCGCTTAAATCAGAATTGAAAGGACTGAAATTTTATTTTGAGATAATCATAAGCAATATTTTGATATCAAAAGACTGTAGCATAAGGACTATTAAACTGGGACCAAGAAATCATTGTGAGTTATTCAGTCTTTTTGAGCTATCCATTTTTGAGTTAGCAGGAATCCACTGTACATTCATATACTTGATCAATACTCAAGAATAATTGCAAGATCTCATAGAGTGTACTTATTGGCTACTGCAAAGAACACCTTTTGCAAGAGTGAATGCCCTTGGTGAGTGGGGGAAGATGGTTGAGTACTGACCAAACAAGGGAATAACTCATATCAGTCTCACCAATAACCCTATTTAATGCTTAATCAGTTAATGGCTGCCTTTTGCAAGAGTGAATGCCCCCTTTTGAATACTGATCAACAAGGGATTAACTCTTGTCATCAAGGGCATTAATAACACTAGTTGCAGTGACCAATAATCGTAGTCTTTCCTTCCACCCCATTATTCATGGCCACCAGAGGGCAGGGGAGGCAATTGTGCAGGATTTTAAAATGAAAATGCCTTCAGCACCATGCTCCTCGAAGACGAAGGCTGCAGCACTAAGAGCCAGTGCAAAGTTCCAGATTTGAAAGTCATAGTCTTCACAAAAGACAAATATACTAACTTGTAGTTGTATTGTAATCAACTAAATACTTTGATGACCATCTTCCCTGTCAAACTCCTTATCCTCAATGAATCTTCCTCATAAGTTGCTGTTTAGCTTAGCTCCCATCCCCACCCCCAAAGCATTCTATAGTTTATCAGTTATATCTCATTACCTGTGCAAAAACCAAACCTATAACTTTTTTAGTACAAGTGATAACTAAATCTTAAGATGGTGGTCTACGTGTTCATTACTGGGAGTGGGAAAGACACTTGAGAGGCCGCAAGGCATAGGGGAAGACGGGGTAAAAAGCGCATGGGCGGGTAAGAAGCCCACCCCAATTATCTCATGAAATGAAGCAAATTTCAGTCTCATTTTGCCCATGAGACGAGCGTTAATGTCTAGCATTCGTCTCATGGGCAAATTTGACTGAATTTTTTTTTATTTCATGAGATAATTGGGGTGGGCTTCTTACCCGCCCATGCGCTTTTTACCCCGTCTTCCCCTATACATGTACTAATTACCTGACCTGACCTGACCAAATTACCACACCTTCACGCAACCCCTGAGTGTGTCTTTCTCTTTGGTACGTAGACTACGCCACTACTACGGAAGGTGACGATTGATCATTCTGGCATCGTGTGAATTTCCTGGCTGGAGAAAATAATGATCACACCAATATTTTCAAAAACACACACAAAATCAAGGAGAGAACACAAAAAAGAATACCTACCCCTGATTCCTCGAAGAATGGTGAGGAAAAAGTTTCCTGCGCCTCCGCCTCCCTTCTTGCCCTTCTTGCTGACGGTAGATTTGGTTCCAGACATCGCACTGGAACTGGCTGCAGTAGTGCGGTTACCATCGCCCATGTACTGGCTATCCACCAGATCCGGATCACCCCGAATGGAACTTTCGTTGCCGTAGTTGCCTACCCCCCATGCGCTCCGAGACGAAGCGCTGCCCGGACGATTCGACATTTCTGGCACCTAGCAGGTGATTGAACTGCAAAATGATGCCACAGACGAGAACGATATGAAAAGATCTTTCTACCGAAACTCGGTTAGGCCTAGAAGCCTAGTTGCTTTTAACTGACTGAGCAGTTCCAGTTTTACAGAAAGGATGGACTATGCCCTAGACTGGCCTAGACTAGGCCTATGCCGTTTACGCAAAAACACTTGTGCCAGAGAAAACAACTTCAGGTGTGTTTTGGTATCGTTTTCCGTCCGCTCCTCACAGAACACAACAGTCAACTGCGCAGTGCGGCACCCAGTGCCTGTTTTTTTTCTTGGGACTGCGTTTGTCTGGGAGGGTTTTGGGGGGTACCGCGTGGCCTGTGGCTGCCGCGAGCCAGCGATCGATTGTCAGACAAGGGACTAAAGAAAACAAGAAAGAAAGACATGTGAGCGTACTCACAGAAGTCGTGTAAATCTAAGGGGGGGGGGGGGGTATATGGCCTGGTGTTTAAATAATCTGAAATAGCGGGCTCCGTCCTGGGATATATCATATCATGGCGCACTATAGGCCGCTTTTCAGCCTTTTGCCCTCTATATTGGTTATTTGTGTTGTTAATGTTGTATTGGCATTACCGGCAGTCTTCGTCAGCTCTCTTTCCCAGTAGCCTATCTGCATAATTTCAAATGGCCCTTTGGCCCAGAAGGCGTAAAATCTCTATTTTTCTCTCTCTGTTCTCATGGGTGCAACCTGAGTGAGCCTAGTTTAGTCAGTCTGCTATCGGAACTCGGCTTTCAAGGAATTTCAAACAAATTTCCAAGTTAAAAACAAAACAAACAGACAACAGCAACAAAAAAACCCTTTTTTTCTATAAAAAAAAAGAAAGAAAAGAAAAATTAAAGAAAAAATCTGTAATGGTCAAGATGTGCCCCCCCCCCCACATTTCTTGGTTAATTCCATTTTTCCGTTTTTGCCTTTCTTACCAAACATGAAGCTGTATTTTATGAACAATTTTCAGCTAATTATCTTTGTTCAATAATGAATTGCAGTCATGATAAAGGCCATTATCTAATAGGACCCCCCCCCCCCCCCCTAGGGGAAGACCGGGGCATTTGTAAAAAGCGCATGGGCGGGTAAGAAGCCCACCCCCTCATGAAATGAAGCAAATTTCAGTCTCATTTTATGAGACGAGCGTTAATGTCTAGCATTCGTCTCATGGGCAGGGTTTGACTGAAATATTTTCTTTATTTCATGAGATAATTGGGGTGGGCTTCTTACCCGCCCATGCGCTTTTTACCCCGTCTTCCCCTATGTACTGCAGTACACCGCGGCATTTGTCACAGTCGTGGTTCATTGCGTTTTTCCGTCTTATAGGGGGGGTAGGGTTAGGGTTAGTATTCCAAACAGATAATTAGCTGAAAAGGTTCATAAAATACAGCTTTATGATTGGTAAGAAAGGCAAAAACGGAAAAAATTGAATTAACCGAGAAATGCAGGGGGGGGGGGGGGGGGGGGGGGGGGGGGGAGTGGCACATCTTTAAGAGCAGGCCTATTCAGTTTGTCATTCGGTTGATATGAAGATGTGTGCCTCATCCTCGACATACTCGGCTTACTGAAAAAAGAAGAAAAAAACCTGATAATAAACAATATATTTCCGATTTCGTATCTTTTGCAATATCCTTGTCATAAAAACTGACTCAGTTCGCTGGGGTTACATCACAATATGTTGCGTGCCATAGTAAAACTGACATCATGATGATGGGCAGCAAGGAAATACAGATTCAATCAATTTTCGTAATTTCCATTTATGTATTATGATCTCTAAAACTTTGATAGGCCTACATACACACAGATAAGAAAACGCACAGACCCTCGTTCCAATGCAATATCACCCCCGTTCTTATAGAACTGAGGGCACAACAAAAATGCCTTTGACGTCATATCGCTGCCACAGCACCTCCACTTTAAAACTCTACCCCCCCCCCCCCCCTCTCTCTCTCTCTCTCTCTCTCTAATCCCGTCTCCCAGGGATCGATACCCCCCCCCCCCCCCCCCCCCCCAGGTACAGGAATGAAAAAAAGATAGGCTGTCGCCGCCACTGCCAGAGCAGCTAATCAATTAAAGATACGTCAGTGCCAAGTTGCCTGGTGACTCCGGGTGCTCGATTTCGCTCTAGGTATGAGCTGGACTGGTCAGCAAGAACACGAAAGCCGGTGTGGCCATCTCAAAATGAATTTGTTCTCAACTTGTCTGCGCATGCGCGAAATCGATCATGACGTACCATCAAATTTTATCTTTTGTGTATTCGACACTAAATTGACCCTAAACCTATCCCTAACCCTACCCCTAACCCTAAGCCTATCCCTAACCCTTAACTTATCCCTAACTCTTCGCACATGCGCAGACAAGTTGAGAACAAATCCATTTTGAGAATGTCACACCTGTGGCCGGGCATAGGATATCACCTGCATTTTCTTGCAAGTTGGCTTATCTTACTTAAACTAGCAGGCCTATGTTTAAGTTTAAGACATTGGCTTATATTGCATAAATGAATTTTTTTTTTAGGGCCTGTCAGTCTCTTGGCTAATATTCCTTTTAACGTTTTTCAAGGTGGCTATGTTTTACCTAGGGGAAGACGGGGTAAAAAGCGCATGGGCGGGTAAGAAGTTGTTTTCAGTCTCATTTTGCCCATGAGACGAGTGTTAATGTCTAGCATTCGTCTCATTCAAATTTGACTGAAATTTTCTTTATTTCATGAGATAATTGGGGTGGGCGTCTTACCCGCCCATGCGCTTTTTACCCCGTCTTCCCCTATTATAACTGGGTTTTTTAAAAGTTGACAACAGATTGTTGTTTTGTTAATTGAAATTCAAGTTTGTTGGGGCTTGGGATATTACCAAAGACACTGTATTACCAAGAAAAAGGCATTCCGTTTATGTTTAAATCTTAAAAGTCTGGAATCGTCATCCGTATAGTCTTTTATTTATTTATTTTGAATCGTTAGGTGACTCGCATCCAAAAATAATAACTGATGCACAGACAGGACTGAACAGTGCTCACAGCAGTAGCCTACAAGCTTTCTTTCTTTTTTCTTTTTTTTTTCTTTTTGGGGGAGGGGCGGATATATCAAAACTCAGTAGTACCTAGTGTTTTCTATTAATTGGGGTTTACTGTATTAACTGGGCTCTTTAAATCTTTAAGTTCATAGTTATACAATGCAGTGTCAGATTTCTTGGTGATCTGAAATCAAATAGTGAAAAGAAAAAAAAAATCATAAAAATAAGGTTCGTGTACCTCAAGATTTGATTATTTTAATCAAATTTGACAGAAATATTTTCTTTGGATGACACTTTTACTCCAAATAAGCATTATTGAAATAATAACTTTTTTTTATATTAGGCCCTATCGCTAAAATCAATTTAACACATAGACATACATATAAATGAAAATACAGACCTCCAAACAAACACACACACAAAAACCGTAACAGTTATCGAGTGGAGAAAATCAAGTTGTCGTCATGTCATTCTTATAATCATTGGCATTGTTATTGCTGATATAAACAAGAAATATTATAGCCATCCAAGCTTGAAGAATTGGTGAGGTATTACTTCGGGTCCTACAAACAACCAGAGTCGGAAACAATACTCCGCCGTGGGAATACCTGGGGGTCTTTTGTACAAATTGTTCCCCCACCTTCTGAATGTTCTGTGCATGTAAATTCCTCTAATCTGTCAATCTCTTTGACTTGACCTTTTCCCTTTGCTTACTGTCATCACAGACATATATATAGTTTCACTGTTACATTTTCTCTGCTGTCATCTACTATCTTTCTGCCTTACTGGTCCATTCTCTTGCCTTTGTTTTAAAAAAAAGTCTTTTAAAGATTTTCTCCAGTCATGCCAAGCCTAACTATTGTTAGTTAGGCGCATAACGGCAGAATGACACATCTGCGCTCATATGATAGGAAACTGAGCGAACGATGGAGAAGGAAACAATAATGGCGTTGGTATGGAAAGCACACTTGGTCCTAAATATAAAACAATCCCCAAAGGTATTCTTCCCGGGAGACCAAAGAAACCTGGAGATCCAATCTTCTTGCCCTCCCACTCGGCCAGAAATGACGTCAGTTCTTGGCCAGCTAAGCCCCTATGATGGAGACCCTTGAGAGAATCAACACGTCCACTTCATCAGGATTGCCCTGACAGTCCTGAGAAGAAGTTTCTATGACCACGGACCGTGTGGAATGCAGATTCCCAAAAGATAAAGCTGCCAATCGGATTTCTGCCACCATCCAGAAAAGGCGGATGATTAGGCATTATAATGTTGATAGACTTGTTGTCTTGTGAATAGGATTCATGAGGAACATTGTTTTTATAGCCCACCGCTTCAATATGGAGCGGAAGGGGTTTGTGATTGTGTGTGTGTGTGTGTGTGTGTGTGTGTGTGTGTGTGTGTGTGTGTGTGTGTGTGTGTGTGTGTGTGTGTGTGTGCGTGCGTGCGTGCGTGCGTGTGCGTGTGTGTGTGTGTGTGTGCGTGTGCGTGTGCGTGTGCGTGCGTGCGTGTGTGTGTGTGTGTGTATGTGTCCGCTCCAAAGAATCACTTAAAACGTGTGTGATGGTACCGGACACTACCTGCAAGTGATATTACCTTTAATAACTATTGTGATAGTGGGCTTCTTGCCGTACTCAGCGACATTCAAGTCTTGCCCCCCCCCCCTGCCCCCCCCCCCCCCTGCCCCCCCCCCCCCCCCCCCCCCCCCCCCCCTCCTCTCTCCATCCAGTTTCATTGGGCATTGTTAGTTGCACCACGTGCAAGGCCTAATTTGGCTATAATACTATTTGTGTTTTTCTCAGTGTCTCATCACTAGGATGGCAGCGACAGTCTGGGCCAACTGGTTACAGCAGAACTGCATGGTTACATAGGCAGTGAAAACAAATATTATATTAATGTAATAAATAGGCATAAAAAACAAATTATTTTTTAAAAGATAGTCTATGTAATATTCGTTGTTCGATGTTTATTTATCTTTCCACGTTCAAAATGTTAGCAAGCCATGTAGATTCGCCACCTCACTCTTATGCAGAATACACTGTATGTAGTGGCGGTACAATAGCCGATGAGGTTTAACCGAGGCGTGGTTACTGCTACACTTCTCTGTATTGTTAAAAATTCGGGACTTTACTGGTGTTGCACTGCCTCCGGGCATTGCCTCCAGTATCGTTCCCACCATCTTTGTATCTACAAATGTCCCATATGTGTCTGTTCCAGACCAAGAGGACGTAAAACACCATTTTTCACTTAGATTCGCCACCTTTTTTCGGGTTAATCCTTTCACGGCCAGCCATATTTCAGTCAGAAATGTCCATTAAATTTACCTGGATAGAGAACAAAATCCACCTGCAGCATTGGGGATTCTTCTGTGACATATGTTAATAAGGTCTATCCCTACTTCCAAAAAACTAAGACAAAAGGGTATTTGGATAATAGACTCCAATTTGATGCCTTTTAGTGACCCAGGTGTTAAATCACTGTGGTGCTAAAATGCGACTTTGGCGGTGAAAGGGTTAAGGGGGCCCCGTTTTCCAATGCACTACTACGATGTGTTTGTGCACGCTTGAACGTGAAGTATCCCCCCGTGGGGATACCGGGGGGTCTTTTGTGCAAATAGTTCCCCCACCTTCTGGAAGTTCTGTGTTTGTAACTTCCTCTAATTCTGTCATTCTCTTTGACTCTGCCTTTTCCCTTCGGCTTACTGTCACTCTGCTATCTTTCGATCTCACTGGTCCATTCTCGTGCCTTTTTTGTTTGTGGCACAATCAAGCCACAAACCTATAACTCACTTTGTCGGTCTGTCGGACTGCTGGTCGGTCGGTCGGTCGGTCGGTCGGTCCAAAATTGTCGCACGTATTGTAAAAGAGAAAGACAAGCGTGCCACAAACGATTGCGAATCCGCGCTTGTTTCAATACATTCTTACAAAGATTTCCTCAGCCGAAGTCGGACATGCTGGGCCTAACTATTTCTTAGCTAGGCGCATAACGGCAGCATGACGCATCTACGCTCATATGACAGGAAACTGTCTGAGCGAACGAAGAAGAAGAAGAAGAAGAAGAAGAAGAACGTTAGCATAGGCCTACGTGCATGTACACATACAGTTTGGTTTGAGACTGTAAGTTTAAATGTATGCGTCTATGAGTTTTAAATTAAATATTGGAGCCTATGATATATGTACTTTTGTTCAATTGTGTGGACATCAAATTATTCGCATTGTTACATGTCATATACCCCCTCACCCCCACCCCCCACAAACAGCTTACTCCCAGACTCACTAACAATTGTCCGCTTTAAGATGCCCCCCAACACCTAAGTCCCCCACCCCCCGGCAATCCAAATCTGTCCGTTACTGTTGTCACCGCTGTTGTTGTCAGCATCCAGTCCTCGAGATGGATCAGAGAAGTCAGCCTACATGGCAGCTGGCAGCCAACCTCTACAGCCCTGCAGGCAAGCCCCGGGGATGGCAGGGAATCGATCGATGCATGGTGACATATCGATATATTGGCAACCCGCTGAACCGGTTTGGGTGGTGTTGTTGACTGGCCCGCGGCCGGTCACTGCCATCGGTCCACTGGGCCAGGCTTTTGTCTTTGTGGAAGCTTTTGTTCGTTTAAAGGGGCACCCTGACGGATGAGGTTTGCCAGAAAAACGTCGAGATCACCAAAAAAACACCCTTTACAGAAATCGCAACACTCAGTTTGCTCTGGTTTCCTAGAAGTCGAACCATCAAATCGGCGATTCCTCCTTGGCGTAGGTGCAGGAAGTCAAATTATTTCAGTGACAAAAATTATTTCTAATGGCTGCCTGAGTTTAGACCAAATCGTTTGCACGAAATTTCCTCCTTTTAATTTTTTTTTTTAACCAAAAGGACAACAAAGGAAATAGCTTTATTTTTTTTTATTTTTTTTTACTGCACTACAAAGAAGAAAAAGCAGCTTCAACCACAATGAATGGCCTCCACCCACCCCATCCAAAATGGCTTCTCTCCCCGGCATCTCCGCCAAAGAGGAATCGCCATTTTGACGGTTTGATTTCTAGGACACCAGAGCAAAGTGAGTGTTCCGATCCTTGAAAAGGCTGTCTTTCTGGTGATCTCGACGCGTTTCTTGCAAAAACTCATCCGTCAGGGTGCCCCTTTAAGCCATTGTGTTGCTGATTTCAGTCCAACCTGCAGTTATGCGAACACAATTATTGCGATAGAAAGATGGTTTTACGTTCTCATAGCATAAAGCCCTAAGGCTGTGCACAGATATACGCGGAAGCTCCACACGGAAGCCCTGTAAATAAGTAAAGCAAAAGAATGAAAAAATAAGCGCACGCTTTTCTGTGCGGAAACGCGTCCCGGTTGTTTGTTTTTTTCAAGTTCTTTAACTTATTTACAGGGTTTCCACGCAGAAGTTCCGCGTATGTGTGTACGTGCGCTTATGGACACGTTCTTCTGGTGCAGTAGTCTTCGATCCTGGAGGTACTGCAATTCAAAGATCAGCCCGTTACGACTCTTCGCCGCCAGTAAAACATCAGGGCCTGTATTCACGTTGAGATAGCACGAGACTTAGCATGATGCTAACTTAGAAGCTCTTCCAATGTCCTATAGGATTTAATAGGACTTTTGGAAGAGCTTCTAAGTTAGCATGATGCTAAGTCTCATGCTATCTCAACGTGAATACAGACCCAGATTGATACCGAAGGCCCCCGAAAAAGGGGGTTCGGATATCGACCGTATTGCGAACAGCATCTCGATCTTTAGGCCTATATCACCTTCACGCACACACCCTAACACTTCAATGTTAAAAAATTATTTTTGTTTGTTTTGTCTGTTGTTCTTTTTGTTTTGTTGTTTTCTTGTACTTTACTATATATCTAAAAACTCATCTCATTTGGAAAATTTCTTCATGTAAGAACAAAAATAAAAACGCCCGTAAACTTGGAAAAAAAATAAACACACACACAGGCAAAAAACAAACAGGCCTTTTATGAAAATATTCACTTGTTTACTCAAGTAAGCTGTTAATCCAGGGGGGGGGGGGGTGGGGGAGATTAAAAGTTAAAAAAGCACATGTGATACTATTGTGGCGGTACCAGCCGATGAGGTTTAACCCAGGCGTGGTTACTGCTACACCTATCTATATTGTTAAAAACTCAGGACTTTACTGGTGTTGCACTGCCTTCGGGCATTGCAGCCAGCATTGTTCCCACCATCTTTGTATTTACAAATGTCCCATATGTGTCTATGACCGAGAGGACGTAAAACACCATTTTTCATTCATTCATCCGAGGGGGGGGGGGGGGGAGAGAGAGAGAGAGAGAGAGAGAGAGAGAGAGAGAGAGAGAGAGAGAGAGAGAGAGAGAGAGAGAGAGAGAGAGAGAGAGAGAGAGAGAGAGAGAGAGAGAGGGAGAGAGAGAGAGAGAGAGAGAGAGAAAGAGAGAGAGAGAGAGAGAGAGAGAGGGGGAGAGAGAGAGAGAGAGAGAGAGAGAGAGAGAGAGAGAGAGAGAGGGAGAGAGAGAGAGAGAGAGAGAGAGAGAGAGAGAGAGAGAGAGAGAGAGAGAGAGAGAGAGAGAGAGAGAGAGAGAGAGAGAGTTATTTCTAATATTTCTTAATTTTGATTTAAAGAAATCAGTGGGCCTAATTGTTTCAAACTTGAAGGAAGGAAGAAGGTAAAGGTGTGGGCTGTTTTAGAAGGTATTTATTAACCCTTCACCGCTTCATTTTAGCACCACAGTGATTTAACACCGTCACTAAAAGTCAAATTGGGGTCTATTATATCTATTTTTTAACTGTATATTATCTTGAAAACAGGCTTTTGCCTGACAGGAATTTTAATATTAAAAGCTCTTGCCGAGCATAAACACGGATTGTTTTTATCCAATTGCTCAGTTGAGCATGCATGAATTTTAAGGTTTTTTAATCAGACCTCCTCCAATCTGTCAGATAAAAAGCAAACAGCTAAATATCTTTTAAAAATTAAATATTTTATCACAAACTTAAATTTTATATTCTTCAACTTGCGCTATTAAAATAAATAAAAAATTCTTTATAAACTCTGTCTTTTTTAAAAAAAATTCCATCTCATAAAACTTAAAATCCATCTTTTTTTCTAGGGGAAGACAGGGGTAAAATCTCTAAAAGCGGGGTAAAAAGCGCATGGGCGGGTAAGAAGCCCACCCCAATTATCTCATGAAATAAAGAAAATTTCAGTCAAATTTGCCCATGAGACGAATGCTAGACATTAACGCTCGTCTCATGGGCAAAAAGAGACTGAAATTTGCTTCATTTCATGAGATAATTGTGATGGGCTTCTTACCCGCCCATGCGCTTTTTACCCCGTCTTCCCCTATTGTCTTAGTTTTGGGAAGTAAGGATAGACCTTATTTTATATATGTCACTGGAGAATCCCCAATACTGCAGATGGATTTTGTTCTCTACCCAGGTAAATTTAATGGAACATTTTGGCTGAAATATGGCTGGCGGTGAAAGGGTTAATAGAAAGAGGGAAAAGGGGGGCGGAGGGTGTACACAATAATAACAACAGAAAAAAATGTATACAAGAATGCCAATTACGTTTACATGAAATTCCAAAGGATTAAAAAAAAGGAAACAAATTAATTTTATTTGAGAGGGGAATGGGCCATGGGGCCAATGGTTCACACGCGTGCTTATAGACATGCACACATGCACTCGCGCGTGTGCACACACACACACACACGGCACCAGAACGCAAATGAACACATGTATGCACGTAAATACATGCTGCACAATTATGTAGGCTAATAGGACCATAAAGCCAAGAAATATTAATTCGAGAAAAACCAACAAACGAAAACAAATATAGATAGACCTACCTACCAAGAGATCGAGTTAATAAAAGGTCTATATAAGAACACAGCTTACTGAAATGCAGGTCTGCTCAATCAAATCTTAAAAAAATCAAGCTGGCACGTCGACGACGTTTCACCCTGATCGAATGGGGACAAATAAGACTAATATTGATTTCCTTTGAAAATCAAAAAAGTTGAAAATGTTTGCCTATACGTGTGAACTTGTATTGAAAAATGGTCAATCAATAGTAAATTTCCAGCCTTAACTGGCAACGTTGATGTAATGCAGTATTTTAAAGATAGTAGCCTACTTCAAACGTTTTAATGTTCTTGTTTGTTTTTCATACTATTGTATTCTGTTATGTTGTTGCTTCTTACATGAATTAATTTATTTTGTTGAGATAACATTTACAAAGTAGGCCTATACTTGATTTGACTTGACTTGAAAGTTCTCAGTCCCAGGCCTATAAAACATTGTTAGCCTACAAATTCTTTTATGGAATTCTGATCGCTTCTCGGCCTTTTGGCTAAGACAGTGATTCAGGAACATAAATTTTTGTTTATACACTGGTTGGTTTGTTCAGCCCGTAGTACATGGCGAAAGCCGATACGCGACGCTAAACTGAACTTCCATCCAAATTCTTTTGAAACTCGCCGGAAAAACGAACAACAACAAAACACACAAAATACTTCATAAAAGGGCTAAATTTTTTTTAACATAGGGTTCAGTTAAAGCAAAAACAAACAAAGAAACAAACAAAATCACTGGACCGTTAGGCCGGGTTCACATTAGACGCGTAATTTTTATAAGTTCCGTACGGAAAACCATAAATAAGTGGAAGAAAGTAGGAAACAGATTTGCGCACGTGTCCGAATTTCCCCTATATGCGTAAACTTTTATCCTTATTTTTTCCACTTATTTAGGGTTTTCTGTACGGAACTTACGCGTCTAATGTGAACCCGGCCTTAGCCTACAAACTCTTTAGAAACCCGCCAGAAAAACAACAACAAAACACATAAAAAATTCATTAAAGTCAGGTCAACAGTTTTTCAACATAGGGTTAGGCTAAAAAAAAAAATCAACCAAACAAACAAAATCATTGGACCGTTTTCTACAACACCCAAGAAAGAACAATGTAAAGATTGTATAACAGATCAAATACCGGTAGGCCTATGCGTAGGCAATGTGGCGGTACCATAGCCGATGAGGTTTAACCGAGGCGTGGTTACCGCTACACCTATCTATAATTGTCCGTCACCGAAGGTAACGGACTTTGCGATGGGCTGGTTTGTCTGTTTTTGTGTGTGTTTTTTAGTCCGTCACCAAGACGGACTATTGCGATGGGCTGGTTTGTTTTTTTTTTTTTTTTTTTTTTTCTGTCTGTCCCAAGGATATATCCCGAACCGCTTGACCGAATCGCGTCAAATTTTGTGTGAAGGTGTGCCTCCTTAATAGGAAGAGATCGGCGCAAACCATTTTGCCGTCGTGACCTTGACCTTGACGTACGACCTTCAAAACCGAAAATCTATTTTTAGCCATATCTCGGGCACCGATCAACATAGGATGTTGAAACTTGGTATGAAGGTGGTTTGGCTTATGCCCGTTCTGATGATGGCATACCGATCAAGGTCAAGGTCAAGGTCAAAAAGATCGCTGGAGCCTGAAAATCGGAGGGTCATTTTTTTCTCCTTCTGTCTGTCCCAAGGATATCTTTCGAACGGGTTGACAGAATCACGTCAAATTTTGTGTGCTGGTGTGTCACCATGAGAGGAAGGCATCCGCGCAAACCATTTTGCCGTCGTGACCTTGACCTTGGCGTACGACCTTGAAAACCGAAAATCTTTCAGGGGCCATAACTCCCACACCGTTAGTGTTAGAGTCTTCAAATTTGGCATGAAGGTACTTTGGCTTATGCCCGTTCTGATGGTGGCATACCGATCAAGGTCAAGGTCACGGTCCGGGCGATCAGTAGGCCTTGAAAGTGGTAGGGGTCTACACATTGGGTTTTAAGCCATATTTTCCACATTGGTACTTGACAGAAGCGCTTCAGATTGTGTGTGGTACTGTATACCCTAGAGAAGAAAACATCCGAGCATAAATTATCACCATGCTGACCTTGACCTTGAAGTGTGACCTTGAAAACCGAAATTTCCTTCTTTGCACTATATGTTTCTTCTTCAAGCTGTATCTCGTGAACTAGAAGACAGAATCCCTTCCAATTTTGTGTCAGGATGTGACACTCTACGGGGTGTCGCAAGTGCATGGCATTGCTGGTGACGGACATGTCTGCCGCTCGGCGACGCCCTTGTTATTGTTAAAAACTCGGGACTTTACTGGTGTTGCACTGCCTCCGGGCATTGCAGCCAGTATTGTTCCCACCATCTTTGTATTTACAAATGTCCCATATGCGTCTATGACCGAGAGGACGTAAAACATAATTTCCATCCAGGCCTATGCTTAGTTACCCATTCAGTCTTTCCTGAAATCCTCTTGTGCACGTGTGCGTGCGAGTGTGTGTGTGTGCGCGTGCGTGTGTTTGAATCTGCATGTAATATGTGTGTGTCACTGTGTGTGTGTGTATGTGAGTGTGCATGTTTGCTCACGTGCGAGCGTGAGTGGGTCTGTGTGTGTCAGTTATTTGAGAGAGAGAGAGAGAGAGAGAGAGAGAGAGAGAGAGAGAGAGAGAGAGAGAGAGAGAGGGGGGGGGGGGGGCAGGGAGAGAACCTGATATACACGAGCCGTACGTGTTTCACTGCAATAGCAAGCAACGGTCCAGCTCATATGTCCATAATCAATAGGCCCACAGGCTTTGATCCTTGGTTCGACATAGAAAGAAATAAACAACTGACATCCACAGAGAGATTCATATTTAGGATTAGGATTAGGAAATAGGGACAAAATAATATAGCCGTTAGTCTTTCAAAGTCCCATCTTTGTGTTTTGGTTGTATTTTTACATACTCAAGGTATATCGTACACTCGTGTTTTTCAGCGCAATGAATTAATCATCGTATTCGTACATTATAAAATTGTAATTGATCGAGCTGATTTTTAAAGCTGTTAGTATTAGGTGCTTTCTTAATGTTAGATGGTAGTTGATTCCATAAAGGTGCAACTCTGTTAGTAAAAGAATATTTTATTGTGCTAGTTTTAGAATTGAATAAATACTTTATCAGTGCTATTTCTTGTTCTGTCATAATTTGTTAGTTTGAAAAATTCTGCTGCGTTCAAGTCATCAATATTATTACAAAAATTATAACTTTGTATTATATGTCCTCTTATTCTTCTTGCTTTCAAACTTGGAAGATTCAGGCGTTCCATTCTCTCGAATAGTTATTAAAACCATCAATTAATGTAAAGTGTTAGTATTTTCTGGTAAAAGATTTCTATTGTGCTTGATTGCTTTACATACATATATTTTTTCTATGAAGGTTGTATTTAAACACCAATAATGTCGACTTGTTGTTTTCTTTGATTTTGATGAAAGTAGTGTATAGGTGGTGGGGTATTATCCAGAAATCACTGACTTCATACTCCGAAGTCGGCTGCCGCGGCGGAGCCACACACATAATGTTTTCATCCCTAGCTGGTGTAT